>CM030359.1:127897937-128282937 GCA_017893485.1 Hemerocallis citrina | reverse complement strand
TTAATTTTGACCGGTTATTGAAAATCCATTTTTATGTGCTAACTATATTGTATCTATTTTATATAAATACTATTTTGTAATGCAAATTATATTTTTTTGTAAACAATATTTTATTTGTTATTTAATTTCCTATTCTAATTTAAAACCCATTTAAATTAAAACCCTATTAGAACCCATTATTACCCATTTTTTCCTGTTTACTACACCATACCCAATCCATTACCTAATTCTATACCTATTAATTACCTACTACTATTCCTATACCAACAACTATTCCTATACCAACATTGTCATCAGATTAAATCCTTACCTAAACTACACCTATATAATCCTTCATACCACGTACCTTCCTAGTTTAAAACCGTGAGCTGCATATTCCCCGCCCCCCCCCCCCCCCCCCCCCCCCCCCCCCCCCCCCAGACCGGTTGCACCCATAACCAATCCGACCCATTTCCTTTTTTTTCCTGTAGCCACCAGCCAGTTTGTGTGCTTCAAACCATAACACCTATACATTCCTATATATATTTTCAACCTCTTGCTGCATATTTTTTCCTAAACCTTTGTGCCGTGCTTCTCTCTCCCGTGTCTCTCCATCCGCCGTCTCGCACTCTCTTGGGATTTTTTTGTGCGTGCTCGAGTGCGCATGTAGATCGTTCGTGAGTTCGTGGATTTTCATTTGTGGGTTTTGTTTCTATTCTCGTTGCATCGTTCTTCATCCCCAAATTAAGGCAGGTAATTTGTAGTCCAATTCATTTGTTTGATACAAGTCAAAAAGTTCACCTATAGTGTAGTTGGATCTAGAGACGACTCTTGTTTGTGATATGCTTGATGAGTTTTGTCTCTATTGTGAAAATTTGGCCATAGAGGACTCACGACATAATTTAGAAATGAATTAATCTAGGATTTACCCGTTCATGAATTTGGATCATGTGTGTGAGATTTTTGTGAAAATTAGTAATTTGGTTAAGACCCATGAGATATATTTGGTGTGGATATGTTAATAACCCTAATTCATGATGTTTAGACACTTGGTAGACTTTATTTCAAGTTTGGATGTGTTTGGATCAATTTTCTTGAATCTATGTTGATTTTGTTTTAAGGGAAAAAATCTGTATTTTTGGAACTATTCTGTTTCATTTTCTGTTTTCGACTATGTTGCAATCAGTATCTTGATTTCGGTATAAAATATGAGTTTTAGATAATTTCGTCTATTTTCAAACCCCTCTGACCTTACTTGATTTTGATTTCGTATGACTGAGTTATGACTGTTTTAGTACAGAGGTGTCGATCTTTTCCAGATTCTGTTTTTCAGTAATTTTGATAATAAACTATTTTCAAGAACCATGTTATATATATTATTTTGATTCAAAACTTTGGTCAGTATTTCTTTATTAAGTTAGGAATTACCCAGAATTTTGGTAAATTTTATTGATAAGTTTTATGTGATGTTTCATGCTCGTTTATAAAATCTATATGTGCTGTATTTTGCTCCCTGTTCTATAAAGAACCCTATTTTCACTATGATTCCTTTCACTGTATGAAAAATATTTGTGAAATGTGAAATTTAGTATATTCTATCTATTTTCATATCCCTTTGGCGGAATTGGATTTCGTTTCACTGGTTGCGAGATATCTTAGTATTCGTACAGCAGTGTTGGGATTTTCAGATTTGCCGAACTATGTTTTCTTCGTGTTTTGTTATTTTTTATAACTGATTTTCCTTTAGTGAAAAATTCTGAAACTCTATATTTTGATTCTGGACATATAAGAGAATACCCCAGATTTTTTGTGGATTTATTTAATGTGCTTCCATGCTATTTTCCTGTTCTTGATTTCGTTTTCTTGATTTCTGGCTGAACCTAATTTTTGTATTCAAATCAGTTTTGAGCTGTATTTTTGTGAATTAATATATGACTTATTTATATTCGCTGGATTCGTGTGGAAGTCTTTTTTTCCAGATCCTTTGACGAATCCAGATTTGGATGTTTGTAGTAGCGGGAATCACTATTTTAGTACAACACTGTCTTGCTGTCATGAATTAGAAAACTAGTTGTTTTACCCTGTTATGTGTTATCTTGTACATATACTTGTTTAACTTGCACCCTGAACCTGATACATGTTTATACCCTATTATTCTTGACCTGTTTCGTGACACACACATGCCTGTTTGACATTAATAATAGAATAACCAAATCGGGGTTTAAGGGAAAGATCTAATAGTGGATAATTCAGAAACGTGTACTCGGAAGGGGGGCCGTGTTTTCCATATTTGGAATTTGGTATATGATTTGGATTATTTGGAATTTGATATATGATTTGGATTATTTGGAATTTGGTATATGATTTCGTTAATTTGAAATTTGGTATATGATTTGGATTACTTGTCCCTGAGTACACTGCCCTCTATGGTCCACTATGAAATCTAAAGCGAAAATGTTTGTTGTAGCAACCATGTGTTATAATATGGGGCGCATGAAGTGTTACCTAGATAGTAATAACTAAAAGACTTGATACGTGACACTGGAACATGATACATGAGACTTGATACTTGACTACATGATACATGAGATTTGATATTTGATACATGTTACCTGATTATCTGTTTACTTGTATACCTGTTACCTGATACCTGTTACATGTTTACCTGTTACCTGATTACTTGACACTTGATTCATGCCATTTATACCTATTCACCTTACCATGCTAGTTATTATATTTTGACATGTGATTAGTTAGTTTTTCCCATGTGCTTGTATCCTACATTATAAGTGGCCCGTAACTTGCAATTGACGCGTATTTGTGTTTTCTCTTTTCCCTCTTTTCTGCATTCGTTGAATTGCAGATTTTGGAGAATAGGTTCCAGATGGTATCAGTGACATGAAGTATTAGTGTTGGATCTTATTATTATTATTTCTTGTAGTTGCCTGAACAATAATTGTATTCATGTATTTGGATTTATTCTTGTATTTGGGCAATGTGACCCAGGATTTTGTGTTATTCAGATCATGACTATTTGAGATTAATATATTTTATTTCAAGTATTCTTGTTGGTATTTGGTTCATATGTGTATGTGGTTGATTTTTCTGGCTTCCGACTCTGATTTTATTGTGATATGTTGAGAAGAATTCCTGAACAGCTTATGGATGATGAAAATCATTCGTTGGGCTTTTGTTATGTACTCGTATTCCGTATTTTTGGGAAGCGGAGCGTGACACTAGTACTACAAGCTTTCGCGGGTCTGAATAATCTGGAATATCTGGATTTCTCTTGGAATTCTTTTAACGGGTCTATCTCAAATTTTTATTTGAATATCACCAACTTGAAGTATATAGACTTGACTGGCAATCAGATTAATGGGTTTCTTCCGAATGCTATGTCAAAACTTTACAAATTAGAGCATCTTGATCTCTCTATCAATCTAATCACAGGGAGAATTCCTGAAGTGCTAAGCAATCTCAGTCACTTAGAGCATTTGGATACATCGCATAATGAATTAAGTGGGGAAATCCTAGAGAGTATAGAGGACCTGCACATCTTGATTAGACTGTACATTGATGAAAATGAATTTTGGTGTGGGAGTAAACAGATGAATTTATGGATTCTTTTAGAAACAATAAAAGCAAACCTGTTGACCTTCACTAACTTGTTGACATGTTTCTCACTGCTTTCGCAAACCTGCACAAAGTTCGATACACCGGGATGGATCCCAGCGACGAACCCTTCGACACTCTTGTCAGTAATCAGAAAGATTAAGAAAGAGTTTTAGGTAGAAAAATATTGATTACCTTATTACAGTGGGGGAGAGTGGTATGTATAGTCGCCTTAGGGACCCGTTTCGAGATAAGAATGTATCTCTACTTACCGGTGTTTTTGGATAAGATGTAGAGTTTAAATCGTTTCATGGAGATAACCATGAATTTGAGTTACCCTTTATCCATCTTGGTTGGTTCGTAACGGGTTGCTACCCAACCAAGTAGGACAGATCCGTTTGTGGGTTATTGGTCTTTGAAAAAGACCCAGTTCCTATTTCAGACCCGTTTGTAGGTGAAATTACCATTTTATCCCTGAGAGCTTTAAGATTCATGCCCAATTTAAACGGTCCTGATTTAATCCTATTTTTAGCCATATCACGAGCCCCCCACTCCCGAAGACTGAGTTTAACAGCCTTTGAGGAGTTGTTTTACTATTTTACTGGCGTACGAGATTTTATCGGAGTTCTCGGGGGAGTTTGGATCTTTCTCGAGGTGTAATGGTGTCTTTCTAAGCTTGTAAAATGCCCAAAAATAGTCTCAGACTTTTCTAGGTTTTTTGTGATTTTTCCAAATTTTTCTGAATATTTTCCAATTTTTAATCATTTTTTTGAATTTTTTATTCAATTTTCGAATTTGAATAATTAATTATCAATAATTCTAATTAATTATTGTAATTTAATAATTATTATTTTCAGAATTTAAAATTATTTTCCGAATTAATAATTATTTTTAGAATTTTGAATTAACTTTTTCGATTTTTAATTAACGTTTTTAGATTTTTTAAATAATTAATTCAAATAAATAAATACCTATACACATGGCGCCATCAGGGAAATTGATCATGATCAGGCGAGCGCGCAACGGGAGGAGCCATAGTTTCTCTGATTTGGGGGTCGGTGGCACGAGTGCTCGGAAGCTAATCCGACCCCAATTTTTTATCATTATTTTTTTTTCTCTCTCCTCATCTTCTTCTTCCGACCTCTGTTTCTTCTTCCTACCTCCACTCTCTCTTGTCTCCCTCCCTCTTCTCCTTCTCCGAATCCTTCTCCGAGCGCTGTGTAGCTCGGCATCAGCGAGGTGAGCTCTGGAGTCGAGAAGGAGCTCGTGGGTTCTCGACAAGGGGAGAGGATTTCGGCGAGGAAGGAGGACGGCGAAGTAGATGGAGCTCGGCAGTGGAGCGCTTCAAATTTTCGGTGACGGCAGAGTTCGGCAATGGGGGAAGCTCGACGAGGAGCTTGTGAAAGGGAGCTCGACGATGGCGGTGATGGGGGTCGGCAATGAGCTAGGCCATGGGGGTAGAAAGTTCGGCATTGGAGAACTCGAGCTCGGCGGAGCTTGGCATTTTGAGCTCGAAGACAAAGCCCTCGAGCTCGGCGACGAAGGTAGCTTTTTTCTCTCATTTGGGCTCTGGTGCCACGAATGCTCGGATCGAGGTGTCGAGCCTCGTGGCATTGGCGACGAAGGACGTCGACTGCAGTGGCGAGGAGCTCGATGGAGCTCGGCGAGGAGAGCTCGACGTCAGCTCCTGTAAATCCAGAGCTCGACGTCGTGAGCCATGGGGGAGGTGAGCTTTGGCATTGGGCTTGGAGTCGGTGCTCGGAGGCGGAGTAGAGCTCGGGATAGCTCTTTCGAAGGAGCTTGCAGTTCATGGATGGAGGAGTTTGGAAGGTGGCGGTGGCGTTCAGTTGTGTCTCGATGAAGCTCCAAGCTTCGTCTGTGTTGTGGAGTTCGGCGATGGGTTCAACGAGGGGAGCTCGAGCTCGAAGGAGCTTGGAGTTGAAGGAACTCGACTGTGGGGAGCTCGGCATCGGAGCTCGGTGGCTTGGAGTCGAGGTCGGAGTTCAATGAGAAAAGGGAGCTCGAGATGCTCAAGCTCTGCATTGGAGCTCGTGAAACAGTGGCGAGGGAGGAGAGCTTAAGCTTGGTTGCGGTCGGTGCTCCCGATGTGGAAGTCAACGAGGAAGGATATCGGCATGGAGCTCGGTGTTGGAGAACCTGAGTTCGGCGAGGAATTGGTGAGGACTGAGGGGCACATGAGCTTCGACGATGAGAAGCTCAGAGGCTGTGGCGGAGCTGTCATTTGGTTTTTTGGTGCCAATTCTTGAAGAAGAAGAAGGAGAAGTAGGAGGGTTGACCGGTTTGGGCCTATAATGGGTACAAACCTGACCCGTTAACCCATAAAAAAATTTCTTCTGTTTTGTTTGTTTGTTCGGCGATGAGCCGTTGATCGTGATTGAGTACGAATTTTGAGGCAAAATTTTTCTCCAATTTGAGCTCCGGTGGCAAGAGTGCTCGGGTTGCATTTTCGAACCGAGAGGGCTTCGGCGGCTTGACACGTGGCGGTCAACAGTTGACCGTTGACTTTTTGATAAAATTTTCCCTTATTTTATGGTCGTTGGCAAGAACGCTCGGCACTTGTTGCCGAAGTCCAGGAGAGCTTTTTATCGCCTTTGGACGTTGGTGGCAAGAGTGCTCGGCACACGTTGCCGAAGTCCAGGAGTGCTTTTTCTCGCAGTTGGACATCGGTGGCAAGAGTGCTCGGCACACGTTGCCGAAGTCCAGGAGAGCTTTTTCTCGCATTTGGACGTTGGTGGCAAGAGTGCTCGGCACACGTTACCGAAGTCCACGAGAGCTTTTTCTCGCATTTGGACGTCAGTGGCAAGAGTGCTCGGCACACGTTGCCGAAGTCCAGGAGAGCTTTTTCTCGCATTTGGATGTCAGTGGCAAGAGTGCTCGGCACTCGTTGCTGAGGGCCAGGGAGGCTTCAACGCAACTATATTGTAACCGACGTTCCTAGTGCTACGGAGGTCAGATTGGGGCGTGTGACCCCTTGTTTCAAAGCTAACTCGAAGATCTACAAGTTTTCTTCAGAAGTGAGTTGGAAAATCATCCTTCTTCAATGTCAAGATGGTCCCGCAATACCTTCGCCTTCACGAAGTTGAGAAGAGCTTTGACTGACTCTATGGGAGGTCCGCTCTTCGAAGCGAGTTTAGGGAGCATCTCTAGACAAGTTAGGCTCCGAACTCTTTCAGAAGAAGGCCACTTGGGAGGCAAGTTTGAAGAGCAACTCTAGGGGAGAGTTGTGCTCCGAACTCGTTGAGAAGATGTCCGCTCTGGAGGCTAGCGGTGCGAAGAGCTTGCCTCTAGGGGAGAGCCGTTTGGGAGATAAGTTTGAGGAGTAACACTAGGGGAGAGCTGTGCTCCGAACTCGTTGAGAAGATGTCCGCTCTGGAGGCGAGCGGAGCGAATAGCCTCACTAGGCTCTAGGAGAGAGCCATTTACGAGTCAAGTTTGAGGAGTAACTCTAGGAGAGAGTTGTACTCCGAACTCGTTGAGAAGAGATCCGCTTGGGAGGCGAGTAGAGCGAAAAGCCTCACTAAGGTCTAGGAGAGAGCCATTTAGGAGACAAGTTTAAGAAGCAACTCTAGGAGAGAGTTGTGCTCCGAACTCATTGAGAAGAGGTCTGCTCTGGTGGCGAGCAGAGTGAAGAGCATCACTAGGCCCTAGGAGAGCCATTTAGGAGACAAGTTCGAGGAGAACTCTAGGAGAGAGTTTTAGCTCTGAACTCGTTAAGAAGAGGTCCGCTCGGAAGGCGAGCAGGTCGAAGAGCTTCACCAGGCTCTAGGAGAGAGCCGTTTGGGAGACAAGTTTCAGGAGCAACTCTAGGGGAGAGTTGATCTTCGAACTTGTTGTTTAAAAGAGTTTGAACAGTTGTGGGAGCAATTTCAAATGGTGAGCTACTTTGTACTCACTCATTCGCAAGTAGCTAAAGCGGCATCGAACCAAGTATTGGACTCCGAACTTGTTGTTAAGAGAACGAGTTGTAGGAGCAATTCCGAATGGTGAGCTGCCCCACACTTGCTTGTTTGCAAGCGGCTAAAGCAACGTCGAACCAAGTTTTGGAATCCAAACTCGTCTTTTGAGCTTAGTAAGTTATGAGAGCAACCCTGTAGGACAAACTGGACTCTGAACTTACCATTTAACGGGTCGTAGATGTGACCCAGAGAGATAGAAATGAGGCAAATGCAATAACTTTATTAGTAAAAGCTAAGTTTTATTAAAACAAACTAAGTGGCCGCTTCAATAGGGTGAGCCATTATTACATGCTTTTGGCCTTGTTACAAGCATCGGCCTTATTGAAAACTGAACCTACTTCTACGATAGGGTTAACGCCTCTTGGGAGGAGTTTGGTTCTTCCCCCATTGGACCTCCATGGATAAGGTGGAAGACGGCCCTAGGTTCGGAATCTTGGAACTCAGTGGGCCTCTCTGTTCGCTTATAGGCTCCTTAGGATGGAAGATCGGCCCATCTTTTTGGACAAACTTGGCCAGGTGTCCTTATTGTATGAGCTATTTGATCTCCTCTTTGAGAGCCCGACAATCATCCGTGTCGTGGTCGTGGTCCCTATGAAAGTGGCACCACTTATCCCTGTTTCTTTTCTTGCCAGGGGTATTCATTGTAGGGGGAGCGCGGAGTAGCCCTTCCTTGTCCACCTCCATAAGAACTGCTGATATACTAATATTGAGGGGGTGAACTTCTCAAAACGAGGAGCTGGCGGCGTTGGCCATTGTCGTCCCTCTGGAATTTCTGGGATCCTTCTTCGCTCGTATTCTTCAGTTTGTTTCTGGAAGATGATTCCTCTAGAGTAGGGGGGTTGAGAGCCTCTTCCACTTAGATGTGCTTCTCACTCCTAAGAAGGAGTTCCGAAAAGTCCCGAGGAGGCTTCTTGGCAAGGGAGGCCTTGAGTTCGGCATTAGTAACGTTGTACCCGAATGCCGCCAAGGCTACTGATTGGTTGAGTAAGGCAATAGACCGAGCTTCGGCGGTGAAGCACCGAACGTAATCTCTTAGGCGTTCACCCTTTCTTTGTTTCAGGGTCACCAATGATGCGCTTGTTTTCTCGACCCGACAGCTACTCACGAAATAAGTAAGGAAGAGCCCTTCGAAATGATCGAAGGAGAAGATTGAGGCTTGGGCGAGTCGAGAGTACCATTCTCTCGCAGGCCCCTTTAGCGTGGTAGGGAAGGTTTTGCAAAAGAGCGCATTCAACGCCTGGCGGATCATCATGAGAGTTTTAAAACTCTCGATGTGGTCGGTGGGGTACGACTCCCCGTTGAAAGAATCAAAGTTAGGGCGCTTGAAGTTTTCCGACATCGGGGCGTCCATGATGGCCTGGGAGAACGAAGGCCTTCTTGGGCAGAAATTCCTCGCCCGTTGTTCCTCTTCTCTGTCAAGTCAGCCAAGGCACCTCTCCATTCTGTGGAGACAACGGTAGACCGAGTCCTCCATTCGATCATATCATGCCGAGCCTCGAGACTCTTTCTCATGCAGAAGGGGACTGGGAGTGCGGTGAGGATGGCTTGGGGCTGGTTGAAGACTAGGTGCCCGTTGCTCGTGGTTGGGAGTGACATTGAGGGTCCGCAAAACGGCTTCCTGAAAATCCTGGAACTCTGCCCTTGTGACTGGTGCCCCTCAAGGTTGGCTGTCCATAGGTGTGTCTCGGCTTACTGGAGTATGATTTCTCCACCGATGACGTTGAGGGGACTCTCTTCGCTTCTCCTTCAATATTATCAAAATATTATCAAAATATGAAAATATTATCAAAATATGACAATATACGACAATATACACATATACATATAAAAATATATAAAATTATTCATGTATATATATAATAAAACACAAAGAAAGCTATCAAGTAGCTCTCCTTCAATCCTCCCAAAATCAAAGGCCCAGATTTAACCTCACAAAGCACTTTTTTTCCCCCCAAAAGTTTCCCTCCAAAACTCAAATTCAAATCCCCCACCCAAAACAACTCCTTTATTTATTTAATTATTTCTCTTCTCTCTCTCTCTCTCTCTCTCTCTCTCTCTCTTCCATTAAAAAATTAAGAAAATAAATTTTTTAAAAATTTTAAAAAAATTAAAAAAATAAAAAACTAAAAAATTTTAAAATTTTAAAACTTTAAAAATAATTCAAAAAAAAATCAAAAATTCAAAAAATAATTAAAACTTTAAAAAAATAATTTAAATTTTAAAAAATATATTTTTTTAAATATTTAAAAAATTAAAAATTTTAAAATTTATTATTTTTAAATTTTTTTTTGAAATTTTAGAAATTTTAAAAAATTTGTAAATTAAAAAAAAATTAAAAAATTAAAAAAAAATTGAAATTTTGAAATTTTGAAAATTTTGAAAATTTGAAAATCTCAAAGCAAATCCAAATCCAAACCAATGTCGAATCCCAATCAAGAGGTCGTCGCCGAAATCTAATCCGCTACTGATTCCGTATCGGTGACTCCCCTCCACCAAATCAATCGTGAATATCGAGCGACTCTGTATCGGCGACTCCTCTCCACCGAATCGAGAGCATCTATATGCGATGCGACGACTCTAATTTCATCTCATTAACCGAATTCTCATTCCAATTTTTAATTTTTTGTGTGCAGAGGATTACTCAGTTTTTTTGCTGACTCGAAATTTGTGTGTGCATGGAATTTAGGTTCAGAGAGGTATGATTATTTTATTTTTGGATTTAAAAATTTTAAATTTGGTGATTTATTTGATGAGTTTTTTATTGGTTTTGATTTAAGGTGTACGCAAGAGAGAATTGGATTATTTGGTGGCCTCAATTTGGGTTTTCAAACCATAGCAGGACAGGTAAGCTGACTAGCAACCTAAATAACTTGGCAAATATGCAACATTAGTTTCTTTACTACAAGTGAAAATACTATCGTGAAGTGTTCCCTTCACTGGTTATTAGAAACCATGGATAACATAACATATAGAATTTTTAGTGTATGTTTGGATATATAGGATTGGGATGACTGGAGTTTACCAGTGAAGGGTACACTCTCCACTCAAGAAAGACAGCTAAAGTAAATTTGTTATTTATCCATTTTGATTTTTTTTATAAAGGTGCAATGGGAAGACAAAGTGGAGATAAAAGAAATAATTAGCTTGGATTAGAGTTTTGAGAATTTCATATATTTCATTTTGGTTGAAATAATAATAAGAGATATTTCAATAGCAAACTGAGTCTCAGACAAACAAATGTTTAGATTATTGGTATTATAGATACCTTCACACATGCACTTGCATTACCATTGTATTTAGACATGCTCATAGTGGTTATGGGATTAGAGTAAGCTCTATAAAACATATATGATAATGTCCTTGCATAACTATTACAAGCATCTAAAAGTGATGCTGAAGTTTAAAAAAAATTTATGCAGTGTTTCTAACAAACTATATGCATTCCAGGTAAGTTTAAGCTAATGATCAAGAAGGCGATTGTTGAGCTTAAAGGTAGATATACTGCTTTCTCATATAACATGTTTGCTACTTCAATTAATTTGCTGGACCTCCAAAGCTATTTTATATAATCAAACCAGGTGCACCGTTCCGAAAACGTGCCGCAGGCACGTGTCAGCGGGCAAACCAAGTATATATATATATATATATATATATATATATATATATATATATGAGTGTTGTTCGGTTGCGCACCCCTCATTTGCGCACTCTCGTGCGTACTCCACCTCAGCCGTCCGATCTGGCCCCTAAACCGTGATCGCGATCTAATGGCTATTCGAAGCCTCTGCTCATCTTATTTATGTCTGGGGGTGTTTTGGTAAAATCCCTAACCCCACGTGAACTCCCCAAATCTCTTCTCCTCATCCTCCTTCTCATTGCGCCTAGCTCTGAAAAATCCCCAAATCCCCCAACCCCATCGACTCCTTCTCTCTCTCTGTCCCCATCGATTCTCCTCTCCTACTCCACCAATGAGGGAAATCAACGAAACCCTAGCTCATCATTTTCTCTTCACCGCAGCGAAGCTCATCGCTTCTCCTTCTTCTTCTTATCGCATTCGCCAACTCGAAACCCTAGCTCTGAAAAGTTTCCAAATCCCCCACCTCATCGACTCCCTCTCAGTGCCCATCCATTCTCCTCTCCTACTCCACCAATTTGGGAAATCGACGAAACCCTACATCATCGTTTTCCCTTCACGACTGCTTGCTTGCTTCCACCATCTCCAATCGATCTCAGGTATAACATTTTCACTTCAAAAATGGGTCAAACAAGCTAAGGATGCTCAAGCAATTGTTTTCATTGCAGGTTTCATTCTAAAGCATTAACATTTTTCAGTCTTTTCTAATCTCAACTCTTGATTCATATTAGTTTTGCATGTTAATAGTGGGTGTTTGGCTCCTCTGTTGTTGAAATTATTATTGCAAGTTGCATGCATGTCACTACGACCAAAATCCCCCTATAGGTGGTGGATGGTACAAGTTACAACAATGTAGGAAAAGTTGTAAAAGGCTTGCAGGACTTTGAACTTGCAAAGTTTCCCCACAATTGCAAATTGGTCACTAGCAAGATTCTATTTGGGAAGTAGTGCAGTTTCTACACAACCAAAGACCCCATGAAAGATATATGATTTAGGAGATTAACATTACATAAATTGAACATGCATTAACTAAGATTTTCATGTACAAGCACATGATTTGAGTATTTTCGTAGTCTATAACTTGTTTATAGCATTAACATATTTATCTATATTAATTTCTAAATGTGGACGGTTTCTAGTTGCATAGATTGTTGAGGTCTAATAAAGAAATCAGTAACTGAGCTCAAACTAGCAATAGAAAGTTAGTAACTGAGCTCAAAGTAATAGAAAGTTAGTAACTGAGCTAAAGTAGAAAGAATGGTAGTGTCAAATCTTGCTTCTACATCAGTTCAATTATATACTAATGATTCTCCTGTGCGTTAATGTGTTAAATGCCATAATAAGAAAATGAAGTAAACTATTGGAGTATATTAGCACTACTTCCTACAGACTCTAAAATATATATAGAGAGTTGTGTTCGGTTGTGCACTTGCCTAGTGCACACAACCGTGTGCACTTGCCTAGTGCACACAACCATGTGCACTACTGTGAGCCGTCCGATCTGTCGCTTGATCATGATCGCCATCTAACGTGTGCTGGAAGCTCCCGCTCATCTCACTAAGGTGGGGTGGGGGTGAGGGGTAATTGCGTCTTTTCCTAGTCACCTTCTCAAAACCCCTCCTCTTCATGCTCTCACCCTCTCCTAATCGCCTTGTTGCGAATTGTAGGGGCAAGGCCATGATGCGAGAACTTGCCCAAAGAAGCTTGATAGGTATAGTGTTTCATATTTACTGCTTGAGTTTCATATTTTTTGTTTAAAAAAAAATTTAACTAATTTCTTCTTTGTTGTTATTTTCTTTAGTGCGTTCACTGCACAAGAGGTGGATTCTTCCACCAAAGAAAATTCCGATGACAATGCTGATTATATGGGTTGAGGGAAGTGTTCGATTCACTGTTAATTTTTAAATTAATGTGTTCCCATTGTATTTGTATTTTTTTTAAGTTCGTAGGTAGTGATAAATAGATTGAAACACATGTCATAATAATGCATGTACAATTTTTTACTTACTGAATAAATGTGGGTTATTTTGGCTATTTGAATAACTTGTCCATTGTTTGGTTATTGGTTACATTGGAGGGTGATGAGTGTGAGTGATGAGAGTGAGAGTGCTCAGTGGGAGTTTATGTTTCCAGGCTGTTTCTGTATAATGCATCCATAGTATGTAACTTTGTTACATTGCATAATTCTTTTTGTTTAGCAGCTTAACTGCTTAATTTCTGGTGCTGCCTGCAACCTTTCACTCTCATTTACTGAATGTCATCTTGTCCAGTTTTTGGTTTTTAGTTACGTTGGTCTCTTCATTGTTTATATTTAAGAGGTGGGGGTGCTAAAAATTGGGTTGAACTATTAGGCATGGCATAATATTGCCGCCATAGTGCTTCCAAATTTTATGCATTTGATACGTTCATGCTTGATTGAAAATTTCCATAACAATACACTTTAATTCCGAGCCTACAATTTTTTGAGTAATTTATAGCATTGTGAAATTATACTCTGTTAATACTTGCAAGATCATGCTTTAAAGTCTTTTTTATGGGTTTTTTTATTTTTATTTTGTAGCATATGCAAGGCATGAAAGCCATTCTGTAGAAGCTTCATGTCGAATCCTGCAGTCCATGTAACTGATGGGATGAAGTAGATGCGGAGGAGGAGGTCCATCGGCACACTCAAGTAGGGGAAATTTGTAAATTCTTTGTTAGTCATGTGTATTGAGGATTTGATCCTAAAGGGAGGGATGTGTTCAATGATTTAGAGCTTCAAATTGAAGTCTTAATTAATTTTGATAAATAAGTCAGTTGATACGCTGATTAACAATGGTGTACTTTGGAAATTCATCAACTGTTTGGTTTGTTTATATTGCTCTGAAACTGAAGTGTTCTAACTTGTTTGTAATTTTTGTAGTTTTTTTAGTATCAGATTCAACTTTTAAATGTACTTTGAGAGTTTGAGTTACAGATTTACTATCATTTTCTAATACCAAGGTTGTCCCATTTGAAGACCTGAAATATCATATTCTTTTCATCACTCATTTCCTTTACTGCAAATAATCAAACTTGTAGTTCATTCTTATAGTTGCTAATCCTTGCAGATAGAATGATTAGAATAATTGATGTCTTTTGAGTTGAATTTGCAGGTGACCTGTACTAGATTGCTGAGAATAATTGTTGTATTCATTAAAGTGTTCCACCAAAGAAAGGATATCAGCTGCTCCATCAAATGTACATTCAAAAGAAGGCTCCACTAGATGATAAAGATATACAATCACGTTGAGCACTTAGAGAAGTCCAAATTTAAGTCAAGAAAAATCGATGGGGGCATTTTAAGATACATATGGCAGCGCAAACACACACTAGAACATAACTTTGCAATTGTTGAGACACATGCATACAAGTTCCTTATCATAAACAGAGTTTACTC
This sequence comes from Hemerocallis citrina, assembly GCA_017893485.1. Taxonomy (NCBI): domain Eukaryota; kingdom Viridiplantae; phylum Streptophyta; class Magnoliopsida; order Asparagales; family Asphodelaceae; genus Hemerocallis; species Hemerocallis citrina. Next base: position 128,268,317 of record CM030359.1, on the reverse strand, counting down.
ATCAAAAATACATAAACAGAGCTAAATTACACTATGGCTGCATCTAAAAAAATCATGAGATCAACTGCTTCATCTGCATGCATCAACTGCTGCTGGTTTGTCAATTGCTTCATCTTCTTCATTTGCTAGTTTGTCGATCAACTGCTTCATCTGCTGCTGGTTTCTCGATTTTGTTTTATGCTGCATGCTTCATCTGCGTCATCTGCAATTCCAAAAAAAAAATTCCAGTTTAGAATGGCATGACTACATATCTAATAGTGAGCATGATGCATCAACAACTACAAATTAGGTAAACATCTGGTGTAGGCTCAGAACTTGAATTCACAGAGTTTAAAAATAGTGAACATAGACTTGAGAAACAAATAGAATGGTATGGGAATATGGGGCATTATTATGGTTGGTCATGTCCTCTCAAATGATATGGGAATGAGATGCATAAAATTTCAATTTTAGGAAGTCATTTACAGGAAAATTGTGGTCGTTGATAAATCTTTTTTCTTAATCCATATTCTTGAGTCTGCAGAATGTAGTGCTAATATACAACAATAATTTACTTCATTTTGTTATTATGGCATTTAATACATTAATGCACAAGAGAATCATTTTAAATGTCTCAAATGTGAGATCCTATGTATATTTCTACTTATAAACAATCATTAGAATTTTCCAATTGTGCTATGAAATTAGCAATCAACTAACTACATATGTGAAACGATTAGAGATGAAATCAAAATAACATAGGCTCAGAATTGAAGTGCATTGGTATAGTATGAATTGAAGTACTACATGAATTGAAGTACTGTATGACTTTAGAGCATGAATTGAAGTACTGTATAGTCAAAGTTGTAGTACAAATGTTAAACTCAAATGAAGATGAAATTTTGTCACTTAATTTCAAGAATTTCACATTTGTACTATTTTTATTTCATTACCCCATATTAATTTCTAACCTACAATATGCAATCCAAATTTTTCTTGAATATAATTCTTTTTCATTTACGCTAAAAAAAAATCTACTGATCATGGTAATTATAATAGGGTTTTGATTGAACTCAAATAAAGGAAAAGAAATAATGGTGCTAATAATGAAGAAAAACTAATTATAGGATGTGGAATATGAAACCCTAGTTTTCTTTTCATGTATATTTCATTTTTTTCAATACTTTTTCTTTACCCCATATTAATTTCTAACTTATAATATGCAATCCAAATTTCATTAAGTTATAATTTTATCCCTTTGCCCTAATTTTTTATCTACTAATCATTGAAGAAATTAGGGTTTCGATTGAACTCAAATAAAAGGGAAAATGTTATACCTGAGATCGATTGGAGATGCTGGAAGAAAGCGAGCAGCCATGAAGGGAAAACAATGAGGTAGGGTTTTGTCGATTTCCCAAATTGGTGGAGTAGGAGAGGAGAATTGATTGGGGCTGAGAGGGAGTCGATGAGGTGGGGGGTTTGGAGATTTTTTAGAGCTAGGATTTCGAGTTGGCGAATGCGATGAGAAGAAGAAGGAGAAGCAATGAGCTTCGCTGCGGTGAAGGGAAAACGATGAGCTAGGGTTTCGTTGATTTCCTCATTGGTGGAGTAGGAGAGGAGAATCGATGGGGGCTGAGAGAGAGAGAGAGGAGTCGATGAGGTGGGGGATTTGGGGATTTTTCAGAGCTTGGCGCGATGAGAATGAGGAGGAGGAGAAGAGATTTAGGGAGTTCACGTGGGGTTAGGGATTTTACCAAAACACCCCAGACATAAATGAGATGAGCGGGGGCTTCGAATAGCCATTAGATAATTGTATAATTGCATATATCTATATTTAATTGTATGTAACCTAGCATCCAATAATCCTATAAATGAAATTTGATAACTAAGTTAAGCTAGGGTTAGAGTTTAAGAGCTAGAGGATTATCATATTGTAAATAAATTAAGGGATAATTACTAAGGTCAAGTAATTAAGTAATTAGTTGGAATTGGTCATGGTTACTTGGCCAAACCCTAGCCTTCCACCTCTCCTTTAACCCTGGCCGACCACACCATCCACATCTCACCACTCTCCATTACTCATTCTCCATCTCTCTCACTCTCTTCACTCTATTTAAACCCTTCTTTTTGAGTTTTGGGCAAAAAGGAAAACAAGAAAACAAGAAAAGAAAGGAAAGGAGGCCATGCCCATGTCTTGATCAAGAAGTACGAGCCATAGGTGGGGAAGAAAAGCTACCAAGCAAGAGAGGAGGAAACTCAAGCTCTAACTCATTTCAAGTGAGGATTTCTCCACTTCTTTTTTTGTGTATGTGTTGTTTGATAGTTTCTTTCTTGATTGGGCTCTTAAATCCCTCTTGATTTTTCTTGGATTTTAACTCTCTCCTATGACCACACAATCGCAATATGATGAGATTTGTTTACAAGTTATTATGGGAAATTTGAACTAGGTAGGTAAAAACCCTAGTTTCATGTAAAAGAACATCTGCTTGTAATTTTCCAGGGTAAACATGTGAACGAATTTGATGACCAAATTAATTTGGCATGAACTAGAGGATGTTGGGAGCATACATGAATTATTTCAGATTTTTTCAAGTTGAATTGATACCTCATAAAAATTCGGAGATGATGAACATTCAATCTGAAATTAGAAACTGTGAAGCTCTGTTTTGTCTGAACTTTGAAGTTGTATAACTTGAGATTGGGGATGAATTAAGGACTGAGATTTAATCTGTGACTCTTGTATATGTCAGGAGTATTTCCTCTCTAGTTTCATATTTTTTTGATCTTATTTTATATATTTAACCATTTATTTTCCCACAGTTGGTTGGGCAGAAAACTGCTCTGTTTCTGAGAAAGGAATGAACTTAGGAAAAAAATATCTCCATCAATATTTGGAATCTTATGGTGAACTTTTTTTGTAGCTTCATGTATATGTCTATTGTTTAATTCCAGAATTTTGAATTTTTTTTAGGAAGTTTTAATACATCGAATTGGTCTTGAAACTAACCTATGTTAAAACAGTCAAATTTACTGCCTTTGGTTAAAGCTGAAATTTTAGTTAACTTTGACAAGCCTTATCTGGAGATTAAAGTTGAATTAGATGTTGAAATTAAAACTTGAGCTTGTTGTATATGTTTTTAACTTATGTTTCAAGTTTCATAATATTTGGACATCAATTGTTACATATAAGCTATATATTTTCATTGCTAGTTCAAAACAGCCAGTTTGCTCAAATTTGATTTTTTGGCAACTTTGATATATTATACCTCCCTATGTGTGATGAATCTGATAGTGAACTTTTAAGTGTATTATCTTGTATATGTCTAGTTTCATTATTTCAAATTTCAGATTTTTTTGAGTAGTTTTGATTTCTCAAACAATTTCTAGAAACCGACTCGACAAAAGTCTAGTCTTCAGTATTTCTGCTAGCAGGTTGAAAATTTATCCATCTTTAATGTACCATAACTCACTCAATACTTGGAATCTGAATGTGAATTTTGGATCAGTATGAACCTGGTTATGTGTAGAACAGGAAATTTCAAGTTTCATACATTTTGGAGTTAAACATGATCTGATATTGACTTTTGAATACTACATGTTCAGTTTAGCTGAAATCTGATTAGTAATGTTTGGAAGAGAATTACACTAAGTTATGAACTAAATTTGAATTCAAGTCTCATGAGGAAATTGTAGTAGGGATTCCCAACTTTCTAAAGAATTTTGCTTTACAAGTTTTCGGTGAATATATGAATTGATATGAATTTTGGAAAGTGCAACATAAAACATGATATGTGTTAGGGTTGAGTTAAGTAAGAAACACAACTTTTCCATATTGTTAAGTTATAATGTTAGTCTTGTAGTGTTTCTTAGAACATAATTCTTTATGGCATCATGTTGGGTTGGGATTGTACGATGAATTAGCAGTGTCTAGGGTGATTTGTACCCTAGGGCTACCGACCCAATAAGTTTGTATGGTTACTTCCAACTGCGGATAAGTCCCTCCACGTGTGCCGATGGATCGTTAGCTAATGAAGGCTGATCACAGGACGAGAGCAAGGACGAGATTCAGGTTAAGGGAAGTGGCGAGCGGCGGAGATCGCATCGCTAGAATCTTGGGCCGACAAACCGGGTCAAGTAACATTTTAGAACTCTGTAAGTCTTGGAAATACTTAGCAAGTAATGAACATTAGTAACTTTATAACTACCTAGGTTAGTGACATCCTTAGGCAGTATTTAACTGTATTGTTTACCTCGCTTGAGAGGCAAGTAAATAGGTGGTGTTGTTGTTATATTATCCTGTCGTAGGGATACGCTAAGGGTTATGTATCTCGATCTGTTGATTCCTGAAACACCCATGATAAGAACGGGTGGATCTCCCATCGGAGCTAGGGAATGGACCCCATACTTCCATCAGGTTCTATATTAGTAGACACGAACGGACAATGGGGTTGCGACCCTATGGGCTATCGGTACCAAAGGTTCGCTAGTAAGCTACCTTCACTTCGTCATTGACTTTTGAGTGAGGTCTGGGCGCCAGGCACTAGTGGCAAACGGGGATACCACTAAGTGACTCCATTGGCAGAATAGACCGATCAATTGCAACCTCATTAGTCATGTGGTAGGTGTCAGGAACAAGACAAGTACAAGAATAGAATGCATATCGAGGGTTGAATCCCTGAATCTAGAGAAGCGTTGGATATGGGGCGTATGTAGTATGGGATGCATATGTTTTTCCTCAGAGTTCAGAATGCATTCGATTGAATTCTTGCATTGGACTCTATGATCATGTCATACACTGTTAGTTACACACTTGTACACTTTTCTCTTTAAACATTTTGGTTGTGGAGTTGGAAAATTGTTGTTTCCTTACCAACCTTGCATCGATATACGTACTGACTTCCTCACTCAATTAGGTGCTGAGAGTCGGGTTGCGAATGCAGGAAGACTCAGGACCAGCGGAGCATCCAAGGGGATTATCAAGAACACCTTCCACCCGTAGAACAGGTGCAGATAGATCAGAGTAGCACAGCTAATGATTTGAGCTACATGGTGCATCTCAGGGAAGCAGAATGACCACCCAGTGGAGTTCCAGTGGAAGATCAGTTGACTACCGATCTGAATGGCAGGCGATAGAAGTTACTTATGAGTATTTGTAATACTTTAATGTAATTAGTATTCCTTGTTCAAGGAGAAGATAATAATTGAAATTGATGATGTAATGATTTTATTTAGCAATAAAAAGTTTTCAAATTTTCGGGTTATTACTGTGTTGAGATGCATTTGAAGGAAAAGATTCTGGTTTGTGTCACGAATTTTCCGTAGTGGGATCCGGGGCGTTACAAAGTGGTGTCAGAGCTGACTTCAAATTGCAGTCATACAAAGTATGAAATTTGACTTAAAATGCCGTATAGTTGGGTTTAGTTCGGACTGTAGGATGATCAAAACCATAATTGTTGCATTTATGTTTATGATCTTCCTTACATCCAGAACTAACCCTGTGTGTTTTCTTTCTTTGAAGGATGTCCAGAAGAATCAGAAACAGCCATCGTGGAATGGCTGAGGGTGAGAGCAGTAGGACCAACGACACCGACTTCAATGTTGAAGCAGAGTTTACCCTTGTATACCAGATGGTTAGAAAATTCTTCGAAGCAAGTAGGAACTCCATACCACCACATAGTACTCAAAGATGGAACCAGGAGAATTACGAAGTTAACCCAATCAAAATGGTAGAATCTTTTAAGAGGATGAAGCTGCCTATTTTCGAGGGTCAGGCAGATCCAGATGCGGCTGACAATTGGATTCGTCAAGTAAAGACAATGTTCGAAGTTATGATGACACCAGACGACAGTAAGGTCCGACTAGCCACAATTCTACTAGAAAAAGATGATGGGATATGGTGGCAATCTGTGAAACGAAGTATGGGAAGAGGACCCATAGAATGGGAGGACTTCCTGGGCGATATTAAGCAGCATTATTTTTCCCTAGATGTACAAGAAGAAAAGGCAATGGAATTTCAAAATCAAAAGCAGGAAGGTATGACCATCCGAGAATATGATACCAGATTTACTCAACTATCTCCTTATGCCCCAGAAATGGTGCAAGACGAAGTGAAGAAGGACAAGAGATTTGAGCAGGGACTCAGGCCTGGACTTAGAACCAAGTTAGTACCATTGTGCATTCGAAGGTTTGAAATTTTGGTTTGACGGGCAGCCGCAACTGAATTAGACATTAACCAGGATCAGCAAAATCAAGGCAAGGCTGAGACAAGGAAAAAGAGGAAGAAGTATGTTCTCACCTCTAACTCGGACAAGCAGAACACAATTCACGAGTGCAGAAAGCTTAACACTAGCAAAGAAACTAGCCAGATGGTGGTGTGTTACTTTTGTAAGGAACAAGGTCATTTCAAGAGTTAATGTCCAAAAAGAGCCCAGACGAGCGGAGAAGCCGGGCACAAGAAATTGAATTGTCCATAACTGCGGGGGAACCTCAATGACCAGATAAGGAACGTGGTCGATAAAGGAAAAAAGTCTGTTCACTAGGGACGAACTTCAACTTAACTGGAAAGAAGTATGAAGTGATGTGGGCTATCATGGTCCCGAAATAGTAATATGTTTTGTTGGTTGTATTTTTGCAAGCCATGGATGAGAAACTTGTAATATGTTCTGTGGCAAGATATTATGACTTTTTATAAAGCATGAAAGTTTTTTGGCATTTGGTCATCTCTTGTCTTGTGCTTATTTTATTAAGGGTTTTGTGAGGGCATGAAGCTGAAATTTTTTCCTTCTCCTTGATAGCCTCATTCTTTTTCTAAGGAGGGAGTGGTCACCGACCATCAAGTGCAGCAACCGGAGGCTAGGAGGCATGCGAAAATCTTGCATCAGGAGTGAGATGTCTGCTCCAGAATGATCCAAGGAGTGAGCCATTCCTCAGTAGTCCAGAAGAGGGATGAAATAGGCCCCATAATGTTCTGTAGAGTAGGAATTGGTTTCCAGTATTCCAGGCACGAGACCAACACTCATGGGAAAAGATTGTGGGACACTAATTCCATAATGATCCAAGGAGTGAGATATTTCCCAGTATTCCAGACGAGGGGTAGAATAGGCCCCAGAATGTTCTGTGGAGTGGGATTGATCTCCAGTATTCCGAGGAAGAGAGTAATACCCACGAAGAAATTTAAGGATGAGGAAGGCTCCAGAATAGTCTGTGGAGTGAAATATTCCTCAATATTCCAGAACGTGGGATAGAATAGGCCCCAGAATATTTTGTGGAGCAGGATTGGTCTCCAATATTCCAAGGACGATAGCAATATTTACAAGCAGGTTAGTGGGACATTGACCCCAGAATGATCCAAGGATTGGGATATTCCCTAGTATTCCAGACGAGGGATGAAATCGGTTCCAGAATGTTCTGTGGAGTGTGATTGATCTTCAGTATTCCGAGGATGAGAGTAATACCCATGAAGGAATTCAAGGATGAGGGAGGCTCCAGAATAATCCGTGGAGCGAGTTATTCCCCAATATTCCGGAATGTAGGATGAAATAGGCTCTAGAATGTTTTGTGGAGAGGGATTGATCTCTATTCAGGACGAGAGCGACATCCCCCAAGGTGATCCATCCCTAGTACGGTGGATGCGGGATGAGGCAGGCCCCAGAATGATCCACATGATGAGATTGATCTCCAGGATGGAAAAGATGCGTTGAGCACTTGAGGCTTGTGAGCCGGTATTGAGCACTTTGAGAGTCAGTTGTCGAGGATGTTCCTCGAGGAATTGGAGATGATCAAGGAAAGTATCTTCTGATCATTGATGATTGTCTGCTATTTCTCTCCCCTAGCGTCGTTCTGAGGACAGAACGATTCTAAGGATGGAGTAATGTAACACCCCTCAAAATAGTATATAGCTATTTTGCATTATAATTCGTGCACAATTGAAAATTGCATGATATTCTATATTTTTTATAACAATAATTGATTTTAATTGAGAAATTTCATATATATTAGTTATTCTGAACTCGATGATGTACTCGGGATATCTTCTCAATTAAATTGTGTGTATTGTCTCGATTGTTTCAACGAGAAATTTTCTGGGAAAATGATAATTTTTCTAAAAAATATATCTCTTCATATTTTACAAATAAATTTTTTATTTGTATGTGGATCTACATATACATACATATATAAATATGTATGGATGAATGTGTATTTTGATTATATTGTATATGTATTTTATATTTCTAGACTAATTTAGTTGTGTTCAACAATGTGAATGGTTCGGATTATTCATAGGATGGATAGGCGCAGAGTTCTCACGAAGCTTATAGTGAGAACAGTTCTCACCGGATCGCTACCCATTATATATATGTATACTTATATATACATACAAGTATAAAACCCCAATTCAATATTATCCAAATAAATATATACATACGATTATATATACATATACATATAAAAATATATACAATTATTCATGTATATATATATATATATATATATATATATATATATATATATATATATATATATATATATGGGTAGCAATCCGGTGAGAACTATTCTCACGATAAGCTTCGTGAGAACTCCACGCCTATCCATCCTATAGATAATCCGAACCGTTCACATTGTTTAACACAACTAAATTAGTCTAGAAATATAAAATTAAGTCATTTGATATTCATTTGTCCATGCAACATGTCACTATAAAAAAAATGATTTTTCAGCCGCACAATTTGTAACACTTCAATGCATGGGCAAACGAATCTCAAATGACTTGATTTCTCATCCATAGACTAATTGAGTCGTGTAGATCAAAATGAACGGTTCAGATCTTTCAACTAATGTCCCAAACAAAAGTTCTCACGTGGTTCTCACCATAAGAGTTCTCACTCGATCATTTCCCTATATATAATTGTATAACGGCATATATATATATATATAATTGTATGTAACCTAGCATCCAATAATCCTATAAATGAAATTAGAAAACTAAATTAAGCTAGGGTTAGAGTTTAAGATCAAGAGGATCATCATATTGTAAATAGATTAAGGGATAATTACTAGGATCAAGTAATTAAGTAATTACTTGGAATTGGTCTGGCTACTTGGACAAACCCTAGCCTTTCACCTCTCCTTTAACCCTAGACTCCACACCATCCCCCTCCACATCTGACCACTCTCCATCACTCATTCTCCATCTCTCTCCCTCTCTTCACTCTATTTACACCCTTCTTTTTGAGTTTTGGATAAGAAGGAAAACAAGAAAACAAGAAAAAGAAAGGAAAGGAGGCCATGCCCATGTCTTGATCAAGAAGTACTAGCCATATGTGGGTAAGAAAAGCTACCAAGCAAGAGAGGAGGAAACTCAATCTCTAACTCATTTCAAGTGAGGATTTCTCCACTTCTTTTTGTGTGTGTGTGTTGTTTGATAGTTTCTTTCTTGATTGGGTTATTGAATCCCTCTTGAGTTTTCTTCAATTTAAACTCTCTCCTACAACCACACAATCACCATATGATGAGTTTTGCTTACAAGTTATTATGGGAGATTTGAACTTGGTAGGTAAAAACCCTAGTTTCAGGTAAAAGAACCTTTGCTTGTGATTTCCAGAAGGAACATGTGAACGAATTTGATGACCATATTAATTTGGCAAGAACTAGAGGATGTTAGGAGCATACATGAATTATTTCCGATATATTCAAGTGCAATTGATACCTCATAAAAATTCGGAGGTGATGAACAGTCAATCTGAAAACAAAAACTGTGAAGCTTTGTTTTGGCTGAACTTTGAAGATGCATAACTTGAGACTGGGGATGAATTAAGAACTGAGATTTCAATCAATGATTCTTGTATATGTGAGGATTATTTTCACTCTGGTTTCATATTTTTTCGATCCTATTTAATATATTTAACCATATATTTTCCCACTGTTGGTTGGGCAGAATACTGCTCTGTTTCTAAGAAAGGAATGAACTTTGGAAAATCATATCTCCATCAATATTAGGAATCTTATGGTGAATTTTTTTTTATAGCTTCATGTATATGTCTATTGTTTAATTCAAGAATTTTGGGTTTTTTAGGAAGGTTTAATACATCGAATTGGTCTTGAAACTAACCTATGTTAAAACAGTCAAATTTACTGCCTTTGGTTAAAGTTGAAATTTTAGTTAACTTTGAGAAGCCTTATCTGGAAATTAAAGATGAATTAGATGTTGAAATTAAAACTTGAGCTTGTTGTATATGTTTTTAACTTATGTTTCAAGTTTCACAATATTTGGACATCAATTGTTATATATAGGCTATATATTTTCACTGCTAATTCAGAACAGCCAGTCTGCTCAAATTTGGTTTTTTTTGGCAACTTTGATAGATTACACCTCACTATGTGTTATGAATCTGATAGTAAAATTTTAAGTGTAGTATCTTGTATATGTGTCTAGTTTCAGTATATCAAATTTCATATTTTTTTGAGTAGTTTTGATATCTCAATCAATTTATAGAAACCGACTCGACAGAATTCTAGTCTGCTGTATTTCTGCTAGCAGGCTAAAAATTTGTCCATCTTTAAAGTACCACAACCCACTCAATACTTCGAATCTAAATGCGAATTTTGGATCAGGATGAACCTGGTTGTGTGTAGAACAATACATTTCTAGTTTCATACAGTTTGGAGTTAAACACGATTTGATATTGAATTTTGAATACTATATGTTCAGTTTAGCTGAAATCTGATTATTAAAGTTTGGAAGAGTTTTACACTAAGTTATGAACTAAATTTGAAATCAAGTCTCATGAGAAAATTGTAGTAGGCATGTCCAACTTTCTAAAGAATTTGGCTTTACAAGATTTTGGTGAATATATGAATTGATATGAATTTTGGAAAGTGCAACATAAAACATGATATGTGTTAGGGATGAGTTAAGTAAGAAACACAACAATTCCATATTGATAAGTTATAATGCTAGTCTTGAAGTGTTTCTTAGAGCATAAATTTTTATGGCATCATGTTGGGTTATGATTCTACAATGAATTATCAGTGTCTAGGGTGATTTATACCCTAGGGCTACCGACCCAATAAGTTTGTATGGTTACTTCCATCTTAAGAACTGTGGACAAGTCCTTCCACGTGTGCCGATTGATCGTTAGCTAATGAAGGCTGATGACGGGACGGGAGCAAGGACGAGATTCTGGTCAAGTAACATTGTAGAACTCAGTAAGTCTCGGAAAATACTTAGCAGGTAATGAACATTGGTAACTTTATAACTACCTAGGTTAGTGACATCCTTAGGCAGTATTTAACTGTATTGTTGACCTCACTTGAGAGGCAAGTAAATCGGTGGTGTTGTTGTTGTACTATCCTGTCGTAGGGATACGCTAAGGGTTGTGTATCTCGATCTGTTGATTCCTAAAATGCCCATGATAAGAACGGGTGGATCTCCCATCGGAGCTAGGGAAAGGACCCAATACTTCTGTCAGGTTCTATGTTAGTAGAAACGAACAGGCCATGGGGTTGCGACCTTATGAGCTTTCGGTTCCAAAAGTGAGCTGGTAAGCTACCTTGAGTACGTTACTGACATTTGAGTGAGGTCCGGGCGCTGGGCACTAGTGGCAAACGGGGATACCATTAAGTGACTGCCTTGGCGGAATAGACCGATCAATTGCAACCACATCAGTCATGTGGTAGGTATTAGGAACAGGACAAGTACAAGAATAGAATGCATATCGAGGGTTGAATCCCTGCATCTGGAGAAGCGCTGGATATGGGGCGTAGTTATTATGGGATGCATTCATTTTTTCTCAGAGTCCAGAATGCATGTGAACAAGTGCATCTGCATTTGATTGAATTCTTGCATTGGACTCTATGATCATGTCATACATAGTTAGTTACACACTTGTACACTTTTCTCTTTAAACATTTCGGTTGTGAAGTGGGAGAATTATTGTTTCCTGAACAATCTTGCGTCAGTATACGTACTGATGTCCTCACTCAATTAGGTGTTGGGAGCCTGATCGCGAATGCATGAAGACTCAGGACCAACAGAGCATCCAAATGGATTATCAAGAACACCTTCCACCCATAGAACAGGTGTAGAGAGATTAAAGTAGCGCAGCAGAAGATTCGAGCTACAGGTCGCTTCTCAGGGAAGCAAATTGACCACCCAGTGGAGTTCCAGTGGAAGATCAGTTGGCTACCGATCTGAAGGGCAGACGATTGAAGTTACATAAGAGTATTTGTAATACTTTATGGTAATTTGTATTCCTTTTTCAAGGACAACATAATAATTTAAATTGTTGATGTAATGATTTTATTTGGCAATAAGAAGTTTTTAAATTTCCGGGTTATTACTGTGTTGAGATACATTTGAAGGAATGTTATGGTTTGTGTCACGGATTTCCGGTAGTGGGATCCGGGGCGTTACAAAGACCACGAAGAGAGCTCAAACAGGAAAGTCCTCCTTCAACCTTACTTTCAGTTTTGAAGCATTGATTTCCCGAGTGTAAAGCCCCGGATCCCTGTTTACCGGACATCCATGACGCAACTAGAACCTTTGCCTTCAAATGCATCTCAATACAGTAATAACACAGAAATTTTAAAAAAAACCTTTTTTTTGCCAAATAAGTCATTACAACATCAATTACAACCAATATCTTATTCATGAACAAGAATATAAATTACATTAACTCATTACATCTTATTACAAAATATTTACTAACTCCTCTTGTAAAGCTATCAGCTGTCTCCCGAAATGGCAGTCGACTGACCGCCGCCGAAACTCCGCTAAGTGGTCAATCTGCTTCCTTGGGACTTGCTCCTTAGCTTGAGTCTTCTGCTGCGCGACTCTAATAATTTTGCACCTGCTCGAAAGGTAAGACTGGTACCTAAAAGGTGGGGAACGTCAGTAATTCTACCGACGCAATGTTGATAAGAAACAGTAATCTCCAAACTGGCAAACACAAACCATCTTGAATGGGAAAAGAAACGTGCATTCTAATTCCCTAGTATTCGTGTATGCCATGATCTAACAACTAAATGCACCAGTCACATGCCTTATTCTAATGCAAGCAAGACTTTGGGCCTCTGGATCCGCATACATCCCATACTACATACGTTCCAGAATCAAGCATAGCCTAATCTAATGCACAAAACAAAGAATGCACACGATGCACCTACTCTAATGCAATTCATTTGGGAACGTGTGCATCCCATACTACATACTTCCCTAAAATCAACTTCAATAGAAACGTATGCATCCCATAATACATACTTTCCAAAGAGTTTGCCTCTCCTGATTGTAGGGTTCAATCCCTCGTCATGCATCCTACTCTTGTACTCATCCTGTTCCTAATAGATTTCTGTGTCTGGGGAGGTTGTAGTCATTCGGTCTAGTCCCTTACTGCAGTCCCTAAAGTGGTGGTCACATTTTCACTTAGTACCTGCGCACAGACCTCACTCAAAAAGCCGTGAAAAACTTTCTGGTACAAAACCATGTACCCATGACGTCAATGATTCATATCTAAAACAAAACCCACACGCAAAGGAGCATGACGGCCTCGAGGGTCAAATCCCGCTATCTAATAGGAGTTCCTCTCCCGTTCCTTACCACGGCTCTTTGAGAATTAACAGATCGAGATACGAAACCCGCAAACTCAAAACCTGAGAACCAAATCTGTATCCCTACGACAGGAAAAATACAACACCCGACTATGGTCTGCTAGTACTAATGCAATATACATACCCCTAATACATCATTCTATCTCGGACTCACTCTAATCCTTCAGGTAAAATGATTGCTTCCAAAACTCTGCCCATCGATCACTGGCTCCGGTGACACAAGTCCTGCAGGCGTTCATCCTTAACCGCCATGAATTCAATTCGACGGCGCCAATCGGACATCCAACGCCTCGGCGGAAGTTCTAATCTTAGGATCGATAAATATAGGGTATCACCCTACCCTAGTGACTAACTCAAGTCCCAACATCCTTAACAGGAGTCAAACACCAACAGGACAAGCAATAGACAGCATTCATCCCCAAACAATGAGTTATCAACTCTTAGGTACACAAGGGGAAAGGTTCATCCCACACTTAGTCAAAAACCATGACTAAACCAAACTATGGTGTTTCTGCCTGAAACTTAAAAGGGTCATAACACCCACAATACAACTCAGATTTGGGTGTTCAAGCCCAATCTGGAAAGGTAAAGACCTAGGCTACAACTCACTAGTTGATCATCACCTCAGATTCAGTCATCTAATCCCTCAAAATAGCCTTACAAACCTTAGCCTGTGTACTTCCTGTTCACTGACTGCACCTTACCGATAGCATAATACTCTACCTGCTCATCGGAATGATTGAAAACCAGGTTCTATGGAAAGGTGTGAATGTCCTCTACAACTTTTTACAACTTTCTAGTTGATCATCAATCCCAATTGTTTTGCTTGATTACCCTAAAATAGTCATTTTCTTCAGGTATACAACACCACACACAAAGCAGTACTCAAACAGAGCCTTCAGCTAAAAATCTGGTTTCTGTCCAATCTTGCAAAAATCATAATTATCAATATACTCACAGGAATTTCTTGAAATAGGAATTTTTGGAAAGCTCTAGATGTCTAATACAATTTCTTAATTGTACACTTTCTCAAATTCTGCTCATACAGAGCCAAAAAAGCACCATCTTATCAGAGTGTCAATACTGACTGAGTTATGCACAGTACATACTAAAATATTCATCATAAATCACATACTTATCAAATGGTCATCAAATTGCATTTCCAGAAACTAGACATCATCATGTGTAACATGCAAAAAGTTTCACATCCAAATTCCAAGTATTCAATGATTTCTACCTGTTATAAACATGCATAAAAATTTTGCTGTTCTTCAGTTACTGTCTTGACTACTCTTGGTTAATTAATTTTGAACTTGCATCAAATTTATTCCAAATAATTTCATAATTTTTCTGTAGATTCCAGATGCATGAAAGATAACATGGTAAAAATTTCAGAAGTAGATCATGAATCAGTTAATTCTAAGAATTCACACAAGTTCAGTTGTTACAATAGACAGACCCAGTCTCTGCCCGACGACTCAGTTCTCAAAATGGATTTTATTAAAAATATCAAATATCATCAAAATTCTAATTATTTTGTAGCTTTTAGACATACATGAGATCATTCTGTGAAAATTTCAAGATCAAATTCCAATTATTTTGTTCTGTGAAAATTCGGAAATATGACATGCAGATCATGTTTTCTGTTTTCATTTTCAGATTCTAACAATCTACTCCTAATCAACCATGCTCATACTACTAATACTCATTGCATGCAAGAAATTAAAAAAGAATGAACAAGAACAAGTTCAGAGAACTCCCCACCCTTAATTGGCTTGAGAAGATGAGATTTGTCTTGAGCTCCCTCCTTCAAATCCTACTCCAAAAGCTTGAGAACACACCTTTTTGGCTCCTTTCACTCTCTCCATCTCCTTTTTTTCTTCTTCTGAAATTCCAGAGCTCAAGAGAGTAAGAAGAGGGTTTTTATCAAGAGAGGATGAGTGAGGGTGAGAGGGGGGAGGCCGGCCAAATAGGGGGGTAGGGGTGAGGTGGCAAGTGGTATTTCCCCAAAACAATGGTTTCTAGCCCCTTGTTTTTAGCAAGGAAGCTTGACTGGAATTTTTTGGTCTTGATCAAGCTCTAGATGAGAGATGAGAGGTTAGATTTGAGTGCATGCAAACAATATCCATTGTAGTACCATACAATTACATATTTGCATATGCATCACACTCAAAACTAGCGCATGTTCTAGTATCGGTCCTTCTCATTCTCGAGCATCATCAAGAATGCAACCATCCGCACAAACCGTCCAGCAAATTTAAACGCACTTCATCATTCCTACATATATAACCAAACAACACTGCAATATATATATATATATATATATATATATATATATATATATATATATATATATATATATATACAGACATTATATATATACAAAAGCATTATATTATCTGGGGTATTACACCGAGAGGTCAAGCTACTTTCTCCTCGCCTCCTCTACTTGAATGAAGAACATAATCAAATGACTTCTGAGAAACCTTGATCTCATTGAAGAAGTTCGCAAGAAGTCTGCCATACGAAGACAAATCTATCAGCAAACAGTGGAGAAAAAATACAACAAGAAGGTCCACCTAGTAAAGCCTCAAAGAAGGCAACCTTGTTCTATGAAAGCTAAAGAGTTTCGACCCTCTCACGAATGAGAAGCTCGCGACAAACTGGGAAGGACCATACAAAGTCCCAAGTCGTCTGCCCAGGGGCATACCGACTTGAGGACGTGGGGGGCAAGGAGATACCCACGATTTGGAACAATGTGCATTTGACAAAATTCAACAAGCGCGTCGTCCACTAGAATTTTAAGATTTGTAATAAGAATGATCTTTATAACGGTCATAGCATGTAATAAAGGCTAGCCTTCAAGACAACCACTTAGATTTGTTTTTCAATAAAACTTAGTATTTTCATTCCAAAATTATTGTAATACTCTCTGGATGATGACGACGAGTTAGGTGTTCAGCTCCTCTCCCAAGCTACACCCATAACTCGTTAACCCCTTAAATAACAAGTTCGGAGTCAAACTCTTCCTAGAGTTTCTCCTACAACTACTTAACCCCTTGAATAACAAGTTCAGAGTCCAAACACATGGCTCAAAGCTACTCCCGCAACTCGCTAATAAGAAAGTTCTGAGCTGGGCTCGTCATTCGAAACTGCACCTACAACTCATTATCTCCATGTAAAACAAGTTTGGAGTCCAAACTCATTGCTCGAAGCTACTCCCGTAACTCGCTAATAAGCAAGTTTGGAGGAGCTGGGCTCTTCATTCTAAGTTGTTCCCACAACTCGTTATATCCACAAATAAGAAATTTAGAGCACAAGTTCGTGCTCGAAGTCACTGCCACAATTCCTGAACAAACAAGTTCAGACCTCAACTCACGACTCGAAACCGCTCCTGCAACTCATTAACTCTTGAACAACCAAGTTCGAAGACAGCTTTTTCTTAAAAGATGCTCCCACAATCTTCTAATTTAAAAACATCAAGTTTGGAGCACAGATTGCTATTAGAGCTACTCCTATGACCCCTCAACTCTAGACAATAAATCACAACACAAAGAGAACAAGATACAACACTTCATAAGATAGAAAGATATTCATTTCATATCAAATATCTTAATATAAACTGGAGGATACATTTGAAATATCTTGTTCACTTTTACACAGGAATCTAACAGCCAAATACATGTCAGACCAACCTACTTTACCACCCCACTCCGATCACTTATGGCCGCTCAGTCGAGGAATACTTCGGTTAAGATTTGCGGTTCATCTAAAAGGATTCACCCAAACCACCCAAACAGTCAGAAGAAGGGACCAGTCCAACCAATAGAGTTTCGACGTCACATTGGCCCGGATGCAACCCACCCGAGGTAGATGCCATGCTCAATGACCCTGCCACTCTACTCTAGACGTCCCCTGGGTTTCTCAGTGCCGCTGGAGCACCAGTGGATAACTCTTGGGGTGTCGCCAAACCACTAGGACAAGGAGTGCTCCGCATTTTCAATCCCCCAAGCATTGCCTTTAGACGGTAAGTTGTCAAATCTCTCTCGATGAGCAACTCCCTCAGAGGAACTTCCTCACCATGGCTACTTCTCTCCATCGGGGGTGGCAACGACAAACCTACGGGGCAGTCCCCTTTCACGAGTGCGAGCTCATGGTTCCTCTAGAATAACACTGTTGGTGTATGCCATAAAGGCCAGTTGTGTATTGACATTACTAGTTTACATAGCATCATGACATTTATTTCATATATGAGATATTTTATTTATTGTGTTATTTATTGTGATTAAATGAACATAATAAATTCCTTAGAATAGTAGGTTCAATACCATGGGACATTAAGTGCATGACTTGATTGTGAGATCATATTAGTTGTAATCAAAACACTGTTCTTAAATGTCCCTAGTCAAGTATTATTATGAATTAGGACAACAATAATATAGAGACTAGTATGTGCGTAGACTGATGACCATATCTCACAGGTCATGAATGTGAGATATCAAGTCTTCACATAGGTACATATTAGAGTAATATTGTATTTGACTGACCGACCATGAGAACGCTGCATGGATCGTTAAGTGAGTATCATAAGCGGTTCTCACAGTGACCATGGTGTACATAGTCCTTTGACATGAAGTCACTATGGTTCCCTACATGAAAAGTTATATGTTTTAAAGCCGTCAAACATTGCCTGATGATATGGCTAAAAATATAACTAAATCGGGACCGTTCAAATCGGGCACGAATCTTAAAGCTCGGAGTAAATGGTAATTTCACCTATAAATGGGTCCAAAAATGGGAACGAGGTCTTTTGTAAGCCTAATAACCCAAAAACGGGTCTGTCTTCCTGGGTCACGTTGAAAGCCCATTATGAACAAACCCAGGATATTTAAAGAGTAATTCAAATTCAAGATTATCTCTAAGAGACGGTTTAAATCACATCTCTTATCATGAAACGATTTAAACTCTGATTTTTATCCAAAAACACTGGGAAGTAGAGATAAATAATTATCTCAAAACTGTTTCCATACGTGGCTATAAAATACCCCTCTACCCCCACTATAAAAAAGGTAATGAGTAATTTTTCCACAAAGCGCTCTTTCATAATCTTCCTAATTACTAACTTGAGCGTCAGACGATTCGTCACCGGGATCCATCCCGGTGTTTCGAACTTTTTGCAGGTTAGAGGCAACGGCGAGAAACAGTCAAATACCAGAAAGAAGTCAACATATTTGCTTTTATTGTTTCTAGATGAATTCACAAATCATCTGCTTGCTCCCACACCGAAATTAGCAGAAACAGATTGATGCCATTTGTGGGAACCAGAATAAGCAACCCGACCATATTTCACCGGTGAAAGTAGATGCCTCCGAAGAAAAGAGGGAAGGTGGCGGCGTCCAGCCGATGAGCCACCCCTCTTCCTCCACCTCATTCACTTGAGGATATCCCCCATCAACAAGATCAACAAGTTCAACAGCCTCAACTTGAGCAGCCACCTCCCTAACGGGCTCACCTTATGCCCAGACGGGCTACGCCAGGGGGCTCCCGTCGAAGCCGTCAAGAAAAGCATCCTCTTCATGACCATATCTCGGTCCACAATCCTTCCACCGATTCGATGGCCTCACAAGGTCCTTAAGGGTCAAGAGAACTCTGTCAAATTATCGTCAACCGCCAACAAGGGATCGACCTCCGAAATCGCTTGAATGATAGAAGAGCCCGTGACGAGGTCACTCATCCAAAATGCTAGAGAAGTCAGAGCAGCCATTCTCCCCGAAGGCCGAGATCCAGAAGGTTTGCCTCCCCAAGGGGCAAAGAGAGTCTCCTCCCTGTCGATAGCGAAAGAGCCACACCGCTGTGAGCCGATCACCACCTAGGTTCCCTATGATGGAAGGGCACCGGTCACCCAGGCAGAATTCCAAAACTTCAAAGATGACATCCTGCGAGCTCTTAACATCGTCCCAAACGACGACCGATAAGCACACAGCCCTCGCCATGCTACCACTCATGAAGGAGAGTCCCGACGGTGGACTAGATCCGACCAGAGGAACGACTCGCTTCACAGTCGCCTACGAGAGATGGAAAGGCGCCTCAATAAGATCAATCTCAAAGAAGAACAACAGACCAATAAGTTCCACCCAAGCAGACCTCCTTTTCACGGCCATCATGGAAGCGCCGGTCCCCAAAACATTTAAGCTGCCCCACTTTGAATCCAACAATGGGGAGTCAGACCCAGCCGATCATATCAAGAGTTTTAAAACTCTCATGATGATTCATCAAGCCTCGGATGCGCTCCTCTGCAAGGCCTTCCCAGCGACATTGAGGGGACCAATGCAAGAGTGGTACTCCCATCTATCCCCAGCCTCCATCTTCTTATTTTACCAGTTTGAGGAGCTCTTCCTTAGCCAATTCGTTAGCAGTCGTCGAGCTGAGAAAATAAGTGCATCTTTGCTAAACCTCAGCCAAAGAAAGGGTGAACGTCTAAGAGATTATGTTCGGTGCTTTACAACTGAAGCCCGGTCCATTACCTCTCTCAACCAATCAGTAGCCTCTGCAGCATTTAGGCATAACGTCAAAATTGCCGACCTCAAGGCGTCCCTGGCCAAGAAGCCTCCTTGAGACTTCTCGGAACTCCTCCTTAGGACTGATAAGTACATCCGAGCGGAAGAGTCTTTCACCCCCCCCCTGCCCCCCAGTCGAGATGAGTCATTTTCCGGGAACAAACAGAAGAATACAAATGAATAAGGGTCCCAAATTTTTTTTTAAAATGACAACGACCAGTGCCGCCCAGCTCCTTATTTTGAGAAGTTCACTCCCCCCCCCCTCAATGCTAGTATATTAGCAGTTCTTATGGAGGTGGGTAAGGAAGGGCTACTCTGCGCTCCCAATAGAATGAATATTGTAGCAAAGAGGAGGAACATAGAAATGTGGTTCCACTTTCATAGGAACCATGGCCACAACACGGATGACTGTCGAGCTATCAAGGATGAGATCGAAGAACTCATATAGCAGGGACACCTGGCCAAGTTCGTCAGAAAGGATGGGGCTGATCCTCCACCCTAAGGAGCCAACAAGCGAACCGAAAGTCCCGCCAAGTTCCAATACTCTGAACCTGGGGTCATCCTCCACCTTATCCATGGAGGTCCAATGGTGGGAGAATCAAACTCCTCCCGAAAGGCCTTCATCCGAGAGGTGAGTTCGGTCCAGAACATTCCCCTAGGGTCATGGTGACATTCTCAGATAAAAACCTGGAAGGCGTCCGAATGCCTCACTATGGCGCGCTCGTAATTAGTCTTCACATGGCCAACCACGAGGTGCACTGAATCCTGGTAGACAATGGCAGTTCCGTCAAATATCCTCTTCCTAGAAACCTTCCAAGGCCTCAAACTTTTTCGAGATCATCTCAAGCCTACCGGATACACACTCCACAGGTTCTCTGGAGTTCCGGTCCCAATCAAAGGAATTGTCACTCTTGATGTGATCGCAGGAAAAACCCTAACTACCCGGATAGAGGCAATGGACTTCATGGTCGTCGATGTGAAGGCCGCTTATAATGCTATCCTGAGCCGACCACGCCTAGCAATACTTCATGCCATATCCTCAACTTTTCACATGAAAATGAAGTTTCCAACCTCTGCAGGAGAAGGAGAAGTCAAAGGAAATCAAGAGACAGGTTAGAGGTGCTACACAACCGCAATGGGGGTCTCGGACCTCCCACTTGAAGCAGTAGTGCTCCCCCATTGGAACAGTCAAGTCATTCCTGAACTAGTTAATGAACTCAAGGAGATCCCCCTCTTTGGGAAAATGTGGACTTGGAATATTGAGCATCAAATAAAGTACCACGAGGGTGCCTAACACCCTCTCGTAGAAATAGGTTTTCAGTTTTCAATAAGGCCACTACTAGAAATATGGCCAAAGCATGTAATAAAGGCTTGCACCATTGAAGCGACCACTTAGTGTGTTTCAATAAAACTTAGCTTTTTTCTTTTGAAAATTATTGCATTTGCCTCATGTCTATCTCTCTGAGTCACATCTACGACTCGTTAAACGGTATGTTCGGAGTCCAGCTTGTTGTATAGGGCTGCTCCCAAAACTTGGAAGGCCCAAAAGACGAGTTTGGAGTCCAACACATGGTTCGATGCCGCTATAGCTGCTTGCAAACAAGCAAGTAAGGAGATGCTCACCATTCGGAATTGCTCCTACAACTCGTTGAAACCCCCAAACAACAAGTTCGGTGTCCAACACTTGGTTCGATGCCGCTTTAGCCGCTTGCAAACAAGCTAGTGCGGAGCAGCTCCATTCGGAATTGCTCCTACAACTCGTTGAAACCCTTAAACAAAAAGTTTGGAGTCCAACACTTGGTTCGACGGTGCTTTAGCCACTTGCAAATAAGCAAGTGCGGAGCAGCTCATCATGCGGAATTGCTCCTACAACTCGTTGATAACTCCGAAACAACTAGTTCAAAGTTCACAATCACGGTTCGAAATTGCCCTTACAGCTTGCAAGTATGCGGTTTCGGGCCTCAAAATGACCGTTCATACTACTCCCACTACTGGTTAAATTTTGCAACAAGCAAGTTCGAAGACCAGCTCTTTCACAGGGCTATCTCCAAAATTTTATTCGAACTAGGGCCTAACTCGCCCCTGGAGCTGCTCCCTTGGCTAGACAACTCTTATCAATAAGTTCCGTGCCTAGCTCCTCTTCCGAGCCACACCAACAATCCCCTAACTCCATGCAATGGTGTTGTAGCCCAGCTCTTCCAAAGAGCTTCTCTTGCAACCAATTCAACTTCAAGCATTGTATATGGCGTCAACTCCCTCCAATTTGAACCTCTTAGTATTTATATTATAAATGGGCATTTCAAGGTCGAGAATGTAAATTCCATTACTCAATTGTGCACTAGCATAACAGATATCATTCAAATAAATAAAACAACTTTTGTCCTTTATTATAAATGAAAAACCCTTCTTATCCAAACAAGAAATAGAAATAATATTTCAACTAATAGCAGGCACAAAATAACAGTTCTCTAACTCAATGATAAGCCCAGTGGACAATGATAAATGACAAGTTCCTACAGCCAAAGCAGCAACTTTTGCTCCATTTTCAACTCGTAGGTCAACTTCGACCTTAGCCAATGGTCTACTCATTTTGAGATCCTGCACATTTACACAAATGTGAGACCTACATCCAGTATCTAATACCCAAAATGCAGAAGTAGATAAATTGACTTCTATGACAAAAATACCTGTAATGGAAGTCTCACTTCCTTTCTTCTTCTTAAGCTCCTCTAGGTACGTGGCAGTTCTCTTCCAATGTCCGGCCTCACCACAGTGGAAGTATGTGCCCTCCTTGGCCACCCCACCCTTAGGTTTAAAGGCAGAAGTATTGGGCTTGAAATTGCCCTTGTCCTTCCCCTTGTCCTTAGGTTTCTTAATCTGCTTTTTGCCCGTGCTCTTACCTTTGGCCTGTTAGACCATCATAATGGTCTTTCCCTTACTAATGTTCTGTTCAGCAGTTCTAAACTTACTTAGCAGTTCTGGTAGAGGTTTGTCAATTTCATTCATGTTGTAGTTCATGATGAATTGACTATAACTTTCCGGCAACGATTGCAGGACCAAGTCAGTGGTCAACTCTTGACCCAAAAGCAAACCAAGTCTTTCAAAGTTCTCTATGTACCCAATCAACTTGAGCAGTTAAATTCCAACATGGCTTCTTTCTTCCAGTTTGCACTGAAACAATGCATTTGAGACTTTAAACCTCCCATGCCTAGCCTGCTCTTGATAGAGTCTCTTGAGGTGTACGATCATATCATAGGCATCCATATTCTCATGTTGTTTCTGAAGCTCAGATTTCATGGTGGCTAGCATGAGACAACCAACGTCCAAGGTGTCATCTTGATGCTTCTTATAAGCATCCTTTTAGGTGCGAGAGGCACTTGCAGCAGGTGGGTCAGGAATAGGCTGCTCTAGAACATACATTTTTTTCTCATACCTGAGGACTATCCTCAGATTCCTGTACCAGTTTAGAAAATTTGTCCCGAACAGTTTGTCCTTCTCACTGACAGATCGCAATGATGAGTTGTTTGATGTGTTGGATGCCATGGTAATCTATCAATAGAAATATACAAAGTAAATATCATTTGACAAAATATACAAAGAAAGAAATATTTAACCATCAACAAAAATATGTAGAGTTTGTATCATGACATTGGAATATTTAATATGGTCTTTTATTAAATGTACCTCATGTGATTTATTTGCAAGTGTACAAAATCGCAACAAATAGTATAGTTAAATAAAAAGAGTGTTGAACCTATAAGGACTAATTATTTTATTTAGTATCGAAATTACTAGATTAACTACTATTTAGAAAATAGATATTTGATAAAGAAAACAACTAAATTAGATTAATCTAAAGAACTAACTAAACTAATTAAAAAGAACGAGGTATGAAATTATGTTGTTTATTAATCCAAAAACTAATTCTAGGTTTTCGATTTCACGTAGTTAATCCCACACAATTTATAACTCCATGTGAATAAATATATTATTTTTCCAAGTTGTAGACCAAAATCCCCAAATTATTCAATATTCTCTCTTAAGCAATATCAAAAATATTCTCAACTAATTATTTGTCATAGTTCATGCACAAATTACTAATTGAAAATTCATTAAGATCAATGCATTTCTTAATAGTCACATTAACAGTGGTTCGCTCTTGTAACAGTGTTTAATTTTATTAATTCGAAATCACAAATTACTAGTTCGGTCCCTCCATGATTTAATAAATCATATAAAAGTTGGTCAAACAATTGTAAGCATTAAGGACAAAAATCAAACACACAACCATGGAAAAATAGAAAAATAATATGGGATCAAAATTGTGTTCTCAAAACTAGGCTACATCAAAGCTCTAGAAAAATAAAATTTGTTCATAATAAATTTGCAACTAACAAACATGTTTTTTGATTGCATAATAAAATTAGAAGAGAAGAAAAAAAGTCGTTTTTGCAGAAAATCCACGTATCGAAATCCACTCCTTCTTCTTCTTTCTTCCTTTCTTCTCTATTTCGTTTCTGCACACCTTCGTTTTCCGTGCCGCCAACCCAGCACAGAGCCACACAAAAAACTTGCCTTTCTTCTCTCCTTGGCTTTGATTCTTGTGCCCCTTTCTTTTTAATAATTTTTTTTTCTTTTCTCCAATTCCAGCCGCCACACCACAGAGCCCTTCTCGAATTGAGTGCCGCCACACCAACCCAACTTTTCTATCTGCAGCCACTGTATATGTAGGATTAGGGTTAGGTAATTTGGTTAGTCAATTAGGATAATTAATTAAATAAATAATTAATATGATAACTATATATTTAAATAATTAATTAATTTAAATCCTAAAGATTAAGATTAATAGATTAGGTGTTGCTTTATTTTTTAAAAAAAAATTATACCAAAATTTCATTGCACCCTTTAGTTGACCATAATTTTTTTTATTAATTTTTCAAATAGCCAATTTGTAAAAACATGTATTTGAGTGGTCAAATTTTCTAGAATCTTCACATAAAATAAATTTGAATTTTAAAATCTTTATCCTTGTTTCTTCTTTGATTTTTACCAAAATGCATATCTTTTTGCACTTAAAAATCTTATTCCTACAAAATCAATCAAATAAATAAAAAATAAGTAGAAATAAGATAAAATTTAAAAAATAAACGAAAACTTGCAATTTTGATGCATTAAAGAGTACTAAAAGTTATATAGAAATTTCACTCATCAGTACCTCATACTATTTTTATTCAAATCAATGACCCTCATTATTGACTCAGAAAATCTCATCGTAAGATTTTCTAGCAGATCAAGATCCATATTTCACCTAGTTTTAAGTCAGCTTTGGTTGATCACCCAAAATTCAGTTATTTAGGTAGGGAACATTTCCCAATTACATCATATGCAACTCTTGGATAGTTAGGTGAGTAACACTTACTCTCATTTATCTCATAGGCTAAAGCCCAACTCTATGCCAACAAACCTTCAATTCTATTAAAATACTCTAGTTAAGTCAGGCTCAATGGTTGACAATTGAATATTACTTTTATCACACAGCGTCTCACTAGGATAAATAAAGGCACCCTGCTATTGCAGACCTACACTTAATCGATCATAGCCTAGACGAGTGCCACGCATTGGAAGGCATCTTATTGCTACTTAATATTTACTATGAGGGATTTTGTTATTTTATTAATTGATCTCACCATTCATCATCCATTAGCATACAACAATGCATGTCATACAAAATGAAAAGCATAAAATTTATGTGACAAGGTTGTGGCCCTAACACAATGATTCGCTCAAGCCAATGAGAGTATCAAAATCTGAACAAAGGGATTATTCAGTCTTCTCCAAGCAGCTTCCCAATCTTGTCCTTGTATGGTTGCTAATTCCTTGCCTGCTCAGTGAGATTACATTTACATATAAAGAAATAATGTACAATTGGAGTTTAGAGAGAAAGGATTACATTGAGAATGTAGAAAGAAATGTACAACACGGAGGCTGTATTCAAAATACCAAAATATAAACAATACATTACCATAGTGTGGCATCTGTGTTAAAAAACAACACATAAACGAATCATTATACTGCAATTGTTGCAAAAATTATATCACATATGAATCTTTCTGCCAAAAGTGCGAACATATCATGAATAATCACATATCATACATAACCAAATTATGGTTTCGTAAGTTGCTCTGATACCACTATTAGGTTTCGAAGGTAATCTCAGATTAAATACATAGCGAAAAAATTACAAAAAAAATATACCGTAACCTAGCCATGGATCTATGCAAAAACCATAAATCGTGTTTAGGAGTTATACCTTGAAGATGGATCTGCTGTCTCCACAGTATGCCGATCACAGCACTACAATATTGCGGTGTCTCTACGGTATCCACATTGTAACACCCCACAATATTGGAAATGACAATTTTGCCAATGTGCATTTTGTACCGTTACGAGTAATATCTGTAACGTGTTCACTACATATTTTGGATTCTGACTATTTATGAATTTTTCATTTTCTCAAAATTTATTTTATCCTATTTGAGCTAACTCAAATATAAAATTTCAATCTCTGTGTTTTTACGTGCTTTACACGTGTTATCGATGCACGTATTGATTTTCCACCGCTACGTGTAATATTTTCTATGTATTTCAACTATTTATTTAATGACGTGTTAGAATTCATTTTATAAATAGAAATTCATTTTTCTCTTATTTTAATTAAAATATTTTTATACGTGCAGTGCACGTGTTTTCTATGTACGTAGTGATTACGTTGTGGAATATATAAAAATTAATAAAATATATTTTTCGTATGTTGTATTTCAATTATTTATGAACGTTTCAGCGTCGATAAAATCTATTTCGTATTTTAATATTTTTACGTGCGACACACGTATTTTCGGTGCACGTGTTTAGGCGTATTCTTTTCAAAATGAAATTTTGAAGTATGTGTGTTTATTTTATTTGTGTATGATAAATCTAATTTATAATTAAACTAAATTAAATTTATTTAAACATTTACTATATATTATATAACCTATATTTTAAATTAAATATAAGTATATATATATATGAATGAAGTTGGTGTAAATGCGATGCACGTGCACGTGTTTGTGCCTTTTGGAATATTTGGCCTACTGTTTTGGAATGGAGGGAAATGTTTTGAATTAGGTTAGTGGCATAGGTGGGGTTTAGGATAATGGATAGTGGGTAGTTATTAGAATAATTTCTTTATAAAACACCCCCTAAACCATACACTCTCTTCTACTCTCCCTTCTTTCTTTCTCTGCTCAAATCCGAAAACAACCCAGCATTCACTTTGTCCCTCCACTCATCCATATATATACATATATCTAACTTATAATATATTCTATTATATATATATATATGGGTAAAAGGGATATAAGCAACTTGCTCATTTAGTAAATGAGCAATTGATTATGTGGCATGCATGTGATACATTGGACATCTAGCCCTTTTAATGATTTTCCATTCACATGTATGCCACATCATCAATTGCTTATTTACTAAATGAGCAAGTTGCTCATAACCCTTTTTCCCTATTTATGTGTGTGTGTGTGTGTGTGTGTGTGTGTGTGAAAAAGAGAGAAAGTGTTGTCTCTGTTTGCGTGTGCGGATTTCGAGGCGGAGTGAGGCTTCTTTTGGAGTTCGATTGCTAAGAAATCAATACTTCCTTGGATGGGTGTTTCTTAAATCCTTTCTAATTTAGGAGTATGATGCAAGCTAGTTGATATATGGTTTAATTGTTAAATTTTGATTTGTAGGATGAATGTAGATTGCATGATCTTAATTTAATTGTGTCATGATGTGTTGAAATGCTATTGTGATTCAAATAAATGACTAGAACTTTGCTAATTAGAAAGAGAAAAATGGAAATAGTATCTAGTGAATTGTTGAAGTGAAAAAAAATTGATGCATGTTAGGATATTCTTACAATAGTCAAAATAATGCAACATGTATGAAAATGATTTTTAGATGCTAATGTAATAGAGAAATGTGGAAATAGTCTCATTAATATATATTTTATGAGTATAAGGAATTCTTACTAAGAAGTTTTGATGAGAGACAATACTTTATTTGAAAATTGATCATATGTGTTCTTTAATACAATTTGGGAGAAAATTTGTTACATTGTCAAAATGAGAATTTTATAAAGCTTAAATATATGCACTATACTGTATTTTTGAAAGAATACATTCTTAAAAAGAATTAAATTTTTGAATGGTACAAATTGGTTGAGTAATCGAATTTTGTAAAGGGAAATTTTTCAAGAGTATAAAAATTGGGTTCGAATCCGACCATTGTCTTTTACTTTGTTTTAATATTTTTTTGATATGTTGCAGTTTTTCAAGAGTATAAAAATTGGGAAAATAATTCTATTATTCTTCTAAAATTATCTTGACTTTATAAAAAATATTTCCACCATATTTTGATACATTTTGTGAGATTTTGAAGTGGATTCCGCATTAAAACAATTTGTTTAGTGAACTTGGTTTGAAATTAAAGAAGAGATTTTTATGTGGTTAAAGAGGATTAAAAGTGGATTATGATTAGACCCTTCTTAAATTTCCATGGTTATAAATATTTTTGATTAAGAGAATAATTAAATTGCACACAATGCTACAAGTGATTAAATTGATAAAAGAAGTTGAATTGAATTATTTCATGTCATGAGATTATAAAGAAAAGTTTCTCTTTGAAAAAGAGTTTGTGAATAAAGAAATTGAAATATTATTTTGAGATTAAATATAACATATTGTTGATCTCTAGAATGAGATAGTTTTTGGAATCTAGAGGCTAGGCAGGACCCTTAGAAACCGGCAGTTGTTATTAATATGAATTTGAGAGCTAACCAAGTGTGGGTTGAGCATCTCCTGAGAAGTAGCCAGTGTGGGCTGACTGTCTCTTTTGGTTGGTTTAAAGTTCGGTAGGGGAAGCTAGCTCTAGGTTGTGATGATTTTCTTCTAAAACAAACTAAAAACTTAAGGACAAGCACTATAGTGAAGATGTGATGAAAGTAAGAGAAAAACACAAGTATGAGGGCCTCAGATTTACGATGTGAGAATTTTCATAGGCTGTCTACATGATGCGTCATGCCATGACGTGAATCTATCTCCGAATTATCGGGATCGTGGCGACGCTTGTGGGGTACTTGGTGACTATGTAGTGCCATTGTCCCATGACGGAGGCAAATTGTCCATAGGCTATCTACATGATGAGTCATCATGACGTGGGATTCCCCTCTAGACTGTCTGGATATGGGCTCGTAACTTATAAAATATCTAAGATACTTACCGTAGTTACCAAAGTAGTTAAACTCATAACGAGGGATTCAACCCTACAAGATGAAGTACGATTAAGGGCTTGCCCTCGGATCTATGTAGAATGGGATGCATAGGTTCGAACAAGTGTGCACTAGTGTCATGAAATATAAATAACTGCATTAAGGATAAGTGCACTAGCACACACAACATCAATAGGATAGTCCCTCTTTAGCTTTATGATCAAGTTTGTGTTTGCTAAAGTATTAAAGAATCGTTATACTTTCGGCATAGCGAGGATGGTCGTGTATAATACTGTGTCAGATATAAGCACTGCCGTGCCTACAGTTTCATATGCAGGACTTGTAATTTACAAGAAGATATAAAGATGAATTTGATGCTGATGATTACTCAAATGCTAAAGTTGTTACAATTATGCATTTATCATTGTTATATTTCATTAACTTTCCGCTGCGTTCTGATGTAAAAAGACTTTGTTGTAATAAAAGTTCAAGATTCCTTGTAAAATTGTACAAGGTGAAGTGTAAAGATCCTGTGGAACTTCGGATTCAGACTTATTTGGAATTTGGGGTGTTACACACACAAACGAATCAAATCAAGCTTTCCCTCTCACCGCGGTGCTAGCTGCGGGAAGGAGATGTTCCTCACGGTCTCTCTCACAATTTTTGTGACGGCATAGGACTTCTCATGCATCACTTTCCACAGATACGTATCATATATATAAGTGCAGAAAATCTATCCCTAAGAGAGTAATGAAGTTGTTAGACTCACAATCTGATCTGGTTTAGATTCGTGTGTGGGCCTTTGAACTTTAGTCAGCCCATTTAATCTAATTAAATATCCAACCAATGTCAGGAGTCCAAGTCTTACTTGGATCCCCAATTAAATTCTTCTTATGAACTTAAATCCAATTTCGATCCATTCTAAGTGTGTGACACTGTATGTTCCCATTACGTTGACAGTAATACTAAAATCACAAACCGTGAGCGGTATCTAGCAATACATCATTGATACTCACGTAACGGGAATGACAGTGATTTGACATAACCTATCCGTGACCAATGTTACCATGTAGTCTAGTCCCTTTTGTCCAAATATCTTAATGGACCGCAAGACAGAGAGTGTGTCACCCTTGTATTGTTCAATCTTTGTTTTCTTGATGTCCGAGTAGACTTACTAAAACAAATGAGTTCAATATCTCATATGGACTCATTTGAGCACGGCCATGCATTTTGCAGTCTCACTCAATCAAGGGGTCCATAGATATCGCTCATGTTATGTAAGAGGACAAATCCAATCTAAGTCACTCACATCCCTCCACATGATTTGTAGTATATCCTGTCATGCCCTGCTTTCCGCTATACGGAAGTACGGACACGCAATTGAGGTCCAGCGAATGATATAAGTATACCAACTCATATCATGCATAAGATATACAATACCAGTAAGCTCAACAAGATATTTATAACAAATTTACGCAGACAAATATAGTGATCACATAAACTTGAATTATAAATAACCATTATCTGGGAAATAAATAAGCATCGGGTCAAGGTGCACGGGAGTACAGTACGATAAACAGTTAATTATAACAACTAGATAAAATAGCAACAGAAAGTAAATAATATAAAGTAGTAATAATGCAACAACTATTCACGATCGTCTTGGAAAGTCCATTTGTCTAGTCCATCGGTACCTGCATAATCAACATCTGAGGTTGAGGGAAAATTTTCCATTAGAGCAAGCTACGGACAATAAGTAGCACCAAGCAGTAAAACAATAAAATATAATATAGCAAGAAGCAAAAAAATGGAAAGATATGATTATGTAAAATGCAACGAAGTCAATAATTGGTAAAGTAAACACGACGGTAAGGTATGATTAATCGGTAACAGTGATCGGTAATCAATAATAATGAATCAATATTCGGAAATTAATATGCAATACACAGTCATCTAGAATCATTGTTCAGTAATACGTGATGATGTCTAGTGTCAATCTTATGTCTATCAGTCTTTTATTAACCTATCTAATGCATGCAATCTTGTGTCCCATACCAAAAGTTCAAGTGCATATCAATCAAGTGACGTTTAGACTTAAATGGTGAAGTCTATAAGATTATGTACTCGAGAACAGTAATTAGTAAACAATAAATACCCATCGGTACACAGTAAACACATAACTGTAATTAGTAAACAGTAAACAGTAATCGGATACTGTAGTCAGTAATCAGTGAACTACTCAGTAAACAGTTGGGAAACACGAGCCCCCTTCTTAGTACATTTTCCTCTATTGTCCACTACTAAGTCGTACCTTTATAACCCGACTTATTATCATTTTACTGTGATTAATCAGGAACATGCAGTCGGTATAATCAGTATTAACGGTAGTATCAATACAATATCAAGAATATATCAAGGGCTATGAAATGATGATATAAATATAGTTCAATTCATTAAATATGGAAAATAATTTATATGCAAAAACGTAGAGATGAATTTCTAGACAGCAGCACCTATGTACGTTCAAATTTACTTTTTCGTTGCTACAGAAAAGAAAATCTGATTTCGTCAGAGATTCTAGAAAGTAGATTCCCTTATGGTTCCAACATATATTCACAAGATACATTCTAGGAACATTAGATATGTGTATAAATTCATTCTTTACTAGTTTCGACATTTCGTGCACAGGCTCTGTTCGGGAAATCCAGGAGTTACAGTACTAAAACAGCTATAACATACAATCTACTAATCGGATTGAGAAACCATAAGATATTCTGTATCTATATTCAAATGGGTACAATTCATATGTACAGAGTTATTAATTCCAGTATTGGGAACACGGTCTAATTCTCAGTACAAGAGATATGATAGTAGGTTTCCTGCACAATTTCGGTGTTATGAAAATTTCAATATTACAGTACTAAAATCGTGATATCTCACAATCTATAAATCGGTTTGAGAAACCATAAGATGTTCTGTAATCTAGACTTAGAGGGCTACAATTCATATGTACAAAGTTCTTGGATTTAGTATTGGGAACTAGGTCGAATTCCCAGTATAAATTCGGGCAAACGACAGGACAGAGTTATTCGATATTCGATAACACAATTCAAAGTATGTTAATGGTTCAAGATTTGAATCAATAGCATAGAATAAGTAACTTGACAAGGAAGTATGACGATAACTAGGCTACTTGCTAAAAGTTCAAGAAAAATGCTTGCCTTTATTGACGATTACAATCGTAGCGATGACCACAAGAAGAAGAAAAGCAGCGATAGCAACTCAACGATTGTCAGAATGGTAGCGGGCAACAATTGCCAACAATGGTACACGACAGCGAGTAAGTGGAGTTCAGGTTTTGAGTTGTGTGAGCTTCGGGAGCTGGGTTTCGAAAGCAGTAGAAGAAGAAGATGGAGGCACTCAGGGGTGGTTGAAGGTGGTCGCAATGGTGCAGTCAGTGGCTCGAGTGGTTGCGAGGAGGAAAGAGAAGAAGAAAAAGGCAGTGAGGCAGATGAAAAAGAAGAGAGACAGGTTGATGTGTGTGTGTGTGTGTGCATATATATATATATATATATATATATATAGGAATATAGGTAGTAGGGTTTGGTTATGTGATATGTATTTATATAAGGAGGGAGAAAAAGAAAAAAAGGCAGGTGAAGTGTGTATCTATATTTGTAGGAGGAGGTGGTCAATTAATGTCGTAAATGTGGTTGGGGATTGGGGGCGGCTGTATGTGAGGTGAGAAGGGATTTAATTAGGATTAGGAATATAGTTAAGATTAATTAGGATTAGAGTTTAAACTCAAATTGGAAAAAATGCACAAAAAATAATTATAAAATGGATCAGAAAAATATTCAGGAGAATCAAACAGCGTTAGATAAAGAGTAAAAAGAGAAGAAAAGAAAGAGATTTGATTGATAATTCATGTAGTGAAATACGTACAAATAGAACAGGGAGTTACAATCCTACCCACCTTATAAGAAATATTTCATCCTCAAAATTTACGCATACGGGATATAGGATAGCAAACATCTACTCGAATAGATGGGGGTACTTCTTTTGGATTTCTTCTTCGAGTTCCCACGTTGACTCAACTGGCGAGTGAGGATTCCAAGAAACTCGGATAAGCTTCATGACTAACGTCTGCCCATGATAGAAATCGGTTGAGCTTCGCATGATAAGTCTGGATGTACAGATAACTTTGAGTAGTCGAAAACATGGCTGACATCTCTGATGTACTTTCTGAGCTGGAAAACATGAAATATGTCATGAACTCCTAATAACATCGGTGGTAGTGTGTGCCTGTAATCGACCTTGCCAACTCGTTCCACAATATCGAATGAGTCGATGAATCGGGGACTAAGCTTGCCTCCACCTCCAAAACGGATGACGCCCCTGGATGGTGACACCCTGATAAAAACATGATCACCTATCTCAAACTCCAAGGGTCTCCGGTGAGTGTCAGCCCATGTTCTCTGCTTGTCTTGAGCTGCCCTTAGGTGTTTCCCGATTTGAGACACTACTTCCACTGACTTCGTAATTAACTCTGGTTCCAAAAGCTTCCTCTCGCTGATATCATCCCAACATAATGGTGATGTACACTTACA
Source organism: Hemerocallis citrina (assembly GCA_017893485.1). Lineage (NCBI taxonomy): Eukaryota > Viridiplantae > Streptophyta > Magnoliopsida > Asparagales > Asphodelaceae > Hemerocallis > Hemerocallis citrina. Next base: position 128,234,265 of record CM030359.1, on the reverse strand, counting down.
ACCATAAAATGCCTCGTACGGTGCCGCCTTGAGACTTGCCTGATAGCTATTATTGTATGAGAATTCAACCAAGTGCAGATGATTTTTCCAAGAACCTCCAAATTGAAGAATACAAGACCTCAACATGTCTTTCAGAGTCTGAATCGTCCTTTCAGATTGTCCATCTGTAATGCCCCAAGGCCGGCTCAGCTAGCGCACGCAGCTACGCGTGCGTGCACGCGAAAGAACAGACACAAAACTCTAGCCACGCCCACCCCAGCCACCATCAAAAGGTGGGTGTAACCCACATTTTCGCTAATAAGTATTTTTCGTGTATTTCTATAATTTGATTTTTTTAAAATTTATTTTTGTGCTAAATTCGTCTGGATCTTCTATTAAAGTGTTTTCTAATTGGAAATTTAATTTATTTCGAATAATGGTGTATTTTAATCTTACTTCCTATTTTTTATTGATCGACTAATTATATTTGAGCCCAAATCATATATATATATATATATATATATATATATATATATATATATATATATTATTGAACCATTTTAATAAATTTGTTCAACCCAGTTCCTATTTATTATTACTGTTATTGTTATTGTTATTGTTATTATTATTATTATTATTATTATTATTATTATTATTATTATTATTATTATTATTATTATTATTATTATTATTATTATTATTATTATTATTATCACTATTACTTTTGATTATTGTTATTTTTGTTATTATTAGTGTTACTATTATTAGTATTATTATTATTATTGTTATTATTATTACTACTATTGATGTTGTTACCTTTATTATTATTATTATTATTTTATTATCATTATTCTTATTATTTTTGTAAAACCGAACATACTCTATTTTATACGTAATTCATTATTTGATTTAATATGTATAGGTATATTTTATAAACTCTATAATCCTATTTTATTTATTTATTCTCTTATTCCCTATTGAATTTGAACCCAAAATCCTATAGCATGTTCTCTTTTTGGATCCTACCCAAAACCCACTATCTTATTAAACCCTTATAAATACACTATTAAAACCTTAACCTACCCTATACCCTAACCCTAGCCCCTATTCAAACCCCAACCGCCATTGTGTAAACCCAATCCCCTACCCCCCCGTCATGTTCCATCGCCTCCCTACCTCCCCACCCCTGCTCTCTCTTCCGTTAAACCATCAGACCTCATCGCCCACATCCCGCTCTGCCTTCATCGTCTTCACCACCGCAGCCCTCCGCAACTTCCCCTGCTCTTTTCGAACCCATCGTCCCGCCATCTTCATCCTCGTCATCCATCGTCAATCCCGCTGTCCTCCTCAGTCGTCGACAACCCCAAGCCCTCACACTCCGACTGCACCTCGACGCCGAACTCCGAGCTTTGCTTTGTCGTCTTCTCCGCCAACTCTATCCCATCCTCGGTTTTTCGTTCGAACAGAGCCTTCGAACCCATCTGCATCTCGTCCTCTTCCCGTCATCTGACCGCCCTCCAGCCTCGTCGCCTTCATCCACCTGACCTCCACTCCTCCTCCCACATTCTCTTCTCACCCCGAGCACCCATTGACCTCTCACCACCAGTCGCCTCCCCATCCTCATTGTCCCATCACCATGGCTGCAGTTCTCTGCCACCATCGTAGAACTCACCACCACCCTATCGCCACCGGTCCCCTCTCCATTGCTGCCAATCTTCACCTCGCCTCCAATCACCGCCGTCAGCTCAGCATAGTCGAAGCCGCTGAGTTGCTGTTATCCACTGTTGGCCAAGATCAGTTGTTTGGCGTTATGTGGAGTTGATCTTCGAACTGGACCCTTGATCGCGATCGTGATCCTTGATCTTGATCCTAGATCTTTGAATCTAAGCTGCCAATCGCTTGATCTTGAATCTTGATCTTGATATTTGATCTCGGTCGTTGGTTGCTTGATCTTGCACTTGATCGTCAATCGTCATCAGATCTGTACCCAATCGTCATCATCACATCGATTTTTCTTGGTTCGCGATCGTCGCTGTTGCCGCCGGGATTCTCATTCCGTTATTCTTAGTATTCAATTTCATCGTCCATAAGGCAAGTCACTTTCCCTTTAAATTGAATCTTGTATCAAATTCAAGTTCTTATTGAAACTCAGCAAGTTGATCCTAACCGTTTATCGTATCGTTGTATTGATTATCTTTCGTAGGGTCTATTGAGGGTTTACACGAGCTAACCCCAATATTCTTGACTTCGTGCCACTTTTGACTCCAAAGATTGAATCTTTCATGTATTCATATAGTATCGTTAATAGGGTTATGCATATAATCACGACACAATTAATCTATTGTAGAAATAATTGCTAGGTTGTATGTTGGATTGATCGATTATTGTTTGGTTGATATTAAATTAGTGTATTTGTGTGTTCTTAATTTTATTTATCATGTTTTTATACCCATCATACTGATTATGAAGTTTACCGACTAATAGAATTGATACCCATCATGTTTAATTAATTTATTTCGTGAAAAATATCCAAAAAACCGTATGTTGCGTGCTGGCTGTATTTTGTCTGCTATTTTTGACCCAGTAAATGATTTTAAAATAAATAACTTTCTGAATAAGAGTTGTAGCCCTATGTTTCTAGTTTCCAGAACATCTTGAATCGCTGAATTCCGAGTTGTATTGCAAAAGTTATGGCTGATTTACTACTGCTCTATTTTATTTCCAAAATTTCACTTTCTAGTTTTTCTTAAATTAATTATTCCTATATCAATGTATTGTGTGAATTGAAGTATATATGTTGCATTGCATGATCCTAGTATCCTATTGTTACTATTCTAATTGTCATATCCAAATTTATCATCCTATTGTTTCCCCTATTGTTACTATCGTTCATCTCATGTCTCTTAATTGCATAATGTATTGTTGCATTGATAAAATAATTAACAAGTAGGGGTTTAAGGGTTGACTTATTTAGTGGACAATATAGGGACTATACTCGGAGGAGGGGCCCTTGTTTTCCTAAATATTGTATCGGCTATTGTCTTATCAGTTGATTGTGGCTTACGACGGTAACACAATCTATCGTGTATTGTATCGTCGCCGAATTATCGTATCGTGCATTGAATATTGAATCGTGACTATTGAACATTGATTATCGTTGTTGAGTACATGATCTATAAATCCACCACTAAGTCTAAACGTAACTTGTTTGTATCTAGCAACCATGTGGTAAATAAATGAGACGGATGAAGTGTTACATTACTTAGGATTAAAATAATTAATAGACTTAAGAATTGACACCACATCGACATTGCATATTGTGCCTCATTGTTTCTATTGATATCGAATATTGTCTAAGTGTTATTGATACAATTGAACATTGTTATCGAACATTGAATCATTGTTTATACCAATTGCATCGATTATTGTGATATTAATTATTGATTATTGTCCCATGTTATTGATTTCTAATGATCCATTGAATTTATTGTTATATCGTTATTCCATTGTTCCTTATTTTCTCTACTTACTGTCAACGACTTGCTCTAAGGATAATTTTTCTCCTCTTTTTAGATGAAGTGTTCACAGGTAATGAAGGACAATTGCCTGCTGGGATTAGCGAACAAAGATCCTGAAGATTTTAATGCTTTTAATTGTTTACTATTTTATCAAACTTAATGTATTGAGACTTATTATCTAGTTGTGATTGGATTATTATTGTATTTGGGCTTATGACCCGGATTTTGTTATTATTTCTAGATGTTGGTTTATTGTATTTGGATATTTCATATTGCTTCATTCCAAGTATTATTATTAATGAGATATTATTATTGCCTGTGCAATTGTTCTGTATTGATTATATTGTTGAGTTGATCGGATAAACAGCTTATGGGTGACGTTAGTCATTCGCTGGACCAATGTGATGTGCTCATATTCCGTATCTTTAGGAAGCGGGGCGTGACAATGGGTTAACCCGTTAGGTACCCCTATCATTTGGCTTTCCTATTATAAAGTCACTGAAATCCATCCCTACAATCGATATGGGACTAAGTACTCCCATAACCAACTCACTTCAATCCATTCCAAACTACTCATCTTGTATGATCACACCAATCCAAAGGCTCACCCCTTTCTCCTAGTGCTCACGTAAGCAAGCCAAGTCAAACAACACCCAATCGGGCCCCACCACCAAGGCAATGCTGCCAATTAATCAAACAGCACCCATTCATATGGCAATCCATTATTACAACATTGCCACCCAACATTATTACAAGTATGCCACTATATATATATCTATATAATAAAACACAAAGAAAGCTATCAAGTGGCTCTCATTCAATATAAACAAAATCAATGGTCCAATTGATTCCCACAAAACACATTTTTCCGTCCAAAATATCAAACCCCAAAATAACTCAAACCCCCCCCCCCTCTCTCTTCCCGAGCTGTCTCTCTCTCTCTCTCTCTCTCTCTCTCTCTCTCTCTCTCTCTCTCTCTCTCTCTCTCATCGCTCCCGACCCCCCTCTCTCTCTCATCGATCCCCTCCCCCTCTATCTGTCTCCCTCTCATCGCTCCCCCCATCGTCTCTCTCTCACATCGATCCCCCCCTCTCTCTGTGCCTCACTCTCCTCCAACCCGAAATCCCCTCTCTCTCTCATCGAAGCTTCACCGTCTCTCTCTAACCCCCACCGTCCAAGGGCAATCCCGAAATCCCTAACCCCCACCGTCCAAGGCCAACCGACCATCGAAGCTTCACCGTCCCTGTGTTTGTTTAGTTTAGTCCCACCGTCACCGAAGCTTCACCGTCCAGGCATCTCAGATATACTATATTGCCTATGTTTTTTCGTTCTGTGTTGGATTGGTAGATTGATTTAGATGAAGTGAAATTGGGAAATTTTGGTGGTATTTTGGAGTTGCAAACTAGGGTTTGTATGCAAAGATATGGCCTTTCTTATTACCCATTTTATTTTGCCAAAATTGAATGTTGAGATTTTTTGCAATCTGGGTAATCAAGATTGCAGCTTCAGTATATTTCTTATTACCCGGTCTGTGTTGAATTTGTTGAGTATAAGTTGGAATAACTCAGTGATCTTTAGGGTTCTAGCATGTGTATTTGCGGTAATTGTGGGTTTAGCATGTGTAATTAACGATAGTAGATGCGGTAATTGCGGGTTTAGCATCTGTAATTAACAATAGTAGCATGTGTAATAACTCAGTAATCTTTAGGGTCCACACTAGATGCGGGTTTAGCATGTGTAATAAAACACAACCAATGAGTTAGTTTTGTTTTGAAATGTGTTATGCGGGTGTGTAACCCCTGTTTTTCGTTTCTCGTATTTTTGATGTATTTCTCTTCTTTCTTGAATAATTGTACTCTCTTGTATTTTTCTTGGACCGTATATTGGAGTTGTTTTCAATATATTTTCATTTTATTTCATTTTTGAGCTCCTTGTGTTTGATTTATTCATCTTTTTGCTTCATTCTCCATCGATTGTTGTTTTTTTCCTCTTTATTGGATTCTTGTTCTCTTGGGTGTTCATGGTGTTTTGGTTGGCTACCCTAGTCCTACTCCTATTGCTTTTGATCCCTAATTGATCACCAAAGCCAAATTAGCCTACAATCCTATTTTCAATCCTATACAATATGTATCCTAATCACCTCATATTAAACAAATCCTATTACTACTCCTAGTTGACCCAGTTAAACCCAAATACCCAATACCCATATCCAACTACAAACCCTAGTAACCAAATCCCTATATATATAATCTCTCTCCCTCTCCATAAACCCCTAACCTACTTCTCCCGGCCTCCCTCTCTCTCCTGATCGATCTGCACCCTAGCCGCCAACAACCCGACCAGGCCGACCCCCCCTTTCGGCCTGCACCTCACCCTACTCCCGATCCCTATTGCCGACCTTCACCATAGCTCGAGCTCCATCCCACCACCACACCAACATCAATATCACCCCTCTCCTTCTCTCTCCCATCCTCTGGTGCTCGTCCGACGATCCGCAGTAGCAGCCTAAAGCCAGCTGCCCGACGCTACTTCTCTCTCTTCGTTGGTATTGTACGTGCTCATGTTTGAGTGTGCGTGTGATCGTGTTTGCTTGGTTCGTGGATTTCTTGTTCGTGGGTTTGTTCGTTGCCAGGATCCGTTCTCGTTATTCTTGGTGTTCTTCGTTTTCCTCTTCGGTTAAGGCAAGTAACTTGTACTCAAATTCCTTTGTATGATACAAGTCAAAAATACCGCTTATAGTGTAGTTGAGTTCTAGAGACAACTCGTGTGTGTGTTATCTTTGATGGGTTTTGTCTCTATAGTGCTATTTGACCATAGTGGCCTCACGACACAAAAATAGACATGAAAACAATTAGGTCTGACCGTTTTTGATCTCTCCATATGTGTGAGATAATTTGGGGAATTATGTGTTTGATGAGATCCATGTGATATGATGATTGTGAATATGTTATATACTCTATTCCATGATGTTTGGATGCTTAGTAGACTCTATACCATGTTTGATTATGATTGGAACAAGTTTCGTATGATTTATGTTGGTTTTGTTGTTAGAGAGAAACCTTTGAATTGTATTTTAGACCATATTAAGGTCAGAATTTTTAATTTTTGTATTTGACATGAATTGTAGAGAAATCTGTCGTCTTTCCAACCTCTCTAACCTTGATTGATTTTGTTTTCGTATGAGTGGGTTATGGCTGTTTTACTACAGAGGTGTACTTATGTTTCCAAATTTCGTTTCTTGTTGACTTCGAGGGATAAACTACTTTGATTCTTGGGTTAACTATATTATTTTGATCTAAAACTTTGCACAGTATTTCTATACCTATTTAGAGATTACCCAGAATTTTGGTGGATTTTACTGATCAGTTTTATACGCCGTCTCATGCTTGTTTATGAAAGCTATACTTTCCGTATTTTGCTCGCTGTTCTGTAAAGAATTGTATTTTCACCTGATTTTCTTTTACGGTATGGAACATATTTATGAAATATTAAAGTTGTCTTATTTTGTATATTTTCATCTCCCTTTAGCATATTTGGATTTCGTTACACGGTTTGCGAGATATTTCAGTTTTTGTACAACAGTGTTGGGAATTCCAGATTTGCCAAACTATCGTTTCTTGATATTTTCTGATTTTTGTTGACTGGACTAATTTTACTAGAATATTGTGAAACTTTATATTCTAATGCTAGATATATAGGGGATTACCCCAGATTTTTCCTGAATTCATTTGAGAAGTTTTAATGCTGTTTTTCTGACTAAGAATTCTATTTACTAATTTCTGGTTGAACATGTTTTCTGGATTCAAATCAGTTTTGAGTTATGATTTTGTGAATTACTATATGGCTTATATATGATCGCTGGATTCGTGTGGAAGTCTATTTTCCAGATTCTTCGATGGATTCAGATTTGGATTTCTTTAGTAACAATCACTGTTTTAGTACTGTAATGTCATATTGTCCTGAATATGAACATACACTGTTTTGCTCGTTTATGTGACCGTATATCATCTATGCATGTTTATTTGTTTCCCTGAACCTAATACTGATTGTATCATGTTAATTTGACACTATTCCATGCACTATTATGTCTGTTTATAACCATAATAAAAGTAATCAAACCGGGATGCATGAAGTGCTACCTAGCTAGTAATACACACAAGACTGTAAGAACATAAGACTAATACTGTTAGACTGATACTGTTAGACTGATAATGTTATACTGTTACACTGATATACTAAGCTTACTGTTACTGGACACTGTTAGTTGCCATATGAAACTATACTTGACATATTCTTTTGTACTGTTAGTATACTATGCTAGTTGACTTCGTTTTACTGATTCATGCTAGTTATCACTGTTGATGCATTATTCCATGTTATTTGTTAGTTTTCTATGTGCTTGTATCCTACATTATAAGTAGCCCGTAACTTGCAATTGACGGGTACTTGTTTTCTCTTTCCTTCTCCTGCAATTATTGGTTGCAGATCAAGATGGTCAGCTATCCGACGGTATTGGCGAAATGAGAAATTAGTGCTGAATTTCTTATTTATTAGTATTATTTTTATTGTTGCTTTGGAACAATGTATTTTGAGTACTTGGATATTTATTTTCTATTAGGACGATGTGACCCAGGATATTTGTCTTGTCCTGATTCTGATTTATTTGAGAATATTATATTCTGCTTCAAATAAATCCTGTTGGTATATTGATTCAATATGCATCTGTGGTTGATTCTCTTACTTCCGACTCTGATTATTTTGTAAGATGCTGTAAAGATTCCTGAATTGCTTATGGATGATGAAAATCATTCGCTGGGCTTTTGTTGCGTATCCGTATTCCGTATTCTTTTGGGAAGCGGGGCGTGACAAAGTTTTTAGTGGTATCAGAGCCCAAGTTTGGCTAATGTATTAGTTGCCTAATATATTAGACAAGCTTGGCTCGTACTGGGATCGGCTCAACATTTCACCAACCATGCATACATGAATAAAATTAATATCAACTCTGATTCTGGATGCTAACTGTTTTGATTTTCGGTTAAGCTATGGCTCGTGGGAATTCTTCTCAGCCTGATCCGATTGAGGCTGTCACTGCTGTACTTGAGCAGTTGATTAATCAGCAGCAAAACCTCAGTGATCTTGTGATGGCTGCTCTTGAAGCTGCCCGGGTTCTGCCTCCTGTTGTGCCTGTGCAGGCAAATCTTCTGCCTCGTCGAACAACAGTTACAGATTTTATGAGGCTGCATCCCTACCGTTTTTCCGGCACTGAGATGCCTTTGGAGGCTGAACATTGGTTGATCCGAACCGAGCGCTTGCTCTTGGCGACACGTGTTGCCGAGGCTGATAAGGTGGATGTGGTTTCCATTTAGCTGTTGGATTTGGCTCATATTTGGTGAATGGCCGAGTCCGAGCATCTTGAGAGGCCTATTGCTTGGGCTACTTTAACTTGGGAATTTTTGGAAAGGTTCTTCCCCAGTAGTACTCGATTTGAGATGGAACAACAATTCCTGGTCCTAAAACAGGTTAAGTCATTATTCTATTTTTGGAATTTTGTTACATAATTGTTCAAACAATATTGTAACATGGACTTCTTGAAATAGGGTCCTAGGTCAGTGGATGAGTACGCAGCTTAGTTTACTAGACTTAGCCGCTTCGCTGCCGTTCTTGTGGCAACTGAAGAGGATAGGGCTCATAGATTCACAAATGGGCTTAAGCAGGATATCAAGAGGCATCTTGTCTCTCTTCGCTTGTGTACTTATGCTGAAGCTCTTGAGGCAGCTCGAGCTCAGAAGCAGGCTCGTGGTGGTTTGGTCCCTTCTCCGCGGACTATTTTGCACCCTCCTGCTAGGCCTTCTGGTGGTCCTGTTCGGAGGCCTGTCCTAACCCATCCGATCAGGGCAGCTCTGTATCCTTCTACTGGTTTCTAGAAGGGTGGTGTTGCGACTTCTGTCAGATGTCTGGGCATGAGCGTAAGAATTTTTGGTGCATCAAATGCCGGTGCTTTAGGTGTGGCGCCACTGATTATTCTATACGCGATTGTCCGCAGCAGCAGTAGGTGGCTCTTCAAGCTAGGGGTTCTATTCAGCAAGCAGGCCCAGTTCGTGGTCTAGTTAGGCCTCCGCTTCCTCCTCAGCGTCAGATTGTCGATCAGAGGACTGCTGTTCCAAAGAGAGGTCAGGCTTTCAACTTGACTGCTGCAGATGCCAAGACAACTGAAGGAATTGTGGCAGGTATATTTTGGTTTGTTATTTTGTTGTTTTGTTGTTTTGTTCCTCTTTTGTTTTCTTTCTTTTGGTCTTGTTTTGCTTTCTTTCTATTATCTTCTGCATTGTTGTATTTTCCCTCACCCTTGATTGTCTATATTCCTCCTCCTTGTCTTTGGATTCCTTAGGTATCAACCTTGTTTGCTCTTTTCCTGCTCGTGTTCTTTTTTATTCTAGGGCAACCCATTCTTTTGTCTCCTCTCGATTTGTTGCTCCCCATCAGTTGGAGTGTAGCAATATGTCAGAGGCTTGAAATATTTTGACAGGTGGTGGTATTGTCATTTGTACCCGTGAATGCAGACAATGTTCCGTTGTTATTGGGAATGCAGATTTCAAAGCCAACCTGATTATAATTGGGAATTCTGGATTCGACGTCATTATCGGAATGGATTGGTTGGATGAAGCCCATGCCATTATTGATTGCCGTGCTAAGAAAGTTGTCTTCGGAATTCCAGATCGAGCAGAATTTGAGTTCCATGTCGGGGAGTCCTTCCTTGGCCGAGCAAAGACTATAGTTGTACAGGTGGATTGTGCGATGGAATTACACTCAGGCTGTGAGGCTGCTAATATACAGAAGACTGCATTCAGGGACTAGATACGGACACTATAAGTATCTTGTGATGCCGTTCGGGTTCACTAATGCGCCAGCTGTATTTATGAGTCTTATGAACCGGGTCTTCTCTCAGTTTTTGGATAGATTTGTGGTGGTCTTTATTGATGACATCCTGGTATATTCTCGGAATCGGGAAGATCATGCTGAGCATCTTAGAGTGGTTCTGCAGACTTTTAAAGAGAATCAGCTCTATGAAAAACTTAGCAAGTGCGAGTTTTGGCTCGACAGGGTTTCTTTCTTAGGGCACATTATTTCTGGCGATGGTGTTTCTGTGGATCCTTCTAAGTTTGAAGCTGTAACGGACTGGCCTATTCCTAAGTCAGTTTCCGAAGTGCGGAGTTTTCTTGGTCTCGCTGGCTATTATCGGAAATTCGTCCAAGATTTTTCGAAGATTGCAGAGCCGTTAAATAAACTGACAAGAAAGGATCGGAAATTTTGTTGGTCTGATGAGTGCATTGAGGCTTTTGTTGAGTTGAAGAACAAATTGACATCAGTGCCTGTGTTGACTATTCCAGATGGTTCAGGCAGATTTGTAATTCACTGTGATGCTTCTGGTAAGGGTCTTGGAGCAGTTCTAATGCAGAAGGGCCGTGTCGTTGCGTGTGCATCGAGGTAGTTAAGGCCGCATGAAAAGAACTATCCTACTCATGACTTGGAGTTAGCGGTAGTGGTCTATGCTTTGAAGCTGTGGAGACATTATTTACTTGGAGACCACGTGGAGATCTTTACAGACCACAAAAGTCTCAAGTATGTTTTCACCCAGAAGGAGTTAAACATGAGGCAAAGGTGTTGGTAGGAACTTATGGCCAATTATAACATCAGTTTGCAATACCATCCTGGTAAAGTAAACTTGGTGCCTGATGCTTTGAGTAGAAGACCAGCAGTTATGTTTCTTACTCAGCAGAGTAATCTCATTGAGCAGATGAGGAGGTTTTGTTGCCAGTTCTGGTCGGTGTTGTCTTGCGCTCCAGCTTCAATCATCTCTTTTTGATCAGATCAAGGAGGCTCAGGCTAGGTAATGCGCAGTTGCAGGGTTTTCGAGCTGAGGTTGAGTCTGGCTCCAGAATGGATATGGTTATTCATGCCGATGGTTCGCTTCGTTTTGGTTCCCGGTTGTGTGTCCCTAAGGGTAAAGTTCGTCAGAGGTTGCTTGAAGAAGCTCACCAGTCTTTGTATTCTATCCATCCTGGCGGTACTAAGATGTATCGGGATTTGAAGCTTCATTTCTGGTGGCATGGTACGAAGGGGGCTATTGCTCAGTTTGTGGCCAGTGTTTGATCAGTCAGCAGGTTAAGGCAGAGCATTAGAGAACCACTGGACTTCTTCAACCGCTTCCTATTCCGGAGTGGAAGTGGGAGCATATCACCGTGGATTTTGTGACAGCTTTGTCGAGGAGTCCTAAGGGTCACAATGTTATTTTGGGTGATTGTCGACCGTTTGATGAAGAGTGCTCACTTTATTCCTTTTCGTGTCGGTCAGTCTACTGAGAGCCTAGCGGAGAAGTACATGCAAGAGATTGTCAGACTTTATGGGGTTCCAGACAGTATTGTATCCGACAGGGATACGAGATTCAGATCTCAGTTTTGGGAGATTCTTCAGGCTAGTTTGGGGAGTTAGTTAAAGTACAGTATAGCTTTTCATCCCCAGACTGATGGAAAGTCAGAGCAGACTATTCAGATTCTTGACATGTTGCGATCCTGTATGTTGCAGTTCGGTGTATCATGGGAGGACCATTTGCATCTCGTAGAGTTCTCGTACAATAACAGCTTTCAAGCCAGTATTAAAGCTGCTCCGTTCGAGGCACTCTATGGGCGGAAGTGCAGATCGCCAGTGTGTTGCGATGACATTGGTGAGAGAAAGTTGTTGGGTCCGAGTTGATCACCAGGACAGTTGATGCAGTGGTTCAGATCAGGAAGCATTTGCAGGCAGCTCAGGATAGGCAGAGGCGATGGGCTAATGTCCATTAGAGGGCTTTGGAGTTTGTTGTTGGTGACCATGTTTTCCTAAAGGTATCACCGTGGCGCGGTGTCATTCGATTCGGTGGTGGGGCAAGCTTAGCCCTAGGTTTATTGGACCGTTTGAGATTTTAGAGCGAGTAGGCAAGGTGGCCTATCGTCTTGCATTGCCGCTAGCGTTATCAGGAGTGCACTATATTTTTCATGTCTCACAACTCAGAAGATATATCCGAGATGAGAGTCACGTGATCGACTACTCTGAGTTAACTGTGCAGCCGGATTTGACTTGTGAGATTCCGCCAGTTTCTATCGTGGATCGGCGGGAGAAAGTGCTTAAGAACAAGGTCATCAAGTTGGTTCGTGTTGCTTGGAATCCTCACTCGCCTGGTGAGTCGATTTGGAAGCTGGCAGAGGAGATTCAGCGGAAGTTTCCTCATTTGTTTGAGTAGTTTTGTTTTGTTCTTTTTGGTTGTTTTGGGGTTACCCTATGTATCTTCTTTTTGAATTTCGAGGACGAAATTCTTTTTGCTAGGTGGGTAGGATTGTAACCCCTGTTTTTCGTTTTTCGTATTTTTTATGTATTTCTCTTCTTTCTTGAATAATTGTACTCTCTTGTATTTTTATTGGACCGTATATTGGAGTTGTTTCCAATATATATTCATTTTATTTCATTTTTGAGCTCCTTGTGTTTGATTTGTTTCTCATTTTGCTTCATTCACCATCGATTGTTGTTTTTTTTCCTCTTTATTGGATTATTGCTCTCTTTATTTTGCTCTTGGGTGTTCATGGTGTTTTGGTTGGCTACCCTAGTCCTAATCCTATTGCTTTTGATCCCTAATTGATCACCAAAGCCAAATTAGCCTGCAATCCTATTTTCAATCCTATACAAATTGTATCCTAATCACCTCATATTAAACAAATCCTATTACTACTCCTAGTTGACCCAATTAAACCCAAATACCCAATACCGATATCCAACTACAAACCCTAATAACCAAAACCCTATATATATAATCTCTCTCCCTTTCCATAAACCCTAACCCTAACCTACTTCTCCCGGCCTCCCTCTCTCTCCCGATCGATCTGCACCATAGCCGCCAACAACCCGACCAGGCCGACCCCCCCTTTCGGCCTGCACCTCACCCTACTCCCGATCCCTATTGCCGACCTTCACCATAGCTCGAGCTCCATCCCACCACCACACCAACATCAATATCACCCCTCTCCTTCTCTTTCCCATCCTCTGGCACTGTCCGACGATTCGCAGTAGCAGCCTAAAGCCAGCCGCCCGATGCTACTTCTCTCTCTTCGTTGGTATTGTACGTGCTCATGTTTGAGTGTGTGTGTGATCGTGTTTGCTTGGTTCGTGGATTTCTTGTTCGTGGGTTTGTTCGTTGCCAGGATCCGTTCTCGTTATTCTTGGTGTTCTTCGTTTTCCTCTTCGGTTAAGGCAAGTAACTTGTACTCAAATTCCTTTGTATGATACAAGTCAAAAATACCGCTTATAGTGTAGTTGAGTTCTAGAGACAACTCGTGTGTGTGTTATCTTTGATGGGTTTTGTCTCTATAGTGCTATTTGACCATAGTGGCCTCACGACACAAAAATAGACATGAAAACAATTAGGTCTGACCGTTTTTGATCTCTCCATATGTGTGAGATAATTTGGGGAATTATGTGTTTGATGAGATCCATGTGATATGATGATTGTGAATATGTTATATACTCTATTCCATGATGTTTGGATGCTTAGTAGACTCTATACCATGTTTGATTATGATTGGAACAAGTTTCGTATGATTTATGTTGGTTTTGTTGTTAGAGAGAAACCATTGAATTGTATTTTAGACCATATTAAGGTCAGAATTTTTAATTTTTGTATTTGACATGAATTGTAGAGAAATCTGTCTTCTTTCCAACCTCTCTAACCTTGATTGATTTTGTTTTCGTATGAGTGGGTTATGGCTGTTTTACTACAGAGGTGTACTTATGTTTCCAGATTTCGTTTCTTGTTGACTTCGAGGGATAAACTACTTTGATTCTTGGGTTAACTATATTTTTTATCTGAAACTTTGCACAGTATTTCTATACCTATTCCTTAGAGATTACCCAGAATTTTGGTGGATTTTACTGATCAGTTTTATACGCCGTCTCATGCTTGTTTATGAAAGCTATACTTTCCGTATTTTGCTCGCTGTTCTGTAAAGAATTGTATTTTCACCTGATTTTATTTTACGGTATGGAACATATTTATGAAATATTAAAGTTGTCTTATTTTGTCTATTTTCATCTCCCTTTAGCGGATTTTGATTTCATTACACGGTTTGCGATATATTTCAGTTTTCGTACAGCAGTGTTAGGAATTCCAAATTTACCAAACTATCGTTTCTTGATATTTTCTGATTTTTGTTGACTAAACTAATTTTAGTGGAATATTGTGAAACTTTACATTCTAATGCTAGACATATAGGGGATTACCCCAGATTTTTCCTGAATTTATTTGAGAAGTTCTAATGCTGTTTTTCTGACTGAGAATTCAATTTACTGATTTCTAGCTGAACGTATTTTCTGGATTCAAATCAGTTTTGAGTTATGATTTTTTGAATTACTATATGGCTTATATATAATCGCTGGATTCGTGTGGAAGTTTATTTTCCAGATTCTTCGATGGATTTAGATTTGGATTTCTTTAGTAGCGGGAATCATTGTTTTAGTACTGTACTGTCATATTGTCCTGAATATGAACATACACTGTTTTGCTCGTTTATGTGACTGTATATCATTTAAGCATGTTTATTTGTTTCCCTGAACCTAATGCTGATTGTATCATGTTAATTTGACACTATTCCATGCATTATTATGTCTGTTGATAATCATAATAAAAGTAATCAAGCCGGGGTTTCTTAAGGGAAGATCTAGTAGTGGAAAATATGGAAACGTGTACTTGGAAGAGAACTAGTGTTCCATACTGTTACTGCTAATGTTACTTTTACTTTTACTGCAACTGTTACTGTTACTTTTACTGCTACTGCTACTGATACTTGAGTACACTGCCCCATCCTGGTCCACTTTGAAATCTAAAAGCAAAATTGTTTGTTGTAGCAACCATGTAGTAAAAACCGGGACGCATGAAGTGCTACCTAGCTAGTAATACACACAAGACTGTAAGAACATAAGACTGATACTGTTATAATGTTACACTGATATACTGAGCTTACTCTCACTGGACACTGTTAGTTTCCATATGACACTATACTTGACACATTCATTTGTACAGTTAGTATACCATGCTAGTTGACTTCGTTTTACTGTATCATACTAGTTATCACTGTTGTTGCATTATTCCATGTTATTTGTTAGTTTTCTATGTGCTTGTATCCAACATTATAAGTGGCCCGTCACTTGCAATTGACGGGCCACTTGTTTTCTCTTTCCTTCTCCTGCAATTATTGGTTGCAGATCAGGATGGTAAGCTACCCGACGGCATTGGCGAAATGAGATATTAGTGCTGGATTTCTTATTTATTAGTATTATTATTATTGTTGCTTTGGAACAATGTATTTTGAGTACTTGGATATTTATTTTGTATTTGGACGATGTGACCCAGGATATTTGTTTTTTCCAGATTATGATTTATTTGAGAATATTATATTTTGCTTCAAATAAATTATATTGGTATATTGATTCAATTTTGCATGTGTGGTTGATTTTCTTGCTTCCGACTCTGATTATTTTGTGAGATGCTGTAAAAATTCCTGAACAGCTTATGGATGATGAAAATCATTCGCTAGGCTTTTGTTGCGTATCTGTATTCCGTATTCTTTTGGGAAGCGGGGCGGGACAGGGTGTGTATGTGGTTTTACATGGATATGTTCGTAGTTTTCAGTAAGCTTCATATTTGTCGTCAAATTTTAGATGATGGATCTTAGATTGAATTTGGTTAGGAGGGCATTTTGATGTCTATTTTATTTACTTGGTTAAAAAATTTAAAATTATGGTTCTGTAGGTGTACTTATTCTTGGGTGAAAGTTTTGTAAAGTAACCAACATTAACCATGGTATTAGGTGTTTTCTAATTCTTGGGTGAAAGTATTAGGTGTTTTCTCACGATTTTGGGTTTGGACCTTAGAAAGCTTGACCGATTTTTGACACATCATTATCCATCATATTGTATTTTTTTCAATTAGGGTATATCACTGAACTTATGGTTCTGAAACCAAATACTTTCTGCCTATTTAGCAGTAGACTTATTGGTTCATCAATGCAGCCAACATAATATACTACTAAGAGTTGGCAGCTTGTTATGTTTAAAGCTCGTAATATAGGCTTTTAGAAGCTGACTTTTAGCCAACATAGTATATTAATTTAGGTTCATCTTTGCTGTTTTTTTTGGGTGAAAAGTCTTTGCTTTATCTAACGATGACAAATTGTCTTCTTTTACATTTCAGATGAAAGATCTGGTAGGCGAAGGCTGTGATATAATGTCTGTTGTGGTATGTAATTTCAGATTTGTGAGTAAAAATTCTTAATTATGGTTTTGTTGTCTAAAAGAAGAAAGAAACAAAGTTTGTTTTTTCTGCTTTATACCCAGTGAGAATGATGGAAAGAACATTAAGGTTTTGAATTGTATGATTTGAAGAAAACAAATTGTCATTGCATTAAAAAACTTAGTTTGCAATCCTGTTTGGTGCAATTGCAAACTGGATCTGTATAGGCACTCCGTTATTAAATTTACTTACTTTCACTGCTAATAGTAGTGATAATATTATTTGTTTGGTTAATTGCTTTATCCTTCTTTACGACCATGGAGAAACGTTTGCGCCTTGCCTTGAAAAACAAATTTCCCATTTTGATGTAAACTTACTCTACTTAGTCAACCTTTTGCAAATATTATGCCAAGTCATTGATCTCTCTAGCTGATGCAGTTACTTCGTCGTGCAGGGTCAAGCTGCTAATTGCTGGAATAAGCATGGAAAGCCTGCGTCAAATATTTTCTTGCACAAGGTACTAATTCATTACTTATGTCCACAAGTGCCATGACTTGGGAAGTTCTCTGATTACATAATCATATTTGAGTGTCAATTTTTGCAGGGATCTAAGAAATCTGTCAAGGGAAAAGATTGGTCGAATCGTACTTATAAGTGGCCAAAAACGGTAAGTAAATGACTCACCCATTTTTTGCGGAATTCATGGTAATTATAGATCTCCTGCTGCACTCTTAGACTTAGTGTTTTATGTAGGTGGATTTTTCTCCTCTTAGACTTAGTGAAATATGTTCATTAAGTATCACATTTGCAGTCATGCAAAATTAATTGCCTCTCTGCCACATGATTTATAGTATACTAAGAAATAAACTTAATCTTGCTTGCGTGTATTTATTCCCTTATGATCTTTTTGTAGTCTTTCATGCATGATAGTGGCCTTCTTCATACAAAAAAATGTTACTTTCAAAATTTACTTCAAATCTACTATGAATATTAATTTACGTCTTTGACATCTAATTAATTGTTGCATTCCGTCTAGAATGATTAACTTCAGTGTCAGCCTTTGAATTTAATATTTATATTTCTTATAATGTTTCGTCGGAATTTGGTTTTGCAGAAACCAGGGAAGTACAAATCAGGTTGTCATAAGAATTTTGTGCTTGGTCTTGCTTAGAATATGGAGTTTAGGTGATACATAAGTTTCGTGATCCAACTCTTCTAGGTTATACTACCTTTCTGTAGAGTCTAACTGATGCAATTGTGTTTATCCTTCAGAAATGTCCTTGCCAGTGCAAGCGTTGACAAGTCTGTTAAGGTTTGGGATTTGGGAAATGAGATATGTATTGCGACAGCCAAGCACCATACAGACAAGGCAATTAGTTTCCTTCTACTGTACTTTTGAGATTATGGTAATTTTTGAATTTCTACTTGGATAATTGTTTGCATTTCTACTTAAAATACAAGTAACAAATTTCTTTTATAGTTATTTCAGAAAATACAGGTAATTTTGATTAAAATACAACAAATTTATCTATTTCTTTCAATAAACTTTTTACGTTATTGTTTTACTTTTGTATGACTTTCGTATTTGAACTGTAATAGGACTGGGATGCAGCTCACATGGACCTCAAATTTATAAATGCAACTACTTTGATCAATTGGGGTTGCAATAAGGTAAATTGACATTTAGTACAACTACACCCTATGTTTGGACAACCCATAAACCAAAGTTAAATCCTAGCCACCCATCAGTAATCCTCTTATGCGTAAATTGTTCAATCCTTTCCCACTGAATCTTTCATCTGACTCTTTTCAAATCATATAACCAAAACTCTATTTGCTCACATCACTATGAAGAAAATGGACTTTATCTAAATTTCTCTAACTCTTCAATAATAACTACTTGGACATTTCATTGGCTATAAAAAAACATGTGCTTTAAAAGAACATGTTTAAAAGGTCATTTAAAGGAAATAATTAGACCTGGTGAAACGGAGCCCATCATTAGATAAGAAGTTATATTCACATCAACCACAAATGCAACATGAGCAGTGCCAGAAGCTAATCTGTGATTATCTGGTTTTCGACCATGAGCTTGCTGAGAAGCATTCCCTGAGCTGATACTAGCACTGGAACCATCTTCATCATCGCTAAGTATAGTGCTAGGAGAACCAGGAGTAGTGGAATCCTGAAGAATACATTCAGGATCTATAATCTTTATGGCCCAGCCCAGCCGACAAGCGAATGATGCAGCAGCATGCAACTGATAAAGGTCTGCCTGCAATGTTGCAGCCAATTCAGCAACAGTCGCATTCGCACTTGAGACAACAAAAACTGCATATAGTAACCTGCAGAGAGTCCAAAATACCACATTAAAATCCCATGGAAGGCCAAACTAAAGTTCTCTTAGGTATTGTTGTGAACAAAAGTTGTTGAGACCTAAAATTGTTTTTACATACTAAACAAAGGGGGCAAAAGCATATATCCGAAATGTTAACATACCTCTGATAAGTAGAGCAAAAAAGGAGACCTCCATTTAAAAAAAAGTCTTCTGGGGATAAAACATTTTCACTTAGTTTAGGAACACCTACTTTAAGTCTAAAAAGAGCTTCAAGAGCTCAAAAGGTCATTCTTGGCTATTCAAACACAATATCAAATAAAACTACATGGTCTACAAGGAATGTTGGGATAAAGGCTTTATTGTTGTTGTGGTATACAAAGGATGTTCGTATGTATTCAAAATTTATGTTTTAAATTCGGTGATACTCACTCTTCAATAAGATCTTCATAAGATTGCTCCTTGTTTGACTCGAACCCTTCGAGCCTTGGAAACTGAACCCGAATATATCAATGACACAAATATTATAAGCTGAAGAATAATAAATATAGGAGCCAAATTATACCAAGGACCTACATATTTAAACAGATGTTACACTAAACATGGTCATTCGATGGATTCAACCGATAAGGAAGGGGCTTCATTTGTATAGTTTCCAACCCAACCGCACCCTCATTTCACAAGGAAAAAATTACTAGATTCCTTACATGGAAAAGATGAGCTATACAAACTTATAGAGAGGTCATATAAACAAATCTAACAAAAATTTTGACTGGGACTGAAAGTAAATAAATATTGTTTCGTCTTCTGATGTGAAAACAAAAGATATCTATAGCAGAAAGTGCGGTATGAGTTTCTCAGTAAACTAAAGTTGCAATATATAATACAGAAAGGTAGATGGTATTTATATCACCACTCAGTGTGCATATTAACAAGTGATAAGCAAATTAACAAAAAAGGTAAAAGTGATGTCACCCATATAATATTGTTTGTTGTTAATTGCCGCTAATTTAATACTTATTTTTTTTGCCAGATGGTCGTCTACACTCAGAACCGTTATGTACATATTGACAGTTTAACTTTTTGTGCGGTGATGAAGAACATGTTGGGTTGAAACCATTGAGTTAAAAGGCTTTGTCCTATTTGAAAGGTATTGGTTTCAAAACTCTTACTATTTGTTTCTTTAATTATCATTGTTTTGATTGATTATTGTAAACTCTTACTATTTGTTTCAAAACTCTTACTATTTGTTTAGGCTCATTGTTTGGTCCCATATTGAAGACTCGAAGCATTGTGTTTTCCTACAACCCTGTAAACTTTTTTTTGGTCGTTCAGATGGTTGGTGTATATTTTGGTGGAGGATGTAATAGTTGTAGGCTCTTTAGTATTTTGGGAGATGATGTAAGTATCTGTATATGATGATGATATAATATAGTTATGTTAATACCCATACCTACAAAGTTGTGGAGTATTGGGTTCTGTGTTTGGTTTTTCAAAGGTTTTTCAAAGGTTTTTCTAAAAATCCATTACGTTTTCAAATGAAATTTTGGTTTTTATTTTGTATCTTGCATCATATTATGATTTTTTCCCCCATAGCCTTATATATATATGATGCCTATGTCATGTTGCTTGGTTTGGCCTGGGGATGATTGATATTGACTGCCTGTGATGTTATAATTTTAATTGTTAGCAGAATTCCGTAAGGAATTGCTGTAAAAGGGCTAATATTTTAGGGGGGACTCTGTCGAAATTTTTACTAAAATTCCTAAAAATCTATTACGTTTTCAAACAAAATTTTGGTATTTATTTTGTATCTTGGCTAATATGAAAATTTTTGGGGAGGATTAATTTTAACTACATGTATCTTGGCTAAACAACTTAATTAATTAATCATTCTTCGCGATGACATGCCATTTATTAGATTGACTTACCATTTATCAGAGATGCAATTTAGTTTTAATTTCAGTCTGGTTTATTTTGAGGCATGGAGTAGTAGTGGTCATGCCTGACTTAGTCTGAGCTAGGCCTTTCATAGTTGTATTCAAACCAGGGAACAGAATTCATCCAGATAATTTAGCATATGAATGATACCCTTTCTTCATCAGTTAACGATCGAATACTTATAGTGTGTATAATATTAATATTAATATTAATATTAATATTAATGGTTGTATGTATGATTGGGATACCAGACAACATAGATAGCATGTCTGGGGTTTTTTTTTCTTGAGAAAAAGGTGATCCCATCACCGATTCATTAATGAAAGATTAATGAAATAGAGTACAACATGCATCATAATCCACAAACAACGGTACTACAAAATACTAGATAGAGTATAAAGCATAATCACTTTAAAGTAAATATGCATCCATCTGCACATACCAAACACTCCACATAATAGTGGCTTTTATAAAATTCCAGAATTGGAGGTTATTAACTTAGATAGTCTCTAAAATTTGTATGCGATAAGCCAAAAACATTTTCGTCTTAAATAATGCAGGAGTATCAATGATCCTTTTATAGAGTAACGACATTGTTTTAGCACATTTTGTGGACGCATTTGATTGTATGTTAAGATTCTTATTTTTTTAGTTATGAATATTAGGATCTAAAGAACATTTTTTGGGGATGAAATAGAGGAAGCAAATGACACTATTTTGCATGGGCAACTGAGACTATTAACAGTATCAGTTAGGGAGAACAATATGGATGCAGCTAAAGGAAGAGGTAAACTTGAACAGACTTGGATTGAGGAAGTTGAAGAAGCATCTGATAGATATCTTAGTCTAACAAAGGAGATTGTCGTTGACAGGGTTGCTTTTTGGCAATCTTCATGTTCTCTTAATGTTTGAAATGCTTGATAGTTGGATTTATGTGTTTTGTGTGTGAGATGATGTAAGTTATAGATTTAAAAAAAGATACATGTAAAATATCTAATACACTGAAATATATCATAAAATTGAGGCTAACACGTCTGTTTCAGATCATATTTCTAGTAGGCTCTTCGGTATATAGATACTAAATATATTAATATGAATATGTAATTGTACTATATCACATTTAACAAAATATCTTCACATGTACATCACAACAAGCTCTCTCTCTCTCTCTCTCTCTCTCTCTCTCTCTCTCTCTCTCTCTCTCTCTCTCTTAACCTCTTTTAAAATCATACATGGTTAACTACATGAAAATATGACAATGGGGAATTAACTCATGCAGTTTTAGGCAATAACTACATTAGCAACATATTTGATACTTATGACAGGCTGCAAATCAAATATGAAATCTCTTATGTTTAAGTCACACATAGCAACTGATTTCAATCCACTATTGTTGTAGATTCACAATACTCTTTTTTCATCTCGAGCTCCTGACAAATGATCTTGCAAGATATAAACAATAAGCAACATAATTCATAATAGATCAATGTCTACTGTTGGATCCTGTAGGCAAGGCAAGAAACACTAGAGGGGGGTGAATAGTGTTTTTTTTATAAAATATAAAATGCGGAATTAAATTTTTCTTCTGATCAGTCGACTTGAATAGATAAACCAGTCGACTGAAGCGACAGATAAGAAGAGTATTTTTAAAGCGAGTCTGAGGGGTCGACTTATAGATGAGCCAGTCGACTTATCACACAAGTTTTTAGAGAGAGTATTATGAGTCTGAGGAGTCGACTTATAGATGAGCCAGTCGACTTATCACACAAGTTTTCAGAGAAAGTAGTACGAGTCTGACCAGTTGACTTACAAGAGTACATAATCGACTGTCCAGACAAGTTTCACAGAAAAACTATAAAGTAAGAAAATGAAATGCAAGTTCAAAGAGATACAACCACAGAGTACACACGATGTATCCTGGTTCGGTCCTCCCGACCTACATCCAGTTCCCAAGCAACCCACTTGAGATTTTCCACTATTCTTGAAATAATTACAAGAACACCCTACGGCATTAGACAACAACCTTGTCCAACCCGTAGTCCTTTCTCACAACTAGAGAAAGCAACTCACTCTTCCACCAAGAGTGACAAACCTGACTCTACAACCTAGAGCCCTACTCTCCAACCGAGAGGAAACCACTCTCACAACCCGAGAGTGAAAAACAACAACAAAAGAGTTACAATCAACTGATAGCCTTGTTTTGTGATTGTGATTTTTGTATAGTGGCTAATAGGTCACTTCTGAGATTAGTCCAAAATGAAATCAATGTTATATTGGACTGAAATTCAGAGAACCAAAGACTTAGAGAATTTGAAAGCTTTTGAAACTCTTATATCTCTTTTTGAAAAACTAAAGACTTGAAAGCTTATAAAGTTGTTAACCTTTTCACAGTGAATTCTATTCTCAATTTATAGAGTTAGAAACACTGGACGTTGGGAAACAGTTGTTCCAACTGTCAACCAACGGAATTAAAGATTTGATTTTGAAAAACGAATTTTAAAAACAGAAAACTGCCAAAATGACTTGAACAGTCGACTGGGTTGCCATAATGAGTCGACTGGTCAGAGTTTGTAAAAGTTCAGACAGTTTCGTACTGGTACAGTCGACTGGTTCCATAGGAGAGTCGACTGGTACTTAACAGCTGATCTAATTCAAACTGTTTTGATCTTTAATCTTTTGAAAAACACTCATTTACAAAAAATGTATGAGTGTGTGTGTGCGTACATGTGTGACAAGGCTGTTACATCAATCTAAGACTCAAAAAAAGAAAATTACAATTGTTTTACAAGACATGTAATATAACACATTGGAGCATAGGTCTTGTCTTGAGTTGAGTCTTGAGTTGGAGATTTAGCCTTTGTCTTTGACAATGAAGCTTGCTGAACCAATCTTAAGAGCTCTTGATCAATTTGCTGTGAGAGCTTTGATTGAACATTTTGTCAACCTGCAATGTATAAGATGTAGCATAACAATTTTGCATTGTGTTGTAATCATCAAAATCAAGAATCAACATTCTCCCCCTTGTCGATGATGACAACACAATAGCTTATAATAAAGGAATAGAAAATACAAGTGTTCACATGCTCCCCCTATCAGATGTAGATCATGCATATATTCTTACAACAGCAATATATATACAAAGCATGCATAAAAATACACATTAACATAAAAAACCTTATATAAAAAACTGATATTGGATGTCCTCTCCCCCTTTGTCATCAACAAAAAATGAAAAGAATGAATACTTGTCACAAACAAATAACACAAAATGCATTCATAGAAACTTAGTCTGAGTTCAAACTAGTACATAATTAAAAAATGTAACAATGAGTAAAAAAATACATAGAAAATAAGAAAAATAGGAACTCATTAGTCTTCGTCTTCGTCATCTTGGTCATCATGAGAAGGAGGAGGAAATTGAGCAGTGAACAGATGAGTAAGATAGGAAATTTGTAATTCAAGAACATCTTGACGATCCATGATATAATTGACAGCATTATAAATACTGTGCGGATCATCAAAATCTGGTCGAGGACGAGAGGAACTAGAAGCAGAAGACGAACGAGCTGAAGTGGCTAAAGGAACTTGAGGGGAAATCCTAGAGGTAGACCTAGGTGGAGAAGTAAGAAGCTTCATGCGTGCTAAACTTGCACGATCAAAGCATTCATAGTGCTTGACTACATTGGTCTCGGAATCGAGATCGACATCATAAGCACAAAAGACACAAGTAAGTAGGGCACCAAAAGGAATAAAAGAAGAATGAGACTTATGAAGTCTAGAAAAAATGATACGACCCCAATTGAGATTGATTTTGCCGAATATTGCATACACGGCTTGTTATAATTCCATGGAATACTGATCATAACTCCCTGTTTTAGGGATGATATTGTATGATAGTATCCGTGCAACAAGTTTTGCAACAGGGGTAATGGACTTATTTGTCATAGGGGGTCCATGATTCGGCAAATAAATTCTAGATAAAATGGTGGCATCATCCATCAAGATTTCTCCTAAGTCAAGTCCCTCATCGTCTATACCCAAAATAAGGTTGATTCTTTCGGAGGTAAGTTTCATCTTCTTATTTTTGATAGAAGAATAAATGAGTACCTCACCATCATCCGATTGAACAACCTTCATATTTGTGTAAAACAAGTAGATGAGTTGAGGGTAGTAGTAGGGTTGATTTTCTAAAGACAAGAATTCAAAAAGACTACAATGTTGAAACAAAGATACAAGATTAAACCTATCAAGATCTGAAAAATTGACAAATCGACCCGGAAAGATTATCATAGAAAAAATGATGAACCATTTCTCTACAAGATCTGGACTTCTAAGATATTGAATGTAATCTCTAGAAGAAGAACTCTCCTCTACATGAGATGTTTTAGATCTCTTATGATCCATAATAGGAAAGAAAAGAGAGGGAAGGAAGTATACCAACAAGAAGATTATAAAAAAAACTGCAAAGTAACTTGAAATCTACAAGAAATCAACCGGATTGGATCCTCTTAATGCTGGAAATTGACAGCAGCAACACTATGCAGTCGACTTCTCTTCTCTCCTTCAGATCTGGGAAAAGAAAGGTTGGGTAAAAGTGAAAGGAAGGGGGTAGGTTTTAGGGGTTTTACAAGGATATCAACGGCTGAGATCAAAGGATAAGGATATCAATAGCTTAGAATGGTCAAAGAAGAGCAAAAAGATGAACAGTCACCACAAAAAATGTTCCAAGTTTTGAATCGGAAGAATAATGATTCGTGACAGTCGACTGGTATTAGTAGGCAGTCGACTTAGTCGAGAGTTTAAAGAAAATGATCATATTATTAATACAACTGGTCGGTCGACTGGGTGCGAATCTCAGTCGACAGTACAGAGCATAAAAACTGCAGACAAAATTTAAAACAATACTTGGCAGTCGACTGACCAATGTGTGTAAGCCAACTTACCAAAAAAAATTCAAGAAATATCATGAAAATTACAAATCCCTAGTTCTCTTCTTAGGGTTATAAAGGTGTCTTCTTTAAGGGGTTTGGTAAAAATATCAGCTACTTGTTTATTAGTAAAAATAAAGTCTAAAGAAATGTCTCCCTTTAAAACATGATCACGTAGAAAATGATGACGAATATCAATATGTTTCGTACGTGAGTGTTGAACTGGATTCTTAGATAAGTTAATGGCACTGGTATTATCGCACATTATTGAAGGTTTTTCAAAAGAAATACCATAGTCTAATAAGGTTTGTTTCATCCACAAAATTTGGGCACAAGCCAAACTTATTGCGATATATTCAGCTTCTGTAGTAGATAGGGATACCGAATTTTGCTTCTTACTGCACCAAGAAACTAGTGAATGTCTCAAAAAGTGACATGTCCCACTAGTGCTCTTGCGATCAGTTTTACTGCCAGCAAAATCCGCATCACTATACGACAATAGTTGAAAATTGTCGCTGCGTGGATAAAATAGACCATAATCATATGTGCCTTTAATATATCTTAAAATACGTTTCACAGCTTTCAAGTGAGATTTTTTAGAACTTGACTGATATCTAGCACACAAACATATACCAAACACAATGTCTGGTCTACTAGCAGTTATATATAAGAGTGAGCCAATCATACCTCAATAGAGTTTCTGATCGACACTCTTACCTAATACATCTTTGTCAAAGGTAGTGGTAGTAGCCATAGGTGTAGCCTTACTACTTGTGCTATCCATGTTAAACTGTTTGAGTAATTTCTTGACATATTTTCCTTGATTAATGAATATACCATTTTGTGACTGCTTAATTTGTAGTCCAAGGAAATAATTGAGTTCACCCATGTGACTCATCTCAAACTCGTTTTTCATGGTGTTAGAAAACTCTTGACATAGATTGCTATTAGTAGAACCAAAAATTATATCGTCAACATATATTTGTATGATTAAAATATCATTCTTAATTCTTCTAATAAACAAAGTAGTATCTACTTTACCTATTTCAAAACCTGTTTCTAAAAGAAAAGTCTTCAGTCGATCATACCAAGCATGAGGTGCTTGTTTAAGACTGTATAAAGCCTTTTTCAATTTAAAAACGTGGTTTGGGAATTGTTCATGTTCAAAACCAGGTGGTTGTTTAACATAAACTTCTTCCTTTATAAACCCATTAAGGAATGCACTTTTAACATCCATTTGAAAAAGTGTGAAATTCATAAAACAAGCAAAAGATAATAAGATACGAATTGATTCTAATCTAGCAACAGGAGCATATGTTTCATCAAAATCTATGCCTACTTCTTGATTATATCCTTGAGCAACTAGTCTAGCTTTGTTCCTAACAACTTGTCATGATTTATCTAACTTATTCTTGAATACCCATTTAGTACCAATTATAGTATGATCAGGAGGTCGTGGAACTAAATCCCATACATCAGTCCTTATGAATTGGTTTAACTCATCTTGCATGGCATTCATCCAAAATTCATTCTCACATGCTTCTTGTATATTCTTCGGTTCAAAATCCAACAAGAAGACTGTGTGAGATATCATATTAACATGTGATCTCGTCTGAATACCATGTAAAATGTCACCAATTATTAAATTATGAGGATGATCTCTAACTTCAACAAAAGATTTTGGTAAAGTTGGAGACATCACAACAGGATCAGTCGACTTGACAAGTTCCTCAGTCGACTGTTTCACATCAGTCGACTTGACTTCCTTATCGGTCGACTTATCCGCAAGACTAGTTTGTTCTAAAGATGTAATTACTTTATTTAAAGGTGATGAATTAGTTTCATCATCTTCAATTAAATTCGATGAAGGCAGAGATTCATCAAATGTAACATGCATGGATTCTTCAACAGTCATTGTTGACTTGTTGAAGATTCTATATGCTTTACTTCTATTTGAGTATCCTACAAAGATACCCTCATTAGATCTAGGATCAAATTTATCTAAATTATAGTTAGTGTTCAGAATAAAACACTTACATCCAAATATTTTAAAGTAAGAGACCTTAGGAATTCTATTAGAAAATAACTCATAACAAGTTTTCTTTAGCTTAGGCCTAATCAAAATTCTATTTAAAATATAACAGGCTGTAGCAACAACTTCAGCCCAAAAATACTTAGGTAAACTGCTTTCAACAAGCATGGTACGTGCATATTCTTGCAAAGTCATATTCTTCCTTTCAACCACTCCATTTTGTGGTGAAGCTCTAGAAAATGCAAATGAATGAGTTATACCATTCTTGTTGCAGTATTCTGCAAACATTTCATTTTCAAATTCTCCACCATGATCACTTCTAATAGTGACTATGGTTAGAGATTTTTTATTTTGAATTCGTTTACAAAAATTTGCAAATTCTTCAAAAGCATTATTTTTATGTTTTAAAAAGAAAGTCCAAGTGAATCATGAAAATCATCTACTAAAACAAATACATACCTACTTTTATTTAAAGAAGCAACCCTAGTAGGGCCAAATAAATCCATGTGAATTAATTCGAGCGACCTACTAGTAGAAATTACTTCTTTTGTTTTAAAAGTAGATTTAATTTGTTTACCTAGTTGACATGCATCACATAACTTATCCTTTTTAAATGATAGTCTTGGCAGCCATTTAACTAGGTTGTATTTAGACAATTTAGAGAGATTTTTTATATTCACATGACCAAAACGTCTATGCCAAAGCCAAGAATCATTATTAGAAGCTACTAAGCAAAAATCATTTGAAAACTCATATGCTTTCAAACACAATTCATAAATGTTATTTTTCCTAAAACCTTGAAAAATTATATTTTGCATGGTAGAATCATAAATTAAACAAGTATCTTTTTCAAACATGATTTTATAACCTTTATCACAAAGTTGACTAATACTTAACAGGTTATGCTTAAGTCTACTAAATAATAAAACATCTTCTATAAAGGGGTTAGTGTCCTTATCGACCATACCAATTCCTATGACTTTTCCTTTATTGTTGTCGCCAAACGTAACTGTTCCTCCATCAATATTTTGTATCGAAGATAGGAGGTTGGCATGACCAGTCATATGCTTCGAACATTCGTTGATTTTGAGACGTCATAAAGCACACGTTTGCAACCACGTTGGTCTCATCAATTTCTTCTTCCGAAGAAGAATCGCTGTCATCCCAAGTTGCTTGGTATGCCTTTTTGTTTTTCACGAACTTGTTCTTTGTGTACTTATCCTTCTTGAAATTGGATGTCTTTCCCTTAGATTTTGCGTTCTCTAGTGGACAATCCTTCTTCATATGGCCTACCTTGTTACACCTGAAACAAGTTGGAGGTTCATCAGAATCCTTAATTTTTGAATTAAACTTACATTTTCTTAGGAACTTTTTGAATCTCCTCGTGAACATGGCAATCTCTTCCTCATCTTCTTCTTCATCCTCAGAGTCTGACATGGCTTTGAATGCTAATGTCTTCTTCTTTGATTGTTGTGGTTCGGCATCCTTCTTTCGCTCTTCAAGTTGTACCTCATAAGCCATAAGATTTTCCACAAGATTCTCAAGAGAATGTTGTGATAAATCATTGGCCTCTTCTATGGCGGTGGTCTTCTTCTCCCATTTGGGGGTTAGTGCACGGAGTACTTTTCTCACCATCTCGGCTTGAGTGTATGTCTTCCCAAGTGCCACAAGTGAGTTTGTAATGTCTGTGAACCTAGTAATCATCTCGGACATATTCTCATTCTCCTTCATGCGGAACATTTCAAACCTGCGAACAAGAACAAATATTTTAGATTCTTTCACTTTGTTTGTTCCTTCATGAGTTACCTCGAGTGTGTGCTAAATTTGATGTGCGGTTGTTGCATTGGACACACGGTTGAACTCCTCCTTTGTAAGGGCACAGAATAGGGCATTCATTGCTTTTGCATTGTTCATTGTTTGGTTTTTCATGTCGTCGTTCCATTGTGCATATGGAATAGTAGGAGCAGTGTACTCTGTTTCCGTCATGTTCCATATTTCATAGTTGATGGATTGTAGGTAGATCTTCATTCTACACTTCCAATAGTTGTAATTTGTTCCATCAAAGAGGGGTGGCCTTTGTGTAGATTGGCCTTCATGGTACTGATTTGCATTCGAAGTAGTTGCCATTGCACTCAACCAGGCTCTGATACCAAGTGTTAGATCCTGTAGGCAAGGCAAGAAACACTAGAGGGGGGGGTGAATAGTGTTTTTTATATAAAATATAAAATGCGGAATTAAATTTTTCTTCTGATCAGTCGACTGGAATAGATAAACCAGTCAACTGAAGCGACAGTTAAGAAGAGTATTTTTAAAGCGAGCCTGAGGGGTCGACTTATAGATGAGCCAGTCGACTTATCACACAAGTTTTTAGAGAGAGCAGTATGAGTCTGAGGAGTCGACTTATAGATGAGCCAGTCGACTTATCACACAAATTTTCAGAGAAAGTAGTACGAGTCTGACCAGTCGACTTACAAGAGTACACAGTCGACTGTCTAGACAAGTTTCACAAAAAAACTATAAAGTAAGAAAATGAAATGCAAGTTCAAAGAGATACAACCACAGAGTACACACGATGTATCCTGGTTCGGTCTTCCCGACCTACATCCAGTTCCCAAGCAACCCACTTGAGATTTTTCACTATTCTTGAAATAATTACAAGAACACCCTACGGCGTTAGACAACAACCTTGTCCAACCCGTAGTCCTTTCTCACAACTAGAGAAAGCAACTCACTCTTCCACCAAGAGTGACAAACCTGACTCTACAACCTAGAGCCCTACTCTCCAACCGAGAGGAAATCACTCTCAAAACCCGAGAGTGAAAAACAACAACAAAAGAGTTACAATCAACCGATAGCCTTGTTTTGTGTTTGTGATTTTTGTATAGTGGCTAATAGGTTACTTCTGAGATCAGTCCAAAACGAAATCAATGTTATATTGGACTGAAATTCAGAGAACCAAAGACTTAGAGAATTTGAAAGCTTTTGAAACTCTTATATCTCTTTTTGAAAAACTAAAGACTTGAAAGCTTATAAAGTTGTTAACCTTTTCACACTGAATTCTATTCTCAATTTATAGAGTTAGAAACACTGGACGTTGGGAAACAGTTGTTCCAACTGTCAACCAACGGAATTAAAGATTTGATTTTGAAAAACGAATTTTAAAAACAGAAAACTGCCAAAATGATTTGAACAGTCGACTGGGTTGCCATAATGAGTCGACTGGTCAGAGTTTGTAAAAGTTCAGACAGTTTCGTACTGGTACAGTCGACTGGTTCTATAGGAGAGTCGACTGGTACTTAACAGCTGATCTAATTCAAACTATTTTGATCTTTAATCTTTTGAAAAACACTCGTTTACAAAAAATGTATGAGTGTGTGTGTGTGTGTGTGACAAGGCTGTTACATCAATCTAAGACTCAAAAAAGAAAAATTACAATTGTTTTACAAGACATGTAATATAACACATTGGAGCATCGGTCTTGTCTTGGGTTGAGTCTTGAGTTGGAGATTTAGCCTTTGTCTTTGACAATGAAGCTTGCTGAATCAATCTTAAGAGCTCTTGATCAATTTGCTGTGAGAGCTTTGATTGAACATTTTGTCAACCTGCAATGTATAAGATGTAGCATAACAAATTTGCATTGTGTTGTAATCATCAAAATCAAGAATCAACATCTACTGCCAAATACACATCTATATAAATCATTCTTCACGAAGACATGCATATATATCTTTTTACAAGGCTTTTTATATGCTGCATCGTTCACGGAAACGTGTCATAGGCACGTGTCCACGGGCAAACCTAGTATATATATATATATATATATATATATATATATATATATATATATATATATATATATATATTCTTAAAGAAATACTGGGTATTACAGACACCGCTCCTTAAGATCTCAGCATCCTCACTAAGCCCTGAGCATCCTATATAATACAGGATCGCCTTTCTAGCCATTGTGGAATAGACTACCCTAATTCAACTAGAGTACTGCTCCTGGTCGCAACCAGCGTACTATCCTCAGTTCCATCTTAGGCACTCATCTACTATGACCCACAATCGGTGTCGAAAGTCAGTTCTGATACCATTTTATAATGCCACGAGCCCGGCTCAGCTAGCGCACTCGACTACGTGTGCGCGCACGCAAAAGAACGGACACAAAACTCTAGCCACTCCCACCACAAGCACCATCAAAAGGTAGGTTAACCCGTTAGGTACCCTTATCATTTGGCTTTCCTATTATAAACTCACTCAAATCCATCCCTACAACCGATATGGGACTAAGTACTCCCATAACCAACCCACTTCAATCCATTCCAAACCACTCATCTTGTATGATCACACCAATCCAAAGGCTCACCCATTTCTCCTAGTGCTCATGTGAGCAAGCCAAGCCAAACAACACCCAACCGGGCCCCACCACCAAGGCAATGCTACCAATTCATCAACCAACACCCATTCATATGGCAATCCATTATTACAACATTGCCACCCAACATTATTACAAGCATATATATATATATATATATATATATATATATATATATATATATATATATATATATATATTCTTAAGGAAATACGGGGTAATACAGAACTTTGTAATGCCTCGGACCCGGCTCCCCAAAGTCCATGACACAACCAGAATCTTTTCCTTCGAATGCATCTCAACACAGTAATAACACGGAAATTTAAAAACTTTTTATTGCCAAATGAAGTCATTATATCATTAATTACAAATGTTATCTTGTTCTTGAACAAGAAATACAAATTGCGTCATCTATTACATTATCATTACAACATTAACATGTTCTCGAACAATGAATTCAATTACATCAACTTGTTATAAACAATTACAAACCCCACTGGTCCTCGCTACCCAGAATAGTAGTCAACTGGTCCTTCTGGAAGTTCCACTGAGCATTTATGCTGTCTCCCTAAGAGGTGTTCTGTAACACAAGTCTTCTGCTGCGCAACTTTGATTATTCTTCAGCTGTTCAAATGGTAGGTAAGTACACTGCTCCTCTCGGATGCCCTGCTCATCTTGAGTTTCCCCGCACTTGTGACTCGGCATCCTGCACCTAAATTGAGTGGGCACGTCAGTACATATACTAACGCAATGCTGATTAAAACAGTGATCTTCAACCTTGTACAACCACAATCCATCTTAAATGAGAAAGGAAATGTGCACCCTAATTTTCTAGTGTCTGTGTATGCCATGACCTGAAGTCTGATGCACAGCACAATGAACAGAAAACAGATGCACTTAATCAAATGTCATCAAGACTCTGGACACACATGCATCCCACACTACATATGCTCCAGATCAAGTCGTCTTCTCCAGTTCTAGGGTTTTGAACCCTCGCCATGCAATGCATTCTACTATTATACTCAACCTGTTCCTGATAGATACAATGTGGTTGGTGAATCCTACAGTTATTACTGATAAACACAGTGGTGTCCCCATTAGCCACTAGTGCTCCAATCTGGTCTGGATCACACCAAATGCCTTGACGATCTTACAGATATACAACCGCATATCTATGGCACCAAAGATCCATGGGATAACAGCCCCATGGTCCATTCGTGTCCACTTAACATAAGAACATGACAGCCTCGAGGGTCTAATCCCCCTATCCGACAGGAACTTTCCCGTTCTTACCACGGCACTTCAGGAGTTAACAGAGTGAGATACGGCTCCCGTATCCCGTTGACAGGAAGAGACAACCCTGGTTATCACTACCTAGTGCTGGCCCTTAGAACAAGTCGAATTATAGAGAATCACCCATAACATCAATTCGGTCTTTAAGCAAAAAGTAAAGAAGCTTAATTAAATAACAGTTTACTGAAAATGTGTTTATCACCCAAAATTATGCACGGTGTTTTATCAAACAATTAATCCCTGACTGGTCTGTCAAATTAATACCCGGCAAGTCGATACTCATCGGCTGCCATGCCCCCTATTGGTCCTCGACCAAAACCCCGGCCTGTGACCCTCAGCGAGCAGTACAACAGCGCCCCTAGGGAAGCCTTACACCTGGCAATAGAGGTAAACATACATAAACATCAACACCTGACTTATTGACAGACCTAGGGTACTAATTCACCGATCATAAAATAGTCTCAATAGTACCTAGGTCTTAAATGGATCTGACTTGGTCAATTAACTCAAACACTAGCGACTCGACCTCTATCGTTCACCACCGCCTCTGACTTGGATCGCATCTAATATCCCGATCCGAGATCAATTACCCATTGGGTAAGAGTCTGTCGGCGCATGAGGGATAATTATCCAGTTCTTGAGGCAGAAGAATTCAATTCTAGTCTTATGGGTTGATCGTCGTAGGGTAATACTTTACCCTAGACGCTCCAAACTACTCCTAAGAGTTGATAGTCGTAAAGTAATTTCTTACCCTAGACAATTCAACCACTCAAAACAAATCAAAAGCAATCATCACACACATTTAAACATACTCAAAACATGATAAAATTAAATATTTTAAGTATAGCAATGCTACTAATTCACAAATCCGCAACTTGGAGTAAGCAAAATAATCACTCCACTTCTATTGGCCTAGATCTGCCCTGATATTAGAAAAATCATAACTTCTAATCCACACACTAGAATTACATGAATTGATACTTTTTGGAAGGCTAAGAATGTCTACTTCAATTCTTAAGTTAATCATTTTCTCAGATGTCAAACACACAGTTCCAGAAATCCACAAGTTTACTGCTAAGCCAACAAAGTTTTCTAAATTTCTATGTCAACTCATACACAACTCCTGAACTTAGAAAATTCATAACTTTCGAGATACAAATTGGAATTGCATGATCTTACCAATTCTTGAAAGCTAAGATTCTATACTACAAGTCTCTAGTTAACCATTCCTTCAGATTCAGCCATCTAGATGCTATAAAATCAGTATGTTTTATCAGCTGTACACTTGTTCAATGCAATTGCTGCATCTTGCTAATAACATAAAAACTCGCTCACTTATCGGAATTACGAGATCTTAGATTCTATAGAAAGCTGGGAGTGTCTACTACAACTTCCTAGTTGATCACATCCTCAAATTAATCCATTAAAACATTGGAAAACCCCTATTTCTCACCAGGTGTACACATGAAATGAGTTTCTCGGAAACTGGAAATAGAAATAGAAATAACCATTATCTGGAAATAGAAATAAACCCCTATTTATGCAGGCAATTATATTGGTCACATAAACTGGAAATAGAAATAACCATTATCTGGAAAATACATAAGCATCGGGTCAAAGTGCTCGGGAGTACAGTACGATAAACAGTTCGTTATAACAACTAGATAAAATAGTGACTGAAAATAAATAATAGGAAGTAGAAATAATGCAGCAGGTATTCACGATCGTCTTAGAGAGTCTAATTGTCAAGTCCATCGGTACCTGTATAATCAACATCTAGGGTTGGGGGAAAAAAGTCCGTTAGAGAAAGCTTCGGACAGCAAGTAGCAACAAACAGAAAAATAATAAAATATCATATAGCAAGAAGCAAAGTACTGGAAAGATATGATTATGGACAATGCAAAGAAATCAATAATCGATAAAGTAATCAAGACAATAAGGTATGAATAATCGGTATAACAGTGATCGGTAATCAATAATCATAAATCAGTATTTAGTAATCAATATGCAATACTCAGTCATCTGGAATTAGTGTTCAATAATATGTGATGATGTTTAGTGTCAATCTTAGGTCTATCAGTCTTTCATTAACCTATCTAATACACGCAATTATGTGTCCCATACCACAAGTTCGGGAGCATATCAATCAAGTCTATTTTAGACTTAAGTGGTGAATTCTATAGGATTATGTACTCAGGAATAGTAATCAGTAAAAAGTAAATACCGATCGGTACATAGTAATCAGTAAATAGTAATCAGTAAACAGTAAACAATAATCGGGATACTGTAGTCAATAATCCGTCATCAGTAATCAGTGAACAATAATCAGTAAATAGTTGGGAAGTTGGGAAACATGAGCCCCCTTCCGAGTACATTCTCCTATATTGTCCACTACTAAGTCATACCCGGCTTATTATTCTTTTAGTGTGTTTAATCAAGAACATGCAGTCAATATAATAAGTATTAACGGTAGTATTAATACAATATCAAGAATATATCAAGGGCCATGAAATGCATGATATATATAGACCAATTAATTAAATATGAAAAATAACGGGTTTATATGAAAAAAACGTAGAGATGAATTTCTAGACAGAAGCACCTATTTGCGTTCAAATTCACTTTTCTGTTTCTAAAGAAAAGCAAATCTGATTCCGTCAGAGATTCTAGAAAGTAGACTCTCTTCCAGTTTCAATCCATATTCACACGATCCATTCTAGCAACGTAAGCTATGGGTATAAATTCATTCTTTAATGGTTTCGACATTTCGTGCACAGGCTCTGTTATGGAAATCCAGGAGGCACTGTACTAAAATAGCTATAACTTACAATCAACTAATCAGATTGAGAAACCGTAAGATGTTCTGTATTTTATATTCAAAGGGATACAATTCATATGTACAGTTATTAATTCTAGTATCGGGGACATGGTCTAATTATCAGTACAAGAGACAGGATAGTAGATCTCGTGCACAGTTTTGGTGTTATGGAAATTTCAATATTACAGTATTAAAATCATGTTATCTCACAATTTATAAATCGGATTGAGAAACCGTAAGATGTCCTGTAATCTAGACTCGGAGGGCTACAATTCATATGTACAAAATTCTTGGATTCAGTATTGGGAACTAGGTCGAATTCCCACCATAAATTTGGGCAAACGACATGACAGAGTTATTGGATATTTGATAACACGATTCGAAGTGTGTTAACGGTTCAATATTTGAATCAATAGCATGGAATAAGTAACTAGACAAGAAATTATGACGATAACTAGGCTACTTGCTAAGAGTTCAAGAAAAATGCTTGCCTTTATTGATGATTATGATCGTGGTGATGACCACAGGAAGAAGAAAAGCGGCGACAACAACTCAACGATAGTGCGAATGGTAGCGGGCAACGATGGCCAACAACGGTACGCGACAGCGAGTAAGTGGAGTTCGGGTTTCGTGTTATGTGAGCTTCGGGGGTTGGGTTTCTGAAGCAGTAGAAGAAGAAGAGGGAGGCACTCGGGGGTGGTTGAAGGTGGTCGCGATGGTGCAGTCGGTGGCTCGAGTGGTTGCGAGGAGGAAGGAGAAGAAGAAAAAGGCAGTGAGGCAGATGAAAAAAAAAGAGACGAGGTGATGTATATATACATACATATATATATAATCTATATAGGAATATAGGTAGTAGGGTTTGGTTATGTGATATATATTTATATAGGGAGGGAGAAAAAGAAGAGAAGGCAGGTGACATGTGTATCTATATTTGTAGGAGGAGGTGGTCAATTAATTTCGTAAATGTGGTTGGGGGTTGAGGGTCGTTGTATGTGTGGTGAGAAGGCATTTAATTAGAATTAGGAATATAGTTAAGACTAATCAGGATTAGAGTTCAAACTCAAATTGGAAAAAAAAATGCACCCAAACAAATTTATAGAATGGATCAGAAAAATATTCGGGAGAATCAAACAGTGCCAGATAAACAGTCCAAAGAGAAAAAACGAAAGAGATTTGATTGATAATTCATGTTGTGAAATACGTACAAATGAATAGGGAGTTACATATCCAATAGTCGACTTTATAAACGCCTTATTATAGGCAACGTTTGACAACATTAAAATATATAACTTCTCATGTAGGGAACCATAGTGACTTCAAGTCAAAGAAGTACATACACCATGGTCACTGTAAGAATCGCTTGTGACACTCATGTAACGATCCATACAGCGTTCTCATGGTAGGTCAGTCCAGTACATTATTACTCCAATATGTACTCATGTGAAGACTTGATATCTCATATCATGACCCGTGAGATATGGTCATCAGTCTATGGACATGCTAGTCTCTATGTATTATTGTTATCCCAATTCACAATAATACTTGACTAGAGACATTTAAGAAAAGTGTTCTGATTAGAACCAATAGGATCTCACAATCAAGTCAAACACTTCATATCCCATGGTATTGAACCTACTATTCTAAGGACTTTATTATGTTCATTTAATCACAATAAATAACACAATAAATGAAATACCTCATATATGAAATAAATATCAAGATACAATGTAAACTAGTGATGTCAATACACAACTGACCTCTAAGGCATACACCACCAAAATGGTGCGGCTACTGCATCACAAATCATCCAATCATGCACTACTTATGCTATTCATGATAAACATATTTCTATTGGTCTTGATAATGCCACCAATAATAAAAAAAATGATTTCTTCTTTAATTCAAGTGTTTAAGGCGCTAGAGCCTGAAATTTTTTATTTAAAATGTGCTTGTCATATTTTCAATTTGTGTGCGCAAGATGCGTTGAAGATAGTCGAATCATATATGAGTGCAATAAGAGATTGTGTGCATTTTATAAATTTAATCTCCATAAATTACAACAATGGTGTAAGCTTAAGGGAATAAAATTTAAAATCTTCCCTAAAGATGTTAAACATAGATGGAATTCTACTTACGACCAACTTATTGTTGTTAGTAAAACTAATAAAGTTATAAATAATTTTTGTATTGCAAAAAATATGAAATTTTTTGCATGGATAAACAATCTTTGGGTATTTGCGTAAAGTTTGTTAAAAAATTTATAACCTTTTGAAAATGCAACCCTTAAATTTTTAAAATCTAATGAGTCCATTTCTAGTTGTATTCTTCTTATAATAATTAGTATGATAAAAACCTTTCAAAAAATGATGCATAACCCTTACATTAGCTCAATTATTGTTCCTGCTTACGATAAATTTATATAAAAAATTAATCACATTCCTATGTTGTATTGTGTTGCTAGTGTATGGATCATTTTATCAAGTTACATGGTACAAAGAATTTGACTGGTTTGTTTTATACTATGGTTGGAGATGTTTCTTATAATTATGATGAATTTATTGCTAAATTTGAGTCAATATTAGATAATTTGTTTGACAGTTATGATAGAAAATTTGCATATACTTCTCAAATACAAAATATAACAAACACAACATCATCTTCTTCTAGAGGTAAAGGAACTGCATTTGAAGATACAGCAGTTGATGTATGGAATATTATTCAATCTAAAAAACCTAGAATAATTCACCTAATGAATTACATTGGTATAATGCATAACCTTCACTGTCGTTTGAACATGTCCACCGTCGCATCGGAAAGTATTTTGTCTCTTGGTGACAGAATATTGAACAAGAAAATGAATCGCTTGATACCGGAGACTTTAGAGATGCTAGTGTGCTCGAAAGATTGGATGAAAGCAGAGTAGATGACTCAATGAATACAAGATCGCTTAAGTGGTAGCAATACTCCAGAGATCGAAGAATGAAAACAAACTCTCTAAAAATGAAGACCTAATCTCACTGACTCCCGAAGATTGAAGATTTAAGATTTAGGATTATTGCAGTGGAAGCACACTAGAAAATTTAGGGCGGTGAGATCCTAGGTTTAGGTTAAGTTGAGATGCATGACAGTAGTCCAATGCCCTCTTTCCAATCTAACCCTAGGCAATCTCAAACTCTAGATCACCCTCTTATACCATGCAATATTGTAGTTTGTGTGTATTTCATTTCTTTTTAGTATGTATTACATGTATTATTTCTTTACCCTTGTATTTCATTCCAGACTTCAACACATGAGAAAAATAATACATGTTTTTTTTATATGATTCTTGTACATCATAATTTTCTATAGTATTAGATGTTTTATATCTATTTCATATATTAAGAGAAAGGGGAGAAAAATATAAACAAGTAATAAAAAAATGGCCTGTCCCGGGTCAACACGGGAGCCGAGATGCGCATGATGGGGGCCGGTCTGGGCTAGGATTCCCCATATTTAGGGCCTGATCGGATTGGTGCCAAAGGCAGCCCGGACCGGGAATGACCTGCTACAGGGTCAGGCCAGGCGGGCCGACCCGCTCGAACCAGTTGCCACTTCGACCAGTCCTATAAGCTCGATGAAAATTGCTACAACCACGAGACACGAGTCGAACGCCACCAAAATTTATCATCGTTGCATGTCAACTAATCCACCAAGCTCCAATAGTTACCCTCAATTCAGTGCCCTAACCTTGGTTGCACCATTATCGATCAAGTTGTCTCCATTTAGTGCCTAAACCCTATGAGTTGCACCAAAATCACCCAATTTGATCCGATTCAGTGCCCTTGTCTCCATGGCTATACCGACATCGACCAAAAAACCTGATTTAGTGTCATAGCCTTCCTTTGGTTCCATTAACATTGAACAATTCAACCATAATAGTACCGTAGCCCTCCTTGGTTGCACTAACATCGAAAACAACACTTGAACCAAGATAAAAAGAGATGTCCCATGCCCCCCAAATATTTGGAATTCATGGTGAATACCATGATCCCCCAAACCTTTAGAATCCATTGTCAATACCATGGTCTCCCAAACATTTCCATCCATTGCGAATACCATGATCCCTTCCAAGAAACACCGAAACATGTAGATCTATGGTAAGAACCACAATCCACACACTCAAACACCCATTCTTGCAACATCCTATCCACCACGACAAATTCAACCGATCATCCCCTAATGGCATCAAATCCGGCAAGCATCCCCAAAATTTCATTCTTAAAGCTTTCAATTCTAATGATTGGAAGCACAACCAACATCAAAACTCAACAATCCTATTTTGAATCTGAAAATTAGATTTCAAAGAAAAACTCAATAAAATTTGAGATAAGAGAGCGATCACCCGTTATCGGAGGCTGAACTCGAGCATCGCGACTCAGAGAATCACCATAAGGGTGGCTGGACCCGACGATAGCCCACCGAATCTGACTGGAGTCTAGATCTAGCTCCTCCAATCACCCCACTCACTCACTATCTTTCTTTGAATATTAGGGCAAAAAGAGGGAAAGGGAAAAAGGAAATTATAAGGGGAAGGGAGGAGCTAGAAGCCATCGCCGGCAAGATCCTCCCTTCCCCAACCAATTCTCTCATAAGTCAGAGGGAAGGGACGAGAGTCAGCAAGCACAGTGAAGCAAAAGGAGGAAGAAGGTTGAAGAACTGAGGAGGGGGGGAGGAGGAGGGAGGAGGGGGAAGGGGAAGGGGTTGCTGTATTTGGAAGAGGGAGAAATGAAGAGGAGAGCTTCTCTCTCTCGAATTTTTAGTTAGAGAAAGAGACGTTTTTTCTTCATTATATTTGAAATGCTTGTATAGATGAGATTTCGGATTTGATATACATTAATACATCATATTGTTTAAGTTCAAAGCATTTAAGACATCATGTTAAACATGAGTGGATGCACTCATGAAACATATTATTATTTTATAACTGAGTGTGGAAGTTTTCTCACACAGTCATGTAAATGCTCTCATGAGACATATTATTTGTTTACACACTACAACACAAAACGTCTATCCCCGTGTTGTTGTTGTTTCTGCCCTATCCCGACGTTTTTCAACGTCGGGATAGATCTTACCGGCGTTTTCAAAAACACTGATAGAAACGCATGGATAGCCATCGTCGGGATAGCTAACAGGTTTATCCCGACGTTTATACAAAACACCGCTATAGACCACTTAGCTATCCTGGCGTTTAAAAAATGCCGGGATAGTTCAATTTCTCTTTTCTTAATAATAGCTATCCCTGCGTTAATAGCTCTTTTTTTAAT
Source organism: Hemerocallis citrina (assembly GCA_017893485.1). Taxonomy (NCBI): domain Eukaryota; kingdom Viridiplantae; phylum Streptophyta; class Magnoliopsida; order Asparagales; family Asphodelaceae; genus Hemerocallis; species Hemerocallis citrina. The sequence continues at coordinate 128,192,428 of CM030359.1, read as the reverse complement.
AGCTCATAATGATGTGCCTCATCAACTCCAACAACCACCACCACATCCCGAAGAGGATACTTTATCACATTCTCAGTTAACCTCGGCTAGTAAATTCAAACTATGAGAAGCAGAAATATAACATAGAGATAAACATAAAAGATGGTTATGTGTTACTATGGGTGGCAATCGGGTCTGCCGGGCCAGGCCGGGCCCAAGCCTGGTAGGCCGGAGGAAAGAGCGGGCGATCTCGGTGGGTTTTGGAGGCAACAGCGACCCGAGCCAGGCCGTGCTCGGATGTGGGAAACCCTGGCCCAGACATGGACCACCGGCTTGGCCATTGGGGGCCGGGCCAGGGCGGGCATTGTAATTTTTTATTTTTTTAATATAAAGCAAAAAAAAAGTGAAAGAAAGTATAGAACAAAATTGAAAGACAATATAGAATTATTGGCAAAAACTATATATTATTTTTTTTGCAGTGAATTGTAAAGTTACAAATTGAATCATAAACTTGTAATAATTCATACAAAGTGACAGAATTTAAAATTACATGTTAAGAGGATGTTTAGAGTTCGAGACGGCATAGAACTAGTTTGAAGAGAATACATTGGACTATTGGCTTGTACTTCTACTTCACCTAAACCTAGAATCTCATCGCCCTAATTCCTGCAGTATTTCCACTCTTTGAGTCTTCTTTAATGTTGGTCTTCAATCTTCATTTATCACTACTTGATCTGTTTTGGTCTGTTTCAAGTAAATCTCCAGTCCTATCCTCCGCTTTCATCCAATCCAAAGCACATACGAGCATCTCCAAATTCTTCGATACCAAGGGATTCTTGTTTGAGCTCATAATCCTGCCTCCAAGAGATAAACCACTTTTCGATGCAACGGTTGACACCGGGTGAGTTAGCAAATCTTTAACCATACGAGAACGAATAGGAAAGGTTGATTCATTGTGTTTCTAAAATGTTAACATATCAACTTCATCTTCATTGGCAAGTTGTTGATTATATCAGTTCAACTCATTATGTGCATTTGTCCTAGGTTTTTTCGATTTTATATGATTCAAAACATCACTTGCAACTGTGGAAAATGTAAGACCCTTACCTTTGGATCTGGAAGAAGATGATGAAGTAACACGCTATGTATGAGTAGTATATGCAAAAAATTTATCATCACTATCATACAAGTTTTTCAATACGGATTCAAAATTAGCAATAAATGTAACATGGTCATGGTCTTCTATTTCATCATGGGGAATGTATGTGTAAAAAATATCTATCAAATTCTTTGTGCCCTCTAATTTAATTACTAAGATTCATTATATTAGTAACACAATACAACATAGAAATTGGAAGAAAATATTTCAAAATTTTATGATAAGTAGAATAAACCATTGTTCCAATTAAAGGGACACTTATCAAATTTTGTATAGAAGTCATCATAGTCACTATTGTAAGTAAAATACCACTAGAAATAAGGAATAAGATTGTGAAAATTGTGAAGTTGCAGCATTAAAATGTTCTAAAAGTTTCAACAAACTATCGGCAAACAACTTAAAATCATCATCTAATCTACAGTTTTCAATATCCATTGCAATACAAAATTCCTTTAAACTGGATCTGTAATGAGTAGTAACACTAAGTAATTCGTAAGTCGAATTGCAACTATGTCTAACATCCTTAGAAAATTGTTTAAAGCTAATGCCCTTAATCTTACACCAATCATGAAAATTTTGATATATGGGACCCTTCAAAGTAATAAAACTCACACAATCTCTCATTGCATTAATTCTATCATGACCATGTTGTGCATTTTGAACACAAAAGTTGAGAATATGACAAACACATCTAACATGAAATATCTCAGACTCTATAGGATTTAACATGACCTTCAATGAAGAAATAGCCCTAGTATTATTAGATGCACTATCAAAATTAATTGCAAATTTTTTATCATGAATACCAAAATTATTGCATGCTTCTATGATATGTGTCGCAATAATCTCACCCTTCTGTGGCACAAATCTAAATTGTATAATCCTCTTTTGAAGTAACCAATCGGTATCTATCCAATGATAAGTAACACACATCATTGGTATACCGTTACAACCTACCCAACCGTCGGGGGTCAACAAAACTCTACAGGTTAAAAAACTCAAGGTTGCAACTAACATCTATTTAGCCTCTTCGTAAGCTAATCTACAATCTCCTTTCACAATGTTCCTAGCAATCCATTTAAAATGAAGGTTTATGGCAATTTGGTTAAAACTCTCTAGGTTTCTACTTTCAGCATAGGAAAACAGTAACTCATCTTTAATAACTAGTAATTCTTTTGTAAAAGCAGGTGAACCTAAGCCCACAGTAATTGCCTTACAAACGGTTACATGATCATAGTTATGAATATCTACGTGACCGGTCTTAGAGTTGATCTTTTGTTGAGTTAGAGTGTCTTGTGAGAGCTCTGGGTGTGCTCTCTCTAGATGCCACTGAAGCGTACCCGTCCTGGCACCCATTTTTCACTTGCAAGCGGTTTAACACTTAATACATTTCTTGAGTCCTTCTCTCGGATTGGATTGAGATGGGATAAAAGTAAAATATTGGTGGACTTTAGAAGTGGGTCATCTGTATTCACTAGTAGAAGAAGAGAGAATTTTGGTGTCTTGTGTGTGTGTGTCTTCTACTACAATTTCATCAATGTGTGTCGAGAATACTATCAAAATTTCGAAAACTATCTTCGCTCTCTAATTGTAGTGGAATATAAGGAGTGCGACAAGATGTGTTGGATTCTTGTCCACTTTGCCTATGACCGCTACCATGTGATCGTGATGATGCCATTATATTGGAGTAGTCACTACTGTATGAAAATAAAAAATTTGAAAGAGACGAAAGGGTTCAAAGAAATCCAACTGAAAGAGAAGAAATAGTTCAAAGAAAACAATTGAAAGATAAGAAAGAGAAGAATGAAAATATATTAAATGAATGGAGGGGGAGGGGGAGGGGGGGGGGGGGGGTATTTATCTAAATTTTTGGATTTCCAATTATACCCCAAAAACTAACTAGTATATAATTGTTATGGGGGTAAAAATAGAAGTCCCAATTATTTCAGAATTGTTTTTAAAAAAATTGGCCAATGGCTAGCCCGGTCGGATCCAACGGTCGGCTCGCCAGGCCGGTCCGGGTTCGAACCGAGGCGGTCCGGGCTCGATGGCCAGCCGGGCTAATATCTCCCTTTCCGATCCCACAATGGACCACCATGGCCAAGCCAAGCTAGGCCCAGCCCGGCCCAGTTGCTGGTGGGCCTGTTCCGTGCTGGCTGCGTGCTGGGCCGGCCCACTTGCCACCCCTATGTGTTATCACATTAGGATAGTAGTCTATAGGGTAATACACTTATTCCAATATTAATTAAGGAAGTTCCATCTTCTCCAAAATATATAGCAATTACAGCCTACTTCATTTTCCTCTCATATGCTTGCCTCTGCAGCTCACAGTACTCGAACAGACTCCCATCGTAACAGCGGCAAACTACCTCCGTCGACAGGTAACCCTCTTCATCTGCTGCAAGGAGATAGAGAACAAACCACTCCACTTTCGCAGTTATCCTGCAACACAATTAATTAATATTTATTTTGTGAATGTCTGTATATATGCATGTCAGTCACTACTTAGGACTTTAGATATATTATGTCTAGGACATGTAAAGGAAATAATTAGGCAGCTTGCCATCCAAAAGAAATCATATGTGAGCTTTTCCCATCCTCCACATCTTCCGAAAGGATATCTTGTCAGGCATTGTGCTCGCATACTTGGTGAAAACATTGTTGAATCTGACTGGGACAAATCCGAGGATGATTGATCACCGGAAACAAACATATACCTTTCTTCAGCTAATAGATTTTATTACAGGGTTCATGATACAATGTGCATACACATACAACAATTATAATTAATCAATTATACCTGCCCTCTGGATCATGTGTTCCAGAGTCACTTCCACGCTTGGGTTTGTGCATGTTGCGAATGCATATGGGACAGAAAGGGGAGGGGTATCCAACTCTGTACAACAACAATGATATTGAAAGTTAGGGTGACAATCTATATAATAAAACACAAAGAAAGCTATCAAGTGGCTCTCTTTCAATCCCCTCAAAAATCAAAGGTCCAGATCTAACCTCACAAAACATATTTTCTCTCCAAAAGTTTTCCCCCCAAAACTCAAATTCAAATCCCCCACTCAAAACAACTCATATATTTATTTAATTTTTTCTCTCACTCTTTCCCTCCCTTTTCTATTTAAAAAATTAAGAAAATAAAAATTTTAAAAATTTTTAAAAATAAAAAAATTTAAATTTTAAAAACTTTAAAAATAATTCAAAAAAAAAATCATATAATATATTTTTTGCTGGACCCCCAAAAGTTTCTCATATAATATGTTTGCTACTTCAATTAATTTGCTGGACCTCCAAAACTATTTTATATGATCAAACAAGGTGCACCGTTCCGAAGACGTGTCAACGGGCAAACCTAGTAAATCTATAAATACAAAATGATACATATTTTGTGTTAGGTTCAGCATACTGGGAGAGTTGGGTAGCTCATTGCTCCATTAATGAGGATGGCCATAATCAGTGATCGCTCGACTAGCTAGAAGTTGAGGTTAACAATTGAAAACTTTCCTTGAACACAATCACATTAATCAGCTACTAATTTAACAGAATTATCAAAACGAAAAGGACACTCAAACCATAGCATTCACCCACCTTCAGCTCTGTTGGGAGGAGTGGTAAGATCTCGTTATCATTGTTGCCATAATAAATTGCTTTGCATTTGGCATAGTCCATGATTGGTTCCCTTAGGACTTCAGTGGCATGTAGTATATGCCATTGGAGGTTATGCTTTATTATAGCTCAAGCGAAATTTTCATTACTAACTGATGCTGAGCGCAAGTTGGTTAACTCCCCTTGATCAGCATCGGAATTTCTTTGAAATAGATTAGATGTGATGAGCAAGTCCAAAATAGCATCACCTAAAAATTCGAGCCACTGACAAAAAGCACGAACAGGTGTAAGATACTAGACTACCATCACATGCTTGTAATGTTAACATTACCTCCACTCAAAATTTAACTAAATTATCTCTATGAATCTTGGTTGAATAGGAAGGTGAAAGAGAGAGGACCGGGAGGTAAGAAATAAATTAGATTAGATGCGAGTTTAGATACCTCCACAGCCTTCCAGGTATCTTACCTTTTGGTTGAGATAAATGGAGGCATCTCAACTTTGAAATAAATCTCAAATGCACCAAAGGTTTGATAGCTAGAGGTATTTTAATTACCTCCATATATATCTAGCTATCATACCTTACTCTCTATACCCAAGAAATGCTTAAACTTTTTTATTGAATGCATCAAACCTGATAGCAGTAATCAATTCCTCTCCGTCGCTGTGATGGATGTGTCATGGCTTCCACTAATAAACCCTTTTACCCAAGAACGTATAATTTAGTTTTGATTCCAAAATCTTATTGTCAGCAACTCTCGATAGGCTTGCATTCCTCTCGGCTTCCTCAACCAGTAATGGTTCAAATGTAATATCCATACCCAACCATCTCATTAGTGAACAAGCAGGCATTTAGACCTCCGCTGATATAATATGCTCCGAACAATGCTGCAACACAGTGTGCAACAGTTTTAGTGCACATCCATCTGTGACCCATGTCACATTTCTTTCTGAGCACGTATCAGTATCTACCATGACATATGTTGTATCTAAAGGCACATCAAAAGTATCAACGCCACATTCACAAGGAACAGGGTGTAAAGGAAATTGCCCAGGAGCAACCCAACGCTGAGGATCAAATGCACTGTCGCGAATGTAAGTCTGCATGTGGAAAAGTTAACTTCATACATTAGGAAATATTATTAATGTGCTAAAGGTTTAAAAATTGGATACCCAGATCAAATCTGAAGGGTTTTTCCTTATCAGATAGCTGGAATAGAACGATATCTCAAGAAAAAGAAATCACTAACAATAGACCTGCGGGATGTACATGAAAATGAAATCTTTCCTTGAAGCACTATTGCTCGACTACCTAAAAGTTGAGGTTAACAACTGAAAATATACCTGGAAATTAAGGATGCTTGTATTAAAATTCGATAGTAATTACAAAATTATGTTAACAGCTCAAGGGTGTTACTGTATCAATTACCTGCATAAGTTTCCCAAGGGTAGATAACCCAATCGCTTCCTTTGGCAATAACACAAACACACGCAACTTGTGTTATTGCCTCTCCTCGCAAACAACGGAATTAAGTTATGATAACTAAAGTTATGTGAAGCAATCTCTCCCAACTTCAGTTTCCTATTAATTATGGAAGTAATTCTCAATTTTTTCACTTTCTCATCTAGCTTCCATTACCAAACAAGTAAGCAAGATCATTGAAGTCAATGCATACGAATCACAACAAGAAAGTCTGTTCAGTTCTTTATATCACTACACAAGGAATACAAATCTAAGAAAGATTTTAACAACATTAGTAATCAAAACTCAAACTATCAAATAAAAAAATGAGATACAATCAAGGGATAAGAAAAAATGCAACACATCTTTCTTCATTAGCAAAGAGCTAAGGATGTATGCACTACAAAAGGTAATACAATGGCCGGCGTTTTTTATCCAAATGGCCGGAGCTTTTTAAGCGCCGGCGATTTGTTGATGGCGTTTTGCGAAACGCCACCGCAAGCGCCGTCCTTGCCGCCGCCGGGGAATCTTATTCTAATCCCCGGCGCAAATAAAGCGCCAGCCTTGGTTTTAGGAATGCCCGGCGTTTGATAAACGCCGGGGATTTATTTTTCAATTTTCAAGTAATTCTACCGTTATTGAACATACCCCGGCGTTGGTAAACGCCGGGGAATGTTTTATTCTTGCTTTTATAAAACAAACCGCACTGATCCAAAACAAATTATCACAAACAAATTATCACAAACTACACTAATCCACAAATTATGAAACTCACAAATAATCAAACAAAGACTCGTTGAAACTTTTATAAAATAAAGATCTTTCATTCATAGTACGATATATACATCACATAAAGTTTTTATCAACTTCAAATAGTGAGTAGAAGTCCTTTCATAAACAATAGTGAAAACTACAATAGTAAGTAGAAGTTGATTTGTTGATAAAGTTCTTGCAAATCGCAACTAGATTTATACACAAATAGCTTGAATGTTTCGCCAGTTCGAGTGGAACTCAAAGCAGTTTTAGTAGTGAGCAGCAGCACCACTCCTCAGGGCTGAACGAACTATTGTAGGATGAAAGGAAGGGTTCATTTCCGACTGCCACATATCTATGTCCAAGTCTCCTACAAGGAACAAAGAACATATATAAATAAAAAACTGAATCGAGGCTATATAAATAAAAAATCAGTTAGCTCGCGAAACCGTTTCTCTAGTTCCATATGTTCCTGTATACAAATGCATTGAACAAGAATGAATTATGAAGCAGATACAAGCAAGAAACACAGGATACTAGTGTATAACACTTTTCAGTTTTACACAAGTTATGACAAAATGTATCTGATCTCAAGATATTAGAAAAGCAAATCAATTGTAACTCACATGATTTACTATTTAATAGAAGGGCCTCCCCTTCTCCTTGTATCCATGGTACCAATTAACAGAAAACGGCAAATTTGCATTTCAATGACAAAAAATACTATGAGAATTTTACGTATCTCAACTATTGCTGTTTATTGAGAACTTCTCAGACTGATACTAAAGCTCTAAAGGTATAACCCGTATGCAGAAATCTTGGCCGACGCATTCAGTTCCATGGGTAAGGTCTCTTTCAAATGAGACCCGGACCATATCACAAATTCAAATGGTTCAGAATTTTATTCCCTGTGCATGCTCAAGGATGCTAGCACGGTCCAAGACCATATGGTCAAATTAGCAGTCCTCCTTGCTGGTACAAGATTAATTGTTAAAATATTAAAATGAAAAAATAACAATCAATATTAAATTAAATGGATAATAGTCTTACGCTGAAGTGTTGTAACCCAATTTATGTTCAAATCAGCTTTGATTCTTTCATTTAATAGGAAATGAAATGAGAATGTTGGGTTCTCCAATGATTCTCCCAGGGCATTATATTAACTAGACACTAGTTACCCCACAACTAATACTTCCTAAGAACCAACAGAATTTACTATTAGGTTATTGACAATTTCTTTTACCTAAAAAAGTTAGCAATCAAACATCCCATCGTTTTAAACGTTGATGTGCAATCTATTTAACACTTTCCCATTCAAATAGATAAATTCTAGCTATTCATTTGTTAAAAGGCACTCCAGTACCTATTATTCATTTAAGGAAATTCCCATAGTCACCGTCCTCCCTCCACAAACCCCCTTAGCTGCCACAATGACAAGCCAGTATAAACATTTATTCATATATATATCTGAATCAAATAGAATTCAAGTCAAATCTCTAATGTTCAAATAAAATAACTTTCCCTTCATTTACGCGGAAAAACACTAGGACTGAGAACTCAGTTTTGGTTCCTCGATAGGAAGGTTCCTCCTACTTCCCCAACAACATCCACCACTAACATTCTGTCAAAAAAAAGACCCAACAACATATTCCTTAGACTCCTACATTGCTCCATAAAAAATATAGGGAAAAAAATTATATCAATTGTAACTCACATGATTTACTATTTAATTGAAATGCAAATTTGCCATTTACTATTTACAGCCACCCAGGTAGTCAGGTTAATGAGAAAAAAAGGACAACTATTAGACAACAATACTAAATAACAAAACCATAAATGTAACATATCTATGAAGAAAGACAAGGGAGTGAATTCTTACATTATTGCATACAAGGTACATCCTAGGGACCATATATCAGGCCTTGCATCAATGTCGGCATGGCTTGGACAATCCCACAACTCAGGAGCTCGGAAAGGTGCTGAACAATGTTCAGCAGCCCATTCCTACAAATATAGAATATCCATAAAAGAAAATTAATTAATGACGAACAAGTTCAGATCGATAAGGAACAATTTTTTCCTTATATTGATTAAGCTACATACTAAAATGCATATGGTACAAATTAGTGAAAATACAGCAATCAATCACTACAATGCATAGCAACCTCACTGCAACTTCAAAAGGAAATTTGTTACCGAATGAATCCATGTCAGGAACAAAGGGATTCCAGACAAGGCATCGTGAACTGTTAAAGTTCATCCATCAAAACTCATTACTAGTTTCTTTCCTGCATATCATTGAATGAATTCTTAATGTTAATTGAATTGTAGGCTCAGAACAAATTTAACAATATATATACTGCTAAAAGGGACTTATATATATTTAATAGTAAGAAATTATAGGCTCAGAACAAATTTGAGTCAAAATAAGTGCTGCAAAACATTCAGGTGAATCAAGTATTACTGTATGTCTTGCATAAATTGGTGTGTCACTAGGGCTGCAGTTACTGCCACGCCTACTAGTTCCACCCTTTTTTATGCACCCCCACCTCTTCTAATAAAAAAATGTATATCTGCGAGAGAGATAGAATAGAGGCCAAGAATTGAAGATGAGGGTAGGGTAAAGGAAAAAATACTTGTCAATTTAGAATAGTCATCACTGCCTATACACAAATTCAAAGGGACGCAAAACTCAAAAAAATGTTAATCGAACCAAATACTTCCCTCAATTGATATAATCAGAAGTATCCTCCTCACTGGCTCCAGTAGAGCAATCTACCTCTTGAGCATAAGTGTCACTAAACAAATAACATTAAAGATGAAATTAGAATTATCATAAGTGTCACTAAACAAATAACAATGTGAATTGAGTACACTCAACCCTTTGACTATGCAGGAGTATCTGAAGTATATCTGAAATATAAGTTGAAGTATAAGTGATATATAATCTGAAGTCAATATAAATGTATCTGAAGTCAATATGAAATATACTATTTAACATGGGACAAATTTCACATATTTGATGCTTAGCAAACAAAGTGAGTAATCTTTTGCTCTCTTTTCTCTTCATTTCATTTAGAGCTAACTTTTTGCCACATTTCTCCTCATATTACCACTCTACTAAATGCCCCTAATCTTGTGTAATCTTACAAGTGATATTAACCTAAAACCAAATCATAGGTAATTTAGGGACACAATATACAGAATGCATGATTTGATTGTCTTTCCATCAGTATATTGAGATTTATACTTTACACATCTTCATAAATACTTTGCAAAATTTACGATTGTTTCCCAAATTAAAGGTTAATGAAAAAAGGAAACATATATTAAAACCTCCATAATCTAAATTGAATCGATATTCTTTTTTCTTGTTGTTGATAGAAAATGAGTCCATATCCTACCTATACATGAAAACATCCTTCTCTAGGCTAAGTTCCTTCTTGCAAAAGAAGCATGCCTTAAGGAAACCCAATTTTGGCTGGGGTTTTTTCCCCATCTATGTTATTAAAAAAACAAATCATAGAGTGAGTGTTATTGTGAAGTTACCAATTGTTCTTCAAACGGCAACATTTCAATATATGATAAAACCCTCATTAGAGAGAAAGATGACAGAGAATGTTTGATAAGCTAGTTTGTATGAGGTGCATAAAGAAGCAATGATTGCAAGAAATGAATGGACATGCAAACAATTGCTTAATGAACGATACTCAAAGTGAACAAATCCCAAAGGTAAGTGGCCCTTCCTTGTTAGTACTACCTTCTCTATCTGTGAAGAAAGCAAATAACCCAAATATTATAACTATAATTAAAAGCTGTTAGAATTTTTCCATGTACTATCATGCACCTTTCCAAATGGTTCAAAAAGCTTTCTCAGTAAACCCTCATCTGCATTTGTTGGAAGATTTCCGACAAAAGCAATTGAAGTGCAAGAAAACCTTTAGTGGCACCCAAAAAATTGAAGTGCAAGTCGAAGCCAGTAAGCTTCAAAAATTGAAGTGCAAGACAAAAAATTGAGATTTGCTACTCTCTAGATCTTTCCCTTAATGTCCAATTGCAAATTTCACAAACACAAAATAACACAAATGAAACCTCCTATAATCTCTCAACACAATCTCTCTCCCTTCAACCCTGGAACCTCATATCATTATTGTAGCTAAATCAAACTAATGAGCAAATCCATACCTAGGGTTCCAGAAGGAGAGAGAATGACGGCGGCGGAAGCGAACAACGACGACGGCGAAAGCGAGAGCGAACGGTGACGGCGGCGAGAGCAAGAGCTCGAAAATTAAGATGAGGAGAGAAATTGGGGGTTTCGGAGAGAAATCAAAGAGCGAAATCGATGTGGATTGAAGGCCTTACCCCAAATTTAACTTACCCCAAATTGAGTGAGAGCGAAGAGCGAAATCGAAATCGAAGAATCTCAGCGAAATAAACGCGGATTGAACGAACAATCTCAGAGAAATTGAAGAGCGAAATCAAAATAGGGTTTGGGGGCGAAAAGAATTGAGCGCGAAAGCGAAAAGAGAGAGGAAAATGGGGTAAAATTAGGGTGGGTGTGGGGTTTTATCAGAGGGGATATATCCCCGGCGTTTTTAAGCGCCGGGGATTGATAATAGGCCGGCGTTGATTATTAAACACCGGGGTTTCTCTGGATCCCGCTGGCGCTTTTATAAAAGCGCTGAGGAATGTCCCAGCGAAATATTCAAGCGCCGGCGTTGTTTTGCCAGGTATTCCAATATATTTTGTAGTGATGACAAGTTATATGTTTGGAATTTTCAACAACCCGACAAATAACTATTTAATCTACAAATTCCAACATCCCTAAAACCCTCACAGCAAAATTCTCATCCAAAATTCAACTAGTTCTAAAGTCAATTCGTATAACCCACATAACAACCACTATATCATCTCTTATATATTGTCAAATTTTTAGCTTATTTATCTTGTTTTCTTACACTTGCACAAAAAGTTACCAAACAAAATAACAAATTTTACAGCGTAAAGAACATCACAAACCTCTGTCACAGAAGATGAGAAGTACTTTGTCAAACACGTGTTAGGGTCCAATTTAGTCCCATATTGGTTGGATGGGGAACCAATGTTGAGTAGTTATAAACTTGGGTTCCCTCCCTCTAATAGCTAGCTTTTATGGGTGAGTTCTCCCAGATTCGTAACATTTGGTATCAAAGCCAATCCCATACTTCTCAATTCGCTCGGAAATGGCTACCTAGAGGCTAGATTAAAATTACTGGTAGACCCGGGTTGAGCCAATGTTGCTAGAGTTAAAGCCGACGAGATTCGGAAATGGCTGCCTAGAGACTGGATTAAAACTATTGGTAGGTATGGGCCTGGCCAGTGTCGCTAGAGTGAAAGCCGCCGAGGTCGTCGAATTTAGGGGTGAGTTACCACCCTCACAGCAAAATTCTCATCCAAAATTCAACTAGTTCTAAAGTCAATTTGTATAAATATCCACATAACAACCACTATATCATCTCTTATACATTGTCAAATTTTTAGCTTATTTATCTTGTTTACTTACACTTGCACAAAAAGTTACCAAACAAAATAAAAAATTTACGGCGTAAAGAACATCGCAAACCTCTGTCACAGAAGACGAGAAGTACTTTGTCAAACACGTGTTAGGGTCCAATTTAGTCCCACATCGGTTGGACGGGGAACCAATGTTGAGTAGTTATAAACTTGGGTTCCCTCCCTCTAACAGCTTGATTTTAGGGGTGAGTTCTCCCAGGTTCGTAACAACACGATGTCGCAAGCTGAATCCTCTCCAAACCCTAGCCACCACTGTTAACAACAAATTAATCAAATACTAATTTTAATTTAATGAATGGGGGGAAAACTCGATTTTAATTATACTTATGAAAGATGGAGCTTTCTCCTAACAAGTCCAAACATCTTCATCTTCTTCTTCTTCTTCTTCTTCTTCTTCTTCTTCTTCTTCTTCCTGCAAAAAAAAAAATAATAATTCAACCAAAATATAATAATAATAAAGATATGAAACTTGCTTGGGCATTAAAAACATGTTTATGCGAATCGATGGACAGGTCGATTTTGGGGTGAGAGGAGAGGTCGGTGACGGCAACTTTTTTTTGGGGGGGGGGGGGGGGGTATCAGGATTCTGACTTCGACCACTCCGAGGTCTGGGCATGGCTGCTAAGAAGAAAGTTTAGGGCTGAAGAAAGGAAGGCGATTGGAGAAGAACTTTCAAGATTTTTATTGATGATTCGATGAAAAGTATGGCTCACACCATTTATAGGAAAGGGGGTGATTCTGTTACAAATTGCACGTGGGAAGCACGCAAAAGTTCACACGTCCACTTCCCTCCAACACAAAATATGAAAAATGTGCATAATGCACGTAAAAGCCTGATACAACAGATACGGCTTTGAAAAAAGAAAAACGAACAGAAACAGCTCCAAACAATAGCTAACAAACTATAATTTGCACCCATTAAAACTCAATTGCACCCCTCCAAGCTCCAAGCATAAGATTGAGATGTCGTCGACTAAGTAGCTGCCGTCGCCCTTGACAACTCCTCCCCCCTTAGCATCGAACTTGCCCCAAGTTCGAAATCTGGAAACCTGCGACGAATGTCAGCTATAGCAACCCAAGAAGCATTCTCAACACCTGTGTTTTTCCATTTAATTAGCAACTCGATGCCTATCTGATTATTCTTTTTGAAGACCCTTCTATCGAACACAGCCTCGGGTGTTTCATGAGTATCTTCTTCAACCCACCAGGTAGGAAAACCAGAGGAGACATTGGGGATGTGATTTCCGTGGCACTTCTTGAGTTTGGAGACGTGGAAGACGAGATGTATGATTGCACCTTCTGGCAATTGAAAACGGTATGCGACTGAGCCCACTCTTTCAACCACCCTATACGGACCAAAAATCTGGGTAAGAGTTTCTGCGGTGATGGGTTTCGAAGTGAGAGTTGTTTGTAAGGTTGGAGTTTTAAAAACACCAAGTCTCCCACAACGAATTCTCGCTCCGTGCGTTTTCTATCAGCAAAATATTTCATACGCTCCTGAGCATGATCTATGTTGTCCTTCAACGGCTTTAAGATGAAATCTCTTGATCTCAATTCCTCATCCAATGCAGGTAGGCTTGCCGTACCTCAAACATATTGAAGAACTGATGGTGGGGGTTTGCCACATACATCTTCGAAGGGAGTTATCCCCGTGGAAGTGTGCCAATTGGTGTTGAACCAAAACTCTACCCATGCTAACCATCTTGCCCAATCTGTTGGTTTTTGACCGCAGAAAGAATGCAAGTACATCTCCAAGGCCTTGTTCACGATCTCCATTTGGCCGTCACTTTGGGGGTGATATGCTGTTGAATGATTGAGTTTGCAACCCTGAATCTTGAAAAACTCTTTCCAAAAACTGCTAATGAAGAGGGGATCTCGATCACTAACAATACTCCTCGGCATGCCATGTAACTTGTAGATATTATCAATGAATAGTTGAGCGATCAATTGGGCTGTATAGGGGTGTGAGACTCCGATGAAGTGAGTGTATTTGGTTAGACGATCCACGACTACCATTACCACATTTTCCCTTGACTCTTGGGTAAACCTTCAACAAAATCCATGGAGATATCCTCCCAAATGCGATCGGGAATGGCAAGTGGTTGTAGCAAGCCTACAGGTTGTGTATTTTCACTTTTGCTCATCTGACACACTAGACATTCTCTAATCCAGCGCCTAATGTCTTTGTTCATTCCTTCCCATTTAAAATCCCTCTTGATCCTCTGCAAAGTCTTCGTAAAACCAAAATGTCCCCCTAATCTAGAGGTGTGATGATCAAAAATATCAAGTGTCTAACAGTGGCCTGAGGACTTACAAGTACCTTCCCTTTGTAGTACCACACTCCTCCAACTACCTTGTATAGTTCGGAATTTAACTGACCAGCCTGCAATTTCTCTTGTAAGGATTTGAAGTATGACTCTTCAAAGACCATCTGTTTGATTCCTTCTAACCACTCAGGTACAATGAAGGTGATTTCACAACAAATTTCTCCTTCTCCCAACCTCCTCGACAACCCATCTGCAACAGAATTTTCGGTACCTCTTTTATACTCCACCGTAAATGTATATCCCAATAGCTTCCAAAGCCACTTATCCTGAATCTCGGTGTTGATTCTTTGATCCAAAATATATTTTATACTTCTTTGATCAGTTCTAATGACAAATGAGCTACCCAACAAGTACTGCCTCCATTGCTTGAGATTGCGAAAACTTCTTTTTCATAAGTTGCGAGTATCAGCAATCTTCCTTTTATACCCTTGCTCATATAAGCTATGGCATATGCATCTTGCATAAGTACAGCTCCAATACCTGTCTGCGATGTGTCGGTCTCTAAAATATATTGCTTGGAGAAATCAGGGGGCTTTAACACTGGTGTTGTGACCATAGCTTCCTTGAGTACTTTGAAGGAAGTGGTTGCTGTCGGGCTCCATTTGAATGCATTCTTTTTCAGCAATTGTGTGAGAGGGAATGCGATACCCCCATAATTCTTAACGAATCTTCGGTAATAGCCAGTTAACCTTAAGAACCCTCACAGTTCTTTAATGGTTTGGGGTTCAGGCCACCCTTCAACAGCATTGATTTTGTTTGGGTCGACGAAGATTCCTTACTCACTGAGTATATGACCCAAAAACCCCACCGTTCTCTGCCCAAAGGTGCATTTACTGGCTTTAGCTACCAAATGGTGTTTGCTTAGTACCGATAGAGCAGTCGACACATGGAGAATGTGATTCTCCCAAGTAGAGCTATAAATAAGGATGTCGTCGAAGAACACTAGAATGAATTTGCGAAGATATTCCTTGAAGATGTCGTTCATTAGACATTGGAAGGTTGCGGGTGCATTAGTAAGCCCAAAGGGCATAACCACAAACTCAAAGTGACCATGGTGAGTACGAAAAGTGGTTTTGGGTCTATCACTATCTCGCACTCTTATTTGGTGATACCCCGACCTTAAGTCAATCTTGGAAAAGAATTTAGCTCCATTCAACTCATCTAGGAGCTCATCAATGAGGGGAATAGGAAATTTAGCTTTGATTGTTTGGTTGTTGAGTGCCCTATAATCAACACAAAGACGCCAATTTCCATCTGATTTCTTGACTAATATCACCGGAGAAGCATAGGGACTGTTACTGGGACTGTATGAACCCCGAGGAGAGCATCTCCTCTACCTGCTTCTCAATTTCACCCTTGTGGAAATGGGGGTGTCTATAGGGACGAAGACACACAGGTTGGGAGTCTGCTATCATTGGAATCTGGTGATCAATGGTCCTGTGTGGAGGAAGGGTTAGTGTGTCGGTGAAAACTTCAAGATGTGCTTGTATGACCTACTGCAAATCATTAGCTTCAATCTGCATCGGAAACTTACTCTTGTTCTCCTCCTCTTCCAACGAAATTTCTTGGGTTTGAATCATGTAGGCTTGGCAGTTGTAGTGATTCATCTTGGACAGTTCTTGAGCATCAATGAGTTGCATTTGAGAGTTTATGATCCCCTGTAGCTTCTTCATTCTTCCATCTAATTTGAACTCCATAGTCATTAATAAGAAATCCATAGTTACTGGGCCTAAAGACCTCAACCAATGTGCACCAAGCACCATTTGCGCCGGACCAAGAGGTAGGAATAAGAGCTCCGCCTGCAACTCTACTCCTTGCACCACAAAATTCACACTGGAGACCTTCCCCTCACTATACATGCATTGCCCATTTGCAACGGTAACTTTATATCGAGCCTCGCTCAAGACAGCTAGATTGGCTCTTAATGCAGTTTGGGGGCCAAGATAGTTATGAGTAGAGCCGGAGTCGATAAGGATATTAACTTCCTTCCCGTCAATTCTCCCCTTCACTCTCATCATTTGTGGGTATACTTGGTTTCCTACCAGAGCGTGGAAAGATATTTTAGGTTGTTCTAAATTGTGTAGCAATGCTGGCACTGCTGATGGTGAGTCTTCTGCCATGCGTGACACTTCAGGAATTGCCTCTTCATCTACCTCCTCTTCCAAACCCTCCAGGTAATAGAACTTCTGAGCCTTGCAAACATGCCCCTGAAAATACCTCTCATCACAATTAAAACATAGGCCCTTGGCTCTTCTCTCCTTCATCTCTTGTAGATTTAATCTTTTGGGAACAAAGTTGGATGCAACTGAAGATGTGGGTAATTGATTACTTGTGGAGTGTAAGGGATTGGGTGAATGTAGAGGTGCAGGATTAGAAGGTCCTAACAGGTTGGTGTGTGGCGATGGAGGTTTGATAGAAGGAATGGGAGCTCTGGGTGTAAAGGTGTTTCTATAACTCCTCCGCATACATGAAATCTTCTCTTCATAACCCCTTGCCAATCCAATGGCCTCATTCACATACTTAGGATGCTGACATTTCACATCCCATCGTATCTCATCTTTAAGGCCACTAATGAAGTTACTTAAGCGATGTGATTCGGTCTAACCCTCAACAAAATTTGAAATCCTATCAAACTCCTGAATGTAAATTTCAACATCCCCCTTTTGTTGCAGCTTGGAAAGTGTTCCTTCGTAATCCTGATACTCAGTTGGCCCAAATCGGGTTAATAGTTCTTCAAGGAACAAGGACCAGAGACTTCATGTATCCTTGGTTTAAGGTGCCTTCGAAACCATTGTGCCGCTCTCCCCCATAGATTGAAAGACGCGTACTTCAGTTTTTGATTCTCAGGAATCTCATAGAAGTCTAAAAATTGCTCTGCTCCGCAGATCCACTCCGTCGGATCCCCTTCATGGAACATGGGAAATTCTACTTTGAATGGAGTTCTAAACACACTACCCCCATCGCTGAGATTTGCATATTGCAACAGATTTGAGTTAGAATTAGATACCTCCCGATGGTTATGAGTTCTTAGTGGAAGAGGTGGATTGGGAAGCAGGGGTGGGTATGAGGTTCGTAGATGACTCTGCTGCACCATTGCTATTATTGAATCTAGCCTCGTCTCAATCACCGAGAATCTCTCACTAGCGCTGGTAGCAATGGATTCCACCCTCTCCGTGAGATAGTTAGTTTGGAGTTGCCCCTCCGCCATTTGACTCTTCAGATTAGCTACCTCACCCTCGAGAGCTGTGCTCCCTTCGAAGCACCCATCGTCATCGAACCGGTCTTGCTCTGATACCAGATTATAAGGATTCTGATTTCGACCACTCCGAGATCTGGCCATGGCTGCTAAGAAGAAGGTTTAGGGTTCAAGAAGGGAAGGAGATTGGAGAAGAACTTTCAAGATTTTTATTGATGATCCGATGAAAAGTACAGCTCACACCATTTATAGGAAGGGGGTGATTCTGTTACAAATTGCACGTGGGAAGCATGCAAAACATTCACTTGCCAACTTCCCTCCAACACAAAATATGAAAAATGTGCGTAAAGCACGTAAAAGCCTGATACAACAGATACGGCTTTGAAAAAGAAAAAAGAACAGAAGCAGCTCCAAACAATAGCTAACAAACTGTAATTTGCACCTATTAAAACTCAATTGCACCCCTCCAAGCTCCAAGCATAAGATTGAGACGCCGTCGACTAAGTAGCTGCCGTCGCCCCTGACAGGGGGGGGGGATTTGGGAATCGAAGAGAGGTGACGGGGGTGTTGGCATCGGGCTAGAGATAGCAACGAGTTTGAATTGGCGTCGGGATGGATCATGTTTGAAATGGCAGAGGAGTTCGAGGATCGGGTTTGAATTAGTTAGTGTTTTGCACAATTTGGGATTTGGGAATTAGCTAAGGTTTGATAGCATTTGAAATGAAAAAAAACGATTTAAGGGGAGGGGAGGGGTCTATCTCGACGCTTCCCAATCGACAACAGCGGGATAGACCCAACTAATTTTAGTACGCAGTCTATCTCGGCATTTCATCGAGATGCCGGCAAAAAGATGCTAGGGAAAATGCTACATTTTGTAGTGACAACTACAGATGGATGTTATCAGGAGAGTAAGACACCCAAACCTCGTCACTCTCATAGGAGTATGCCCCAGAACCCCTACTCTTATCTACGAATTTCTCCCAAATGGAAGCTTAGAAGACTATTCGTTTGCTAAAGCAACACAACACCTCTCACGTGGCAAGCCCGTTCTAAATTGCTGCCTAAATCTGCAATGCACTAATATTCCTCCACTCCCTGCCCCATGATTCACGACAACCTCAAACCTAAAAAGGTTCTGCTTGACACCAATCTCACGACCAAACTCGACGACTTTGGCATTTGCCGCATCTTTGCCCCATCCAATGCGATGATTGCCACTTTCTATCTCCAAACTTGTCCAGATTGCAATATCGGGCACATGAAATAATTTGGAATGGCAATATCATCATCATCCATGACAAAACCAATTGACAGTGATGAAATCAAAAGAGAACTCATCTTAATCATTGGCTCAAACAACCTTCAAACCACCTCAAGCTCTGGACGGTTCTTCCTACTAATCTGACAATACCGCAAACGCAAGTGAGCAAACTGCTTTGCCTGCTCAAAAGGCCAATCCCTAGCCATAGGATCTATCACCCCATGCAAAAAACCTTCTTCTAATGCTTCCTTCACTTTTGTCACAACTCCTTTTACAGGGGAAATGACCAAACGATACCCAGAGTATCATAATTCTCAAATAACACCCAAATGTTTTATAATCCAAATAACACCTGAAGTTCTTAAAATGGGACCAAACTTTGTTATAACTTTGGGTGCTATTTGAAAATTAACGTAAACTTTGAGTACTATTTCATCCTTCCCTTGTTTTTATATTGCTGTTATTGTCTGATGTGTTTGCTTGGATCATCTTAGAGATCATTTAATATTAATGGATATTTGTCAAGACTGTTGCATAATCTACCGCAACTTGTTTTGCTAATAGCAAAACTCATACACCACAAGCAATAGAAACTTTCCTAGAACTAGATGAACCAAGAACAAATCACCACAATAATCCAAGATCTCACAAGAACACAATAATATGCGGTGATAACAAATACTCCTTATTCCCAAAGAATGTGCTCCACCAATTGTATAGAGCACGAAAACCGGAGAAATAACCTCTCATGTCAATTCTGTGTTACAAGATTCCCCAACTCGCAGAATCTCCATTAACACCAGACATGGTTCAAAGTCTCTCAATACACCCTCTGCACTAGAAGTCTCTGTGGACGATACCTCCATAAAATCTGCAAATTGTTCAATCCCTACAGTCCCAATGCGATTACCTTCATTGACATCACCCCCGTATATCGATAACAGTGCTCTCTACCTCACAAGAGCGATTTGAAGCTTCATCTGCCATATTGCAAAGTACCCTCACTGCAGCAACATCTTGCTCTATAGGATCACTTTCATGGTTAGCGGCTCCCACTAAATTAGTAACCTCTCCTGAATTTCCACAAATGAAAGAACTCGGTTGTACACCACACAACCTACTACTCGATTCCGGCTAAGAGTCAACTACAGGAGAAACTTTCCTCACGTCTCTAAGAAAATACAGTGTTCCCTAACGCTTCTCTTTTGCAATCACTCTTGAACCTGCAGCTATATGCCCTCCCCCTACCAACTGTAGTAGACAACCCCTCTTTGTCTAGCCTTCCTATCAAGATAAGATTTTTTTTCAAGTCTGGAACATGCGTTGTCTCCCATAAGACAATACTCTCCTTGGCTTTCACTCGAACAATACCAACCCCTCGTACAAGACATTTCTGACCGTTCCCCACAATCATATTTCTAAAAGAACCCTTCCTGTAGTCATCAAATATCACTCTCCTCGGAGTGTAAGAAAAAGAATCTCCTGAAACAATGCTCCAATCTTGCGTACTCAACTCCTCCCTAGCTGATAAGCATAACTCTTCAATTTGATTAAACACCAAATTCGCTTCCTTTGGTTTGACTTCCTACGGTTTCTTCTACTTCCTCTTCATATAGGTCTTATAACTGTGCATCATGTGACCCTTCTTATGACAATACCAACACTCAGGTCCATGTCCCCATTGCTGTCATCAGACATACTCTCAGATGAACTACCCGGATCCTTTTTTCTACGACTGATCTTAGATCTCATACGTCTCTTCTCAACTGACATTGCGGAATCTCCAGAAGATGATGATGAAAATTCCACATTTCTCACCCTTCTCACTTCCTCGTTCAGAATACTACTTACCACATATTGTAGAGTCATCAAATTTGTCATAGTACCTCCAACGTACCATAGCTATCAGGCAAACTAGATAGAAGTAATATTGACTGCCCCCTCTCTGAAAACTTCAATCATGCTGCTCCCATCTGGTTGTAAACCATACAATAATTGTTCACATGTTCTGTTACTGAACCCCCTTCCCTTAACTTCATATTAACCAATTTCTTCAAGTGAAGAATTTGATTAGATGTTGACAGTTTCTCATACATATCCGTGAGAATCTCCATAGTCTCCTTTGTGGTATTTGCCTTCGAGATATGAAATAATGCCTTCCTACTCAGTCCCAACTGAACCTGCTCTAGCGCCTTGTGATCCAAACGATTCCAATTTGCCAAGACCTTTGCATCCTTGTCTACACCTTCCGACTTCCCATCAAACAACAGACCATCTAGATCTTTCTGATGTAGATACACTATCATCTGAATCTTCGACATCGCGAGCCTTTCAATTTTCGACTTGCCATCAGCCATCTCGAACCTAGTTCTCCGATACCACTTGTTGCAGAATCTACGACAACTCGTAGTGCTAATAGCGGAACTCACACACCACAAGCAATAGAAACATCCAAGAACTAGATGAACCAAGAACAAGTCACCACAATAATCCCAAGATCTCATAGGAACACAATAATATACAGAGATAACCAATACTTATCCCCAAGAAATACAAAGATTACAAAGAGATTACAACTATCAATCTCTCTCCCTCACATTTGAAACCTTCATCACAATCCCCTCTTAAAGTTGAATAATAAAGGCTCACCCTTGATATGAGTTGCACGCCCTAGACTTCATATCCACTTCTATATTTATAGCCCCAAGAAAACCTAAAAGATAAACATAAATACAGCTTAGTGGGCCTCAAACTTGTCAGCCCAAATAACACACAGTGTCGATTTTGGTCGATTTCACTTTGGGTCGGTCAACCACAACGTGTCAATTCCACACCCGAGGCCTTGTCGGTAGACTGCATGATCAACCTGCTCGCTCTATGTTGAACCCTGTACACTCGAAGAATACTCAGCAACTTGGGTCGGTCGGGTGGTCGGTCAACCATACCCCAGGACAGTCGACCGCAACCCTCCAGCTGTATTTCTTATAGCTGTTGTTTCCTTTGCTTGTTGTCTTCGTCTTCGTCTTCTTCTTCTCTAACTTCAAGTACTCCGCGCCTACATGTATTTGAGGCCACAATCCTAACAAAGGCGATACAAGTGCTGATACAAATAGATGAACCATTAATTAATAAAGATTCACATTTCAAAACCTGATCTCCACTATTATAACTCGATCGGATGACAACCATCGAACGTATGATTCTGAACCATTTACTTAAAACTCTATCTATGGCAACCATCCAACTAAATTCAAACCACACATTTAAAATTTTAGAATGTGTAGCTTCTTATGTGCATTGCATGTGCTAAATAACTTAGAAGTAATAACATAGACTGTAGTACATTGTATGTCCCAAAATGTATGTCATTCTAGCCTCTTTTTCATTTTTCCAAATTATTTGTCGTTTTAGGTTTTCAAAGGGAATATTTTTAACTTTAACTTTTAAGAAGTCCATTAATGACTTATATATTAGATGCCAATTTTTTCCTTGAGTATTACTTAGTTTTCACCTTAACAAATTGTAGAGGAGGGCATTAGTTAGAACTTTACACTACAAAAAAAAATATAGAAAAATCCGGCGAAACTACCTTGACATTTGGGATGTTTTGCCGGGACATTTCCCGGTATTTTTTAATAGTGCCAGCAGGGTGCGAAGAAACCCCGGCGCTTTTTAAAAAAACGCAGGGTATTGTTGGGGTATGTTAAATACCTCGGCGTCTTAAAACGCCGGGGAAATGTCGTTAAGAGCATCTACAGTCGTTGATGGTAAAAATATGCATAAATGGATAAATGGATATAACAATCTCTCGTTTTGCTGCAGTCGTAGAATGCTATTTTTTACCTTTTTAAATTAATATAATAACAGACGGTGCTTCATTTTCCGTCGGAGAAGAAAAAAAATTTAAAAAAATTAAAAAACGGTGGGACGGCATATCATGTTTCGTCCGAGAGAAAAAAAAAAATTAAAATTAAAATGGTGCGACGACACTTCAAGTGCCGTCCGTGGAAAAAAAATCGTACTCGAAGTGCAATAAACAATTACAAAAAAATACAAAAAATACACAGAGGGTGGGACGGCACTTCAAGTGCCTTCTGTGAGAAGTGGGCTTTTTTGTTTTTTTTTATTACGAAAAATAATTTTTTTTTGGAGGGATGGCACTTCAAATGCCGTCCGACCATTAAAAAAATATTTTTTTTTGTGCCACGGCACTTCGAGCTCCGTCGCTTATATATGCATATTTCTCATCTCGATTCTCATTTATAGCAATCTCCTGTAGCAATTTATGCATAATATGCATATTTGGCCAATGACTACAGCGCTCATTTTGACCAAATATGCATATTTAGCAAAGGACTACAAATGCTCTTAGGAAAAAAATTAAAACCAACCCCCCCCCCCCCCACCACCACCACCACCGAAAAAAAAAAATTCTCCACTTTCCCCCATTTTCCCCTCCTTTCCTGCTCGCTGCCGCCGTTCGCAGCCACCTTCACCGCCCCACTCGTCGTCGTCCCCGTCCCCGTCCCTTCCCATCCCTAGCTCTCTCTCAAATCCACAACCCCAATTCCATTTTCCTCCTCCCTCTCTCTATTTCGCGTGCTTTGCGATCGAAAACCCTACACACAGCCACCGTTGTCGTCCCACGCCTCCGGCGATACTCGTCGCCCCCTCTCTCTCCTTCACCGCATGAAGCTCCCCCTCTCCCTCTCCCTCTTTCTCTCTCTTTCCCCACTGACCTGAAACCTAACCCTAGCCCGTCGCCCGCTCGCGATTGTCCACCGTCGTTGACCCTGTCGTCGTCCTGGTGGTCTCAAGCTTCGTGACAATACCTCAACCTCTCAAGTCATCGTCTCCCTTCTCCTTTTCATTGTATTTTCGGAAATTTCTCCTAATTTTGTAGTTCAAATTTTGATTTGATGAATTATTCTATGAGTATGCTTCATTTAGTCATATCACATGCTATTGCAGCATATTCGAGTTTATATGTGATCCTTCATAACAAATAATGAATTATAGTTGTTAATACTAATGTCAAGTGAATGATATAGTAGGGGTAATTACACTTGTTAATACTTTGTATAATCTAATGCATCGTAACTACAATTGTTAATACAGTTGTTAATACTTTGCATAGCTAACAACAGTAAGTGATGTGAAACTACTTGCGAGTGTATGATTTATCCAAGTAAATTAAAGCAAGTAGTATTCACCAACACGTTCAAGCATAATTATAGAATGAGATTTAAAACATTTACGGTTAATGGATTTTACAAGAGTCACATGTTCACTAGCAATTCTATTTAATAACCTAGATAACATTATTAACAAAGCTAAAGTTGTGCAATTTAAAACCGACAATATAAAAGTTTATAAGCTATAGGCATGTAGAAACTCTCACTCTCATATATAGTAGCAGAGTCAACAGATAATAATTTAGAGGTAATGAAAGTGAAATTCAATAGACTTAATTACCTGAAAAACTTACCAATTGAACGAGTTATGGGTATTGTCGACCGTCATTTACTCTCACAAAAAGAGCGCTAATGCTAAAATAGTGAACATCATGAGCATTAGAGTGCATAGCTTCAATGCTTAGATTCCTGGAATTGGCATCTCATGCTTGAAGATGATGAATCAATAGAAGAAAGAAGGATAATATTCGGTTTCACACCTTGCCTTAAAGTTTCACACATTCAAGATATGAACATAGAGATATCACATTCTCTTTGTTTGATTTTTTTTCATTCAACAAATCATCTCCGTAATACAACAACCCAAGCCTTTATATAGGCTACTACCACACAACTGCACACAACTCACAACTGCACACAACTCACAACTGCAGTGACTGCATAACTGCTGCACACACAACTGCAGTGACTGCATAACTGACACACATGAACTGCATAACTGACACACAACTGACTGAATACACACACACACTGACTGCACTGACTGTATACACACTACTAATTGCTACATAACTGACTGCATACACCTACTAATTGCCACATCATTCTCTCCGGATGGGAGAGAACTCGACTCTATTGAGTCAAATTTGATACTGCTGTGGTGCCTGTTCTGTCTCAGAAATATATGGGAACCATATGTCGCCGGCGCTGATAGATCTTGTCAAATCTCTGAAATGAACTCGGTGTCGGTGCATCAAAGCTAGGGTGGCTTTCATACTGCTCAAGCCTATTTGGATCAAGTCTTTAAAGATCTAAATGGTCCAGCCATGTGTCCTTCGTCTCTGGTTTGTTTTTCCACCTAATTAAGTACCTGCGAATTCCACCATCTCCTGTAGAGATAATCTCATCATCTAAAATATTATCAATATCCTCTGCTGAAGGGTATGTGATGTCAGGGAGTGGGGGTAGTGGAGGAATCTCACCATTAGGCTCTTAGGAAGGTTCTTCTATCAATGGGTTGCTAAGGTTAAAATTTGGGCCTTCGTAGCTTACTAAATCTTTGATATTGAAAGTTTTGCTAATGCCGAGACCTTCAGGAAGGTCGACAACATAAGCATTATTATTAATTTTCTCTAAGATTTTAAATGGACCTGCACAGTGGGCATGCAACTTCTTAACGGCTCTAGGGGAAACCATTCCGGATGAATCCGGACCATTACTTCATCACCCACCTTAAAAACTTTAAACCTCCTTCAAGCATTTGCTCTCAACTTGTAGTTAGCATTACTTCAATTTTCTTGGATATTTCCTTGTTTAATTCATGTTTGCGAGATGCAAATGCAGATGCAGACTCAGACTCTGTGAGGTTCTAATATAGGTGCTAAGTCTATAGGTTGTCTAGGTCGATATCCAAAAACTATCTCATGCGGACTCATACCAGTGGTTCGACTCTTAGATGAATTTTATGCATACTCAACAATAGACAATTTCAGATCCCGTGTTCCCATATTGTCTCCTACTAACGATCTCAACAGACTTCCTAGACTCCTATTCACAGCTTCGGTCTGTCCATCGGTTTGAGGGTGAAAGGTCGAAGAAAACTTCAATTGTCCCCATCTTGTGCCACAGGATCTTCCAGAAGTAGCTGGTGAACTTAACATCCCTATCATACACAATAGAATTGAGGAGTCCATGAAGTTTAACGACACCGTCGAAGAAAATTTGAGCAACATGTGAGGCATCGTAGGTCTTAGAACAAGCCAGAAAGTGGGCCATTTTTGAAAAATGGTCCACAACAACAAGGATGGAGTCATGCTTCTTTTGGGTCTTTCAGAGACCAAGCACGAAATCCATACTGACATCTTGCCAGGGGCAGTTAGGGACAGGAAACAGAGTATACAAACCAGTGTTTTGCTTACGTTTTTGGCTAATTGATAGGTATGACATTGTTTAACAAGCCTTACAACGTCTTTCTTTAAACTGGGCCAAAAGAAACTATATTCGACAGCATCAGTTGTCTTGCTATGCGCAAAATATCCAGCAAGACCACCAGCATGCAATTCCCAAACAAAATATTCTCGAAGAGAGGTGCGGGGAATGCATAGCCTAGATAGATAAAATAAATAACCATCTTTAAGAAAGTAGTTATTTCTCACTCGAGTTACGTCATCCTGTAGAAGAGAATAAATTTCTTGAAAATCAGGGCAGGATGCATACTCATCTTTAATTCTCTCAAAGCCAATGACTTGGGTGCGCATAAAAGATATAAGCATGTAACAACGACTAAGTGCATCGGCGGCCTTATTTTCAACTCCCTTTTTATGCCGGATAGTATAGGAATATTCCTGAAGAAATTCAACCCATCGGCCATGTCAGGGTCTCAAGTTATGTTGA
Source organism: Hemerocallis citrina (assembly GCA_017893485.1). Classification (NCBI taxonomy): domain Eukaryota; kingdom Viridiplantae; phylum Streptophyta; class Magnoliopsida; order Asparagales; family Asphodelaceae; genus Hemerocallis; species Hemerocallis citrina. The sequence continues at coordinate 128,165,312 of CM030359.1, read as the reverse complement.
GAGTTTATAAACCTCAAGGCTTCGTGGTCAGAAAAGTTAACGAATTCTTACGGCAGAAGATAGTGACACCAGTGCTTTAAAGACTGTATCACCGCATAGAATTCCTTATCATAGGTGGAGTAATTCTGTTTTGCTGCATTTAATTTTTCGCTGAAATAGGCAATGGGATGATTTTCTTGGCTAAGACTGCCGCTTATGCCACTACCAGAAGTATCGCAAGTCACCTCAAAGACTTTTGAAAAGTCAGGTAACCGCATAACAGGAGTTTGGACCATTCTTTTTTTAATCTCATTAAATGCTTTTGTGGCAGCTGGTGTCCAAACAAACTCACATTTCTTCAAACAATCCGTTATAGGAGTTGTTATGCTGCTGAAGCATTGTACAAACCTTTTGTAAAAGGTTGCGAGGCCATGAAAATTTCTGACATATCTAATGTTATGGGGCTCGGGCCAATTGACAATGACTTTCACCTTCTCTGGGTCAACTGATACACCTTTAGCAGACACTATAAAACCCAGAAAGATGACCTGGTCCGTAAGGAAAGTACATTTAGTGGGGTTAGCATGGAGTTCTTCTTTCCTTAAGACACTACAAACCTGCCTCACATGGTCCAGATGACTCACTACAGTTCAGCTGTAGATGAGAATATCATCAAAATATACAACGAGAAATTTTTCCATGAATGGACGGAGGATCTGAGTCATAATTCTCATAAATGTACTCGGGGCGTTGGTCAACCCAAAAGGCATAACCATCCATTCATATAAACCATCTTTGGTCCTGAATGCAGTCTTCTATTTGTCACCTGGACGGACACGGATTTGATGGTAACCACTCTTAAGATCAATCTTAGAGAAGTTAGTGGCACCTGCCATCATGTCTAGCATATCATCCAGTTGTGGAATGGGAAAATGGTACTTCACTGTTATCTTGTTAATGGCGCGACTGTCCATACACATATATCAGGTTTCGTATTTCTTTGGCGTCAAATGTGCAGGGATTGCACGAAGGCTTAGGCTTTCTCGGATGAAGCCCTTCTTAAGAAGTTCATCAACTTGTCGCTTGAGCTCAGCATGCTCAGTTGGGTTCATTCGATAATGCGGCAAGTTGGGAATACTTGCTCCCGAGACCAGATCAATAGCGTGTTGAATGTCACGCAATGGGGGTAGTTGGTTAGGGAGGTCTTCGGGAAAGACATCAGAAAATTCCTGAAGGACAGGAACAACTTGAGGAGAAATTGGCGTCACAGCTTTCTTGGGGACTTCTCTAGTGGCGAGAAAAAAAGACTGGTGCCCCTTCTTGTAGCTGTTGACTTAGTTCTTTAACACCAATATAAGAAATTCCTTTTCCTTTCTTGTCAGTGGGTTTTGAAGCCACTCCACCGGTTCGTTCTTGGGAAGGATTAAGCTTTATCCTCTTGTTCTGCTGAAAGACACACTGATTGGAGCGGCCAAAAATAGTTACATCGTGGTCAAACAACCACGGTCTACCAAGATTTTATCCTTGTAGACGTTAAAGTCAATGGGGGCTAAATAGCGTTGGTTGACTTGCATTGAGGTAGCGTCAATCCAAGTTACTTTGTAAGGGTGGGGATGTGATTCAGCTTTAAGGCCAGTCTTGAAAATGACGACAAAAGATACAGCGTTGACACAACTACCGCTGTCTATGATCACCTTGCAATTCTTATCGCCTATCTTGATGAAGGTGTGAAAAATGTTAGTGCGTGTCCAATCATCTTGTTCTTTTGGTTGGGAGAAAGCGTATCTAACAACTGATAGACTGGGAGAAGGCTCAAAATTGATGCAGTTGAGGTGATTATCTTCCTCAACATCGTCAAATTCAGCACTATCGTTGACTTCGTAGGTGTACTCATCGGTGTCTGATTCTTCGTTGTCAAGGACGGGATTGTCGTCCACGATGGCCACCTTGTTGGGCAAGAACAGTTGGCTGCAACATGTTCATAGCCTTGGCATTTGTAGCAACATGGCTCTAATACCAAAATGATGTGAAACTACTTTTGAGTGTATGATTTATCCAAGTAAATTAAAGCAAGTAGTATTCACCAACACGTTCAAGTGCAATTATAGAATGAGATTTAAAACATTTATGGTTAATGGATTTTACAAGAGTCACATGTTCACCAGCAATTCTATTTAATAACCTAGATAACATTATTAACAAAGCTAAAGTTGTGCAATTTAAAATCGACATTATAAAAGTTTATAAGCTACAGGCATATAGAAACTCTCACTCTCATATATAGTAGCAGAGTCAACAGATAATAATTTAGAGATAATGAAAGTGAAATTCAATAGACTTAATTACCTGAAAAACTTACCAACTGAACGAGTTATGGATGTTTTCGACCGTCATTTACTCTCACGAAAAGAGCGTTGATGCTAAAACAGTAAAAATCACGAGCATTAGAGTGCATAGCTTCAATGCTTAGATTCCTAGAATTGGCATCTCATGCTTGAAGATGATCAATCAATAGAAGAGAGAAGGATAATAGTCGGTTTCACACCTTGCCTTAAAGTTTCACACATTCAAGACATGAACATAGAGATGTCACATTCTCTTTGTTTGATTTTTTTTCATTCAACAAATCATCTCCATAATACAACAACCCAAGCCTTTATATAGGCTACTACCACACAACTGCACACAACTCACAATGCATAACTGACACACATTGACTGCATAATACACACACACTGACTGCACTGACAGTACTGCATACACACACTATTAACTGCTACATAATTGACTACATACACCTACTGAGAGGCCAAAACACACTGTGAAGACTTCCTGAAGAAGCAAACAAAACCCCAAAACAGATCCTGCAAAGAGAGCAGACCTAAAGAAGAGAAACTAGCCATAGTACCACCTTCAAGCCTCTTTTCTAATATTTCGTTAACAAAAAGAACAAAGAAAACTTATTCATCTAGTTCTTTTAGTAGGAAGTATTTTCTACAACTTCAATGAAGTTCTTTGAGGGTGGTCTAGATGCATTTCATTTATCTATCTATCTCTAGAGGAAATGATTGAACCACTTCGTGTTATGAAAATAACAAATCAGAAACAAATCTACTGTTGAGTGAATGCATATTGTTGTACTTTCTATTTTCTTTCAGATGTATATAACCCTGTACATTGCAGGCAGCAAATCTAATTATGCAAGCTTGACATTTGATGGTGTTGACGTAATGGGAGAGAGACTAGCGAATGAGGTAGACATAGGTTTCTTCTTCTGATATCTAAGCATTTCATTACTGCTAACTATGCCTTCAGCAAAAACTCAGCTCTAGCCAATACCCTGAATTTCTTTTGACTTAGAAGTGATTTTGTTTGAAACATTTTTGTAACTAGCCACTAGGCTTGTCACTGATTATAGCTGCTGTATGTATCCAGGTTTTATCAGTTGTTGTGTAGCGCCCCGATTTCCACGTACATGGAAACCGTGACACATGCCAAGATCTTTCCTTCAATTAGTCACGATACACAAAATACTGGAAATTTAAAACTTTTTATTCAATACAGAGTTACCACGCAGTAATTACAATTATCAGTTTGTAATACCAACTGTAGCGCCTGCCCTTTTTCCTTTTTGACTCCAAACTCAATTCTTCCAATTTCTATATCACTTTAAACATAAACTAAAATAGTTATGTTTCAAAGAAAAATTGGGCAAAGTCTCCTTTGTATTTTTTGCCCAAAACACAGAAAAGCTTACGGAATTTTGCTCTAAATTCCGTAGCTTACATCACAGGCAATAATAATACGGGCTCCCCAGGCCAAAATGAGCATCATCACACAGGCAATATATATATATGCTCTGGGGGCCAAACTCATAACGGTTTAACAAATATCAATTAAAAAGCATAAATCCTTTAGAAAACGTAGTAAGTTTTTAGAAAATAACCTGTAAAAACCTACCACGACGCCCGGCACTCCACAACGAAATGGTTACGGGTCAAAACCATATCCTGCCGCCTCATGCTCTACTTTTCATCGTCATCCTCATACTTATACATCAAAAATACAATTTAAAGCATCAATCTTTACTATTTACAATTAAATCATAACAACAATTTATAACTAAAGCTTCACTCCACGGAAACCTGTACCTACACCTCACCTCTGCACTGCTGGAGACCTGTAACAGTAGGGACCTAGGGTAGTCCATGGACTCCCTAACCCCCAAATACTAAGGGGTTAGCCATTTCTGGTGTGAGTATAATTTATTAAAATAAGTAAATAAATTAAACTTCACAAATAAAAACATAACGAACTCACAAATGTCAATATCAACAAATCTTACTTGACATCCGAACATGTAACCTCATAAATGGGAATTCACATCCACTACTCTCTGAGCCATCACCTGTATGTATATCCATACCCACCCACAACATACTTATCTTTAATAATCATTTGAGTAACCCCTCTCATAATACAATATTGATCCTATTGCCTTATATCACATATCCCATCATAGGCATATGCATTCATTTGCATACTACCACATTCATTCATGTTCAATCTAACGTCTCATTACCATTTATATGCATTCCATCACAATAGACTCCGCATCGCCAACATGGTTTGGCAATAACATATCACACTCGCAATTCAACTTAAATGGAAAAGACACGTGTACGTATAATTGATGTGTCAGTGTATGTTATGACTTAACTCTAATGCAAGATTACCAATACAATGATGCTCTTTATTCTAATGCGAGACTACTAACACAATGATGCTCTTATTCTAATGCCAGCAAGTCTCCGAAAGCAACATGCAGCCCATACTACATGCGACTCCATCTCAAGCCGTTTCTCCATATATAGGGATTTGAACCCGCGTTATGAACTCTAATTTGCACACAACCTGTTCCTGACACCTACACGTGACTCGCGAGGCTGCAGATGTGGTCATGTGCCACTGTTGCATTTCGCCCGTGGTGTCTATGTTCGCCACCGCGACCCGGCTCACCGGACCTCACTCAAAATAGACGAACCCAATGTATCGGGCGTCATTCCAAAATCAAACTATAGAGTTTCGCAAGCGCAGGGCAGCGCGAAGCCTACCCTGTGGCACTCTCTGGGGTATCGCAAGCGCAGGACTGCACAATGCATCCTGTGGCACCCCTAGCCACGGTACTTCAGGAATTAACAGAGCGAGATACGCAACCCGTGTCCTCAACCTGTGAGACGGCACCGTACGTATCCCATTGACAGGAAGGCGCAACCCAATAACACCTCCTAGTCTGCCTCCAGGGGCGAGTTAGTCATAAGGTGCCCCTACAACTGACTCCTCTCTTTCGGCAAGGGTCTATGTAATGATTTTATAAGTCACTATCCTAATGCGGTTATTATTCCTATGCAATCCTGCATAGTTTCCAATCATGGTCCAACTCGTGGTCCCTCGATCCAAGACTCTGGTAATAATATCTCTCACTCATCCCTACCCCTAACTCGGATTCTACCAACACTCTCGGCCCACGGTCAACCTACATTGGTTAAGATCCGTCGATGCCCGAGGTGAGATCTATCCATTTCACTCTAAGGGGGTAGGATGTGGTCTTGATGGTCGATAACCCTTAGGGTAATAACATCACCCTAGATGAGCACAACAAACTGCGTATTAGCTAAGAAGCTACATACGAGTAACCAAAAACACATACGAGCTAAACAGCTACGTATAGGACCAACCGCTACATACGGGCCAGTCGAGCCGCGCATGAGACAACAACATACATACGAGCCAAATAAACCCCGTATGAGACCAACAGCTACATACGGACCAGTCGAGCCGCGTATGAGACAACATACATACGAGCCAAATAAGCTCCGTATGAGACCAACAGCTACATACGGGCCAGTCGAGCCGCGTATGAGACAACAACATACATACGAGCCAAATAAGCTCTGTATGAGATCAACAGCTACATACGGGCCAGTCGAGCCGCGTATGAGACAACAACGTACATACGAGCCAAATAAGCCGCGTATGAGACCCACAGCTACATACGGGCCAGTCGAGCCGTGTATGAGACAATCACATACATACGAACCAAATAAGCTGCGTATGAGACCCACAGCTACATACGGGCCAGTCGAGCCACGTATGAGCAAAACCACATACAAACAACCATTAAGGTAGTCAAACCTAGAAGCAACCAAACGTGCTTACTAGCAAACTTTATCTTCTATAATTATAAGCAACAGAAGAATCTACTAAAATCAACTTAGCATGGGTTTCTTCTAAAATCAACTCATCATGGCATACCTATTATAATCAACTCAACATGAGTTTCTTTCTAAAATCAACTCAAACATGATAGGTTTTACTGGAACGTCACATAGGCATGAATGGGTTCTTCACACAACTCAAGCATGGTGTTCTACTACAACTGAACCATGGGTTTCTTTCTATAACCATTCAAGCATGGATTCTTACTATACCACAAGGGTGGGTTCTTTCTCTACAACAATCTAAATCCATAGGGTGGGTTCTTTTACTTGCTACTACTAACAACTCAAATGGGTTCTCTTTGGCATACACAAATAATATAGCCCTAGGAATGGGTTCTTCCTCAACCTACAACACGTAATCCACAAAAGGTGTGATCTTTTAACCCCCTACCACTGACAACATCCAAAGATTGTTTCTTTATCCTACTACAACTAACATAATCATCAAGTTGGGTTCTTTTAGCATCCACAATTTACTCAACTCTCAAAATGGATTCTTTCTCAACCTCTAACAATTTATACCCAAAAGATGGGTTCTTTTAACATCCACAATTTACTAAACCCTCAAATGGGTTCTTTTCTTCACCTACACAAGCAGTACCCTAAGGATGGTTCTTTCTTCACACACATAAGTAGATAAGGAAAGCAAGCAACTAACTTAGAAGTAGAGAATCCTCACATACTTAACTAATCCCTTCATCCATTAATAGGTTTTATATACTCAAGGGTAGTTAATTTCCCCATACGTCTCATCCATAAATCATATCACCATTTCAGTTTATCCAAATTTCCTTGAATTATCCAATACGTATATAGAACCATACCCACCATACTTTGGTACTATCATATGAATATAACTCGCTCCCATATACACGTATATGTTATTCAAGCATCTTTTAATCATCAATACGTAAATAGATTACACTCACATATTTCTCGAACCACAAAATATATCCATATACTAACTAACATGATTTCTTAAATCACGAAAATATATATAAATAAATTAAACTCACATATTTCTATACTCACAGAGGTACGCAATTAATTTATCTCACATATATCTTTAAATCACGAGAATATATAAAGAATATAACTCACTATATTTTCATGATCACAAAATACATATAATAAATTAGTACTCACATATATCTTTAAACCACGACAATATATGAATAATATAACTCACTATATTTCTTAAAACACACACATATACGTTAATAAATTAACACTCGCATAGTTCTTAACACACAAAATACATAATAAATCATACTCACTATATTTTTTATAATCACAACAATATATCTAAATAAATTGATATTCACACATCCATCAATCCACAAAAATATATAATAAATCAACTCACATATTTTTTTAACACACCAAAAACACATAATAAATTAACTCACATCTTTCTTAGCACACAAAAACACATAATAAATCATACTCACTATATTTTTTATAATCACAACAATATATCTAAATAAATTAATATTCACACATCCATCAATCCACAAAAATATATAATAAATCAACTCACATATTTTTTTAACACACCAAAAACACATAATAAATTAACTCACATCTTTCTTAGCACACAAAAACACATAATAAATCATACTCACTATATTTTTTATAATCACAACAATATATCTAAATAAATTAATATTCACACATCCATCAATCCACAAAAATATATAATAAATCAACTCACATATTTTGCGAAGATCCAAGCGCCATTCCACCTCGCATCCAAGGTCGCGATATATCCTATCACCAAATTTCAAGCAATTAAAACTCAAATAATTCAATTAATCACAAGAGTAAATAATCGCTATCCCAAATATCCCACAAGCGCTTATTGAATGCTTGGGATATACACGTGCGATGCACGTGATGATCTAATGTCTATGGTATTTTCATCCCCAAATAATTACTAAATCGCCTCTAAAATATTCTAGTAGCTCAACTATGATTTCTATTACAATCCGAGAATTAATCCATATTCATATAATTCTCTTTTACAAAACCAAATCCCTAATTTACTAACAACTTGAAGTCTCTCTAAAAATCCACTAATTTCTCAAGTCTACAATTTCTAATATCTCTAAATCTCTCTACCCTAACATTCCTACTCAATAAAAATTAACCCAACTAAATTCTATACAATAAAATAGTTAGGGTTATACCTTCGCGAAGTCCAATCGAAAATCCGACGCTACCACGATGTCGAGAATCCCTCCATTAGCCTACCCCTAATTTTAATTTGGAATCCATGGAGAATCGGAGGAGATTGAGGTAGGGAAAACGATCGGTGATGGGTTCTTTTGGGTTCGTTTTGATCGGGAATGGAAGGAGAAGAAGGAGAAGAAAGAAGGGAACGGACGGGGGGGGGGGTCCCTTGAGCTGCCGCGAACGGGAGGAGGGGAGGAAGGCCGGTGGGTTCCCATCGGGTTTGGGAAGCACAGGAAGGGGAAGGGAGAAGGAGAAGAAGAAGGAAGGTGGGGGGTTCCTTTCTCTTGGCTGGCGTGAACCGAAGAAGGAGAAGGGAGGAAGAGGTCGGGAGGGTTTTCTTTGGGTTCGGGATGGAGAACGAACGGGAAGAGAAGGGAAGACGAAGGAGAAGAAGGAGAAGGGAAGGAGAGAGAGAGAAGGGGGTTTTTGTAAAAAATGGAATAATTAATAATAGGTTGATAAATATCTAGGGGAATGTTGCATATAAGCCCTCTAGCTTTACTACATTTCCAAATAAAGCCCAACTCTCTATTTCAACATTCTACACAACACAAAAATATATTAAAACAATTTCGTAGATAATCCGTATAAAAATAATTTAATACGAAAATAATAATAAAATAAGGTAGACAATATATCTTATATTTCTTAATTAAGATAATTTTTATCAGAAAAACCATGATCGCGCGAAATTCTCAATCGCGCACACATTTCGATGCAAAATAGCTGTGTGCTATTTTTCGGGTCGTTACATGTTGCATGCAAGCCAGAGCGTCAGAAGATCTCCTTTGTTGCCAAACCTAACCTTGGTTCAGGATTTCACAAGCAGGTCATTTCCAAATCATTTAACCTTTATCTTAATGCATACTTTTTATTTTACATATACAAAATTGTTCACTAAAAGAATATTATATTTTGAGTTGAATCTATGTTTTTTAATTTTATTTTTTCAGTTGATACCAATTATAAACTCTTGGTTGCTGTTGTTGTTTACTGAATCTATTTAGAACCTGTAAACATTATAGTCAGAATTAGTTGTTTTTTATGCTTAAACCTGCAAACATTTTCATGCTAATATATAATCACTAATTACTAATAAATTGTGTATTTTGTTTGTTTCTTTGTTGGATATTGAGGAATTCAACTGTTAGAGTTGATTTAGGGGTGAATTGATGTTAACATGAACTATGATCATAAGGAAAGTTGTATGATACTTTTTGATCGAATAATATCTGTTGTGATCTAGCTCACTTTAAGACCCTGTAATATCTGTAGTGATCTAGCTCAAACCTGAAAGAACTTTTCTTACCAAATATGCATATTGGTTTCAATATCTTTTTTTTTCTTGATAAAAATGGAATTGGGTATCCGAACTACCTAGGTATGTTATTTTTTGTGTAGTGTCTAGGATGGGTGTATGTTATTTTTTTGTCCTTTTTTATGCAACAATGTATTTGTTTGTGATAGAAAATTGGATATATTTGTGTTGATCTTGTCCGGTCTTCCTTAATTAATGCCTCTAATAACCATAGTTCATATTGCGAGAAAAAAATAGCTTACTTTTTCATATTGCAAAGATAAACTATTTCAAAACTTTCTCGATTTCTACAAGTTTTTAACCTAATTTTGGCCACACACTCTAAATGTTTTTTTTTTCTGTAATTTTGAAGTAGTGGGGGCCGGACCATTATTTTCAGTGAGACCAAGGAATGTGCATCTCAACTTGCTGGACAGTTACCTGGATCTCGTGCTTTCCATGGTGATAGAGCGCAGGCCCAACGTGAAGTAAGTTACTGATAATGCAGCAAGAGCACAAATTGCAATTAGATTCCGTGCAAATGACTCATTGTAGCATATGTTCCCCATCAAGAGGCTAGCACCTTTGTTTGATCTCATCTTCGTTATCATTCAGGTCATACTTGCTAGATTCAGGTCTAGATCATTCTTGGTCTTAGTGGCTACTAACGTTGCTGCGAGGGGCTTGGATATTAACGATGTTAAGCTAATTATCCAGGTCTTATAATTTTAAAATTAATTAAATAAAATTTATTTTATGCATGAATAGTTTTCGATTCAAATATATTTGGCTCTGAATATTATGCCTGATATTTTTACACCGGTTATGTACTTCAGTGCGAACCCCCAAATGATGTTGAAGCTTATATTCATCGTTCTGGGCGTACTGGAAGAGCTGGTGAGTTCAAATGGATTACTGATTCCTTTTTCTGTTTGATGCTGGTATTCAATGTCTTATGGATATTTGGACTATTTTCCCAGGAAATACTGGAGTAGCTGTCTTGCTACATGAACACAGATATTCACACACTCTTTCCAGAATAGAAAAGGAATCTGGTGTTATGTTTGAGCACATTTCTGCCCCTCAGCCTTCTGATTTAGCTGAATCGGCCGGCTCTCAAGCAGCGGAAGCTTTTGCTAATGTTTCAGACAGGTAGTTGGAAGCTTTACTATTTATTCAAAATACCTCATTTTAAATAGCCTGGTTTTTTTATCTTATAAATTTTTATATATGCTGCAGCCTGGTCCCTGTCTTCAGTACACAAGCTGAAAAACTTTTGACTTCCTCAGGTTTACAAGCAGTGGATTTAATTGCAAAAGCTGCCGTAAGTTCCATTTTAAGAAGCTCTTTTGAGCTTGTTTGTGAACTCTTATCATGTAAAGCATTTACATTTTGTTTGTACTTAAGGGATATACTGACATAAAGAGAAGGTCGCTTCTTTCATCTATGGAGGATCACGTGACTTTACTTTTTGAAGAAGGGAAGCCCCTTTATTCACCATCGTAAGTATTGCAACAGTGAAAATTTTGCATAATTTATTCCCTCCCTCTTCCCCCTTTTGGTATTAGAGTGTATTTGTCGGTGCACGTTGCCATCAATGACATTTGCTAAGTTTTGACCATTTGTATGCCATTGTGATTGGTTATTGCGTCTATTATTCCAGGTCTGCATGCTCTATCCTGAGGAGGTTCTTATCTGAAGAGAAGCTGAAAGAGGTCAATGGTATTACTGTCTCTGCTGATGGGATGGGCGCTGTTTTTGATGTACTGAGGATGTAAGCTTGTTTCATGAAGGTATGCTTACTATCAGCTTAAAGTTCTAATGGTATTTACTATAAAGATTGTATATAATTGCTGATGTTGTGGTTGAATGTTGTTCACCTGTCCATCTAGCACTAGAATTTGTGAGAAGAACTCTATGGCTAGGGTATTTGTTCTCATGAGATCATTTGTAGAATCATGGGATAGATATGGCAATATAATAATTATTTCCAAATGTTGAATTGTCATTGTCGAATATTGCTAAGGTACATCCCTCATATTTCTTTTTGTTGAGTAAATACATCCCTTGGATATTTTGTCTGAGTGATTCTAAATTATGTAGACCATATAGCTTATATCTATGTTTTCCCTTGTCCTTTAATAATCAATTAAAACACTGTCATTAGAGAAATATTCTCCATAGGACCATGAGACATCAGTGAACATGTCTATTATTTTCCTTGATGGGTAATTCAAAATTTTTAAATAACATTGACGTCACCGCCAAAAGATAAGGATTTAATACTGATTTACAATGTAAGGATTTAATGATGATTCTCTATCCTAGCCTGTAATGATAAAAAATGTTGCTACCTTATTCATGATCAGTATAACTATTATCCCTATTTTCTTTCCCCAAGATATACTTTATTTCTCTCAGATTGATGTAGATTTTTATAGATCATGAGAACCAGACACAATCTGTCTTCTACCTATATAAGCTCATTAATTGTCTTAATTCATAAAAAACTTACATGTGGCTTCCCTGGTATAAATTTAAATTGATTCGTTATATTTGTTCAAGTATTGCATATGAAATTTCAGTACATCTCATAAGCATGATCTGTATTACAGTCTCAATAGAATAAGTTTACCCTTGGGTTTGATCGCGTGGAGCATAATTAAAATAAGTTGAAGTATCTTTAGGGGAATAAAAATTTCAAAATTTTGAGATGCTTAAGCTGTAAAGATTGGCAATTATATTCCTTAGTAAATTTTCATTTTACTGCAGGCCAAAATAATGCGGACCCAGCGAACATGGCAGTTTTGGAGAAGTTACCGCCTTTGCAAGAGAGGGAAGACACGAGGTGGTGGTCGGGGGAGGTTTGGTGGAGGAAGGGGTGGCAACATATTTTCTAAGGAAGAGGAGGTGGTGGGGGAGGTAGAGGACGGCCCACCAATGGGAGAGGAGGCGGCAATGGTAAGGGAAGATTCGGTAGGAGGAATTAGTAGATTTTTCCGTAATTTAAAAAGGGTTTTGACATGTAATTGTAATATCAGCTCCATTGGTGGGAACTGCGAAAGTAAATTTTAGTCATTAGTTGTGAGCATTCCAATGCATGAACCATCACTACTGCAATATGAACTGCAGAAGGTTGTTTCAGAAGTAGATTAAATTCTTCACAATTTGTAACCTCATGCATCCAACAAGAAATGATGGTGTGAATGATGTATATTGATCGTGAATTTAGAAGTTTATTTATTGTAAATTAAATTCTGTATTAGAATAGTTGGTTGTTCATATAAGATCAAAAGTTATTCAAGTGAATTGTCGTTTGAAAGGGTTATTTTGATTATTTGGAATGAATTGTTTATTGATTGTGCTTGATTAATGCTCCCAAAAAAAATCGAAAAAAAAAAACTCTACCCCGGCGTTTACAAACGCCAAGATAGCTAAAAAATAAAAAAAATAATACATAGCCTACCCCAGCATTTCCAAACGACGAGATAGCTAAGAAGTCTACCCCGACATTTGCAAACGCCGGGAATGCCATTTTGCATCCCCTGTGGGGGTATTCCCGGCGCTTGCAGTGGCGTTCCCGTATCAAGCCCGGCATTTAAAAATGCCGGGAATGGCCAAAAAAAGTGTTGGGATTACCCTCTTCGTTGTAGTGTCACTTTAAGTGCCTTATGTAGTAGCTTTAATTAGTAAGAATGTTTCTTTTACATTAATCAAAATAGCTTCTTAATAATTGTGTAGAAACTTATAAGGGTAAAAGGGATATGAGCAACTTGCTCATTTAGTAAATGAGCAATTGATTATGTGGCATGCATGTGATACATTGGACAACTAATCCTTTTAAGGCTTTTCCAATCACATGTATGCCACATCATCAATTGCTTATTTACTAAATGAGCAAGTTGCTCATACCCCTTTTTCCCAACTTAGAATGACATACATTTTGAGCTGGAGGGAGTAGTTAATTGTTGGATGTTACAGTATAGACCAATTGTTGATACACTGCTCATTATAGCCTAAGCTTTTGAGCAGTGATAGTTAAATTTGTATGAGAGTAGAGTATCTTGAGTGAATAAGCTTTTGAGTAGTGATAGTTAAATTTGTATGAGAGTAGAGTATCTTGAGTGAATAGATGAAATCCCTCCTTACGAGTGTTCGCTCTTCTCGTATATCTCCAAGATCAATTTGTATATTTTTTGTTGAAGAATCGACCACAACTCATAGTACTAATAGCGGAAGTACACCACAAGCAATCGAAACTATCAAGACTTAGATGAACCAAGAACAAACCACCGCAATATATACAAGATCTCACAAGAACACAATCAATATGCTGAGATAACCAATACTTCTTATTTCCTAAGAAATACAAAGATTACAAAAGAGATTACAACTCACAATCTCTCTCTCTCACCTTTGAAACACTCGGCACAATCCCCTCTTGAAGTTGAATAATGATAACGGCTCACCAAATCTCTCTAATCTGATGCTACAAATCCTAGAGTCTACAAATCCTAGAGTCTACAACCATATATATGTTAGGTTTTGTGAGAAATTAACAATTGGAAAATTAGGGTTTATCTCTAGATCTAAGTTGCTTGAGATATTCACCCTAGGTATCAAAATTGGAATACATAGACTGCTATCACAAGCCAGTATTTATTCCTAAATACTGGTTTGGGTATCGGGTTATAAGCCCACAAATCCGCGTTCCAATATCCAATCAATTGTACGTTCATTACACGTGTTACACATATGCACGTGCTATATTCATATAGAGAGAATATACCAATATATCCAACAATATATAGCTCACAAGTAAACCCTAAGAGATAAACACAAATCTAGCTATTGGGCCTTAAACTCGTAAGCCCAAAAACAATCAGCGCTGAAGTCGGTCGATCGCACCCCCAAGGTCGGTCGGCCACAACATGTAAAGCCAAACCCGAGACACGACCGGTCAACTGCACGGTCGACCGTCCCCCCCTCTGTTATACCCTGTACACTTGAAGAACTCTAAGCAGTTTGGGTCGGTCGACCGCACCTCCAGGTCGGTCGACCACAACTCTCCAGACTACACTTCTTCTACTTGCTATCTTTGTCTCCACCTCTTCTCCTCCAACTTCAAGTACCCAGTGCCTACGTGTATTTGAGGCCAAAACCCTAACAATCTCCCACTTGGACCAAATACATAATGCTTCAACATTATTACAATCTTTACTAGTCTCCCACTTTCACGGAAGACCCAAGTACTCCTCACTCTCATGAAGAGCACCTCCGCCAGTCCACCACGTGGAGTGCACCAACCACCCCTCATTCCCTCATGAAGGATGTGCTCCACCAATCGCATAGAGCACGAATACCAGAGAAACAACCTCCCTTGTCGGATTCCGTGTTACAAGAATCCCCAACTCGCAGAATCTCTATCAACACCAAACATGGTTCAAAGCCTCTCAATGCACCCTCTACACTAGAAACCTCCATGGACAACACTTCCACAATATCTGCAGTCTGTTCAACCCCTACAGTCCCAATTCAGTTACCCTCATCAATATCACCCCCCATATTGATATCAGTGCTCTCTATTACATAACAGCGACTTGAAGCTTCGACTGCCATATCGCAAAGTACCTCCACAGCAACGTCTTGCCCTCTAGGATCACTTCCATAGCCAACAGCTCCCACTAAATTAGTAACGTACCTTCCACAACTGAAATAACTCGATTGCACCCCCACACAACCTGCTAGTCAATTTCGACTGAAAATCAACTGCAGGAGAAACGCCCCTCACGTCTCTAAGCAATACAGCATTCCATCTCGCTTTCCTTTTGCAATTACCCTTGAACCTGCAGTTATACACCAATTCCCACTACCAACTGTTATAGACAACCCCTCTTTGTCTAGCCTTCCAATCGAGATAAGATTTTCCTTCAAGTCTGGAACATGCCTTGTCTCCCGTACGACAACACACTGATCATCATTGGCTTTCATGTGAATAGTACCAACCCCACGTACAGGACAGCGGTGACCATTCCCCACGATCATATCTCCAAAAGAACCCTCCTTGTAGTAATCAAACACCTCTCTCCTCGGAGTGCAATGAAAAGAAGCTTCCGAATCAATACACCAATCTTGAGTGCCTAACTCCTCCCGAGCTGGTAAGCATAACTCCTCAACAAACCCAACTTCATCTTCCTTTGGGATATCTCTCTACGATTTCTCCTGCTTCTTCTTCATATAAGCCTTGCAACTGCGCATCATGTGATCCTTCTTGTGATAATACCAGCACTCAGGCGCATATCCCCCATCGCTGTCATCAGAGCCACTCTCAGATGAACTACTCTGATTCTTTCTTCTTCGACTACTCTTAGATCTCCCACGTCTCTTCTCAACATATATTGCGAAATCTCTAGAAGATGATGATGGATATCCCCTATTTCTCACCCTTCTCACCTCTCGTTCAGAATGCTACTCACCACATCCCGTAGGGTCTTCGAATCTATCATAGTGCCTGTAATAGTCTATTCCACCGTATCATAACTATCGAGTAAAGTAAATAAAAGTAACAATAACTGCCCCCTCTCTGAAAACTTCAAACCTGCAGCTTCCATCTGGTTATAAACCATACAGTAATTGTTCACATGTTCTACTACTAAACCCCCTTCCCTTAACTTCATATTAATCAATTTCTTCAGATGAAGAATTTGATTAGATGTCGACGGTTTCTCATACATACCCAGGAGAATCTCTATAGCCTCCTTTGTGGTCTTTGCCTTCGAGATATGAAATAACGTCTTCTAACTCAGTCCCAACTGAATCTGCCCTAGCGCCTTCTAATCCAAACAATTCCACTCCGCCAAGACCTTCACATTCTTGTCTGCACCTACCAGCTTCTTATCAAACAACGGACCATCAAGATATTTATAACGATGATATGCTATCATCTGAATTTTTCATATCGTGAAGTCTCTCCCATCGAACCTCTCGATCTTTGACTTGCTATCGGCTATCTCAAACCTAGTTGCTCTGATACCACTTGTTGAAGAATCTACCACAACTCGTAGTGCTAATAGCGGAAGTACACCACAAATAATAGAAAATCCCAAGACTTAGATGAATCAAGAACAAACCACCACAATATATGCAAGATCTCACAAGAACACAATCAATATGCAGAGATAACCAATACTTCTTATTTCCCAAGAAATACAAAGATTACAAAAGAGATGACAACTTTCAATCTCTCTCTCTCACCTTTGAAACACTCGGCACAATCTCCTCTTGAAGTTGAAGAATGATAACGGCTCACCAAATCTCTCTAAACTGATGTTACAAACCCTAGAGTCTACAGCCATATATATAGCCCCCAAGTAAACTCTAAAAGGTAAACACAAATCCAGCTATTGGGCTTTAAACTCGTCAGCCCAAAAACAATCAGCGCCGAAGTCGGTCGACCGCAACGTGTAAAGCCAAACTCGAGACACGACCGGTCGACTGCACGGTCGACCGTCCCCCCTCTGTTGGACCCTGTACACTCGAAGAACTCTCAGCAGCTTGGGTCGGTCGACCGCACCCCCAGGTCGGTCGACCGCAACTCTCCAGACTACACTTCTTCTCGATCTACTTGTTATTGTCTTCTCTTACTGTCTTTGTCTCCTGCTCTTCTCCTCCAACTTCAATTACTCTGTGCCTAAATGTATTTGAGGACAAAACCCTAACATTTTTCACTAATTAATGACGACAACTGATTTTCTGATACTCATGTTGGTAGTGTTGGAGAGTTATCAAAAAAAAATTTGTTGGTAGTGTTGGTTATTTCATGTTTATTGACATGGTCACAAAATTGAAGTATATGAGTCCTACATTATATTGAATAAACATTATATCTGTTCTTTCTTCTTTAAGTTAAGGCTTGTCTTATATCTTGGTGTTTAGATTTTTGCCTCAACTTTTGCAAATTTTCCCCGCTTCATTATTTTTCTACCTTTTGTCTGCAATTGCTCAGTATAACTTATTTGAGCTTAATCGTCGTAAATTTATATGAAGTTTCATAATCCAAAACTTGATTGTGGAAAATGCAATGCAATTACATATTTGTTGGTATGTATCCCATTACATTCTATCCACTGACGGAGTTCATGTCCTTTTTGTCAGACATGTCTAGTTTAAAGTTTCAGGTAGTTACATCAAAAAAATCTTCGCGATATATTTATGAACTTTTATGGGAATAGACTCGATTTTTGAATGATTTTCTGTTCTGTTACCTACTGCTTGAATGCTTATTATGTTCTTGCTCTCTTTGTCTGAAATGATTCAGTAGATCATGAGGAACCCACAGATCGCGGCTGATGGCTTCACGTATGAAGCTGAGGCGATAAAGGGTTGGATTGACAGCGGGCACAATACCTCGCCTATGACTAATCTCACACTTGCCAACTGCGACCTTGTTCCAAACTGTGCTCTTCATTCTGCTATTCAGGAATGGCTTCATCACCATCCGCAAATGTAATATATGTTTTCCTATCATTTATTTTTCTTTTGCTTTCCCTTTTCGTTTTCTTTTAGATATAGCACCACTTGGTAGTGAGTTATTCATTTGTTATCAGCCGTGTATAGTATAATCTGACTCCCAGGGTTTTTTTTTTGAATGTATGTGTTCAAAAGTTTGAGATGTCTCTTACGCTGAAAGGAGGGACATATGGGTTTTCCTTTTCGTTTATTTGCCGTTCATTCTCACTTCCGTTCTCTTCTGTTTACTTTCTTTTGGTTTGCATCAAGTCTCTTTTTGGCAAGGAACACAGGGCATACTGTATCGAGCAAATATCTTGAGTTGTTTTTTTTTTTTTAAAGAAAAGGTGGAGTATGGCCACCCTGTTTTATTAATAAGGGGTTAATAAAACAAACTTAGAGTACTGAGCCAAATACTGTAATATCCCGGACGGATATTACTTTGTATAAATTACTATTTTATTATTATTTTATTATTATTTTGTTTTAATTCCAAAATCAAATTATTTTGGTGATTTTCGCCGGTTTGTCCACAAACATTGTCTGCACGCATATATCGGTCGGTGTACATCCAAAGTACATCAAATTGGTAGCGCGATCCTCCGAATTGATAATAAAACTTATTTTATTATTATTTTCAAATTAAACTACTTTATGAGAATTATATAAGGATTTTTGGTATACACATACATACACATATACACACATTGTATTGTACCAAATTAGTACATTATACAAAATGTGTAGTATGTACTCTTGGACAAGGCACTAATCTTGTCATGACAACCTAATTAGATGGTTAGGGTTTGATTAGGAGGCTTAATCTAGGGTTTTTGTATGCATGAAGAGATTAAGTAAAAACCCCTTCTAGAAACCTTATCTTTTTACCAAGCTTCCACCTCATTTCCAGGCCATACCCTACACCTTACCCCTCCCTCACCTAGGCATGGCCGGATTGCTTCTTCTTGGGGGGTTTTGTGCAAAATATGAGTTCACTTTTGCACTCTCCCCCTCCTCTCCCCTCCTATAAATACCTCCTCCTTCTCCACTTGTCTCACTTTTACAAAAACAAAGACAAAAGAAAGGAAAGGAAAAGAAAGAGAGAACCCTTTCTAACTTGAGAGTTTTTCTCTTGTAGGTTCCATAGAAGTCTAAGAGCTTAGGGGAAGGAGAAGTATAAGCAAGCAAGTCCTTCCAACAAAGAAAATTTGGTGGGGGTTCTCCACTTGTTCTTTTGTTTATTGAGTTGTTGATTTTTGGCTTCTTCTTCTTCTTGTCTTCCTTGTTTTGTTTTCTTTGATTCTTTTGGGGTGGTTGTTGTGATGATGTTGTATGTGGTTCTTATTTGGTATGTTTGTGGATGTTAAAGGTAATAATCACATAAAATGAAATGGAAACAAATGGTAATGCTAAATAGACATAAAGATTGAATCTTGTAGTAGTAGTAGTTGTTTTGTGTTTATTAATTGGACTAAATTGACATATGCATATGGACTTGTACATACAACCATTTGAGGTTGTAGGACTTGAATGTGAACTCATACATAAAGCATATGGACTTTGCATACAACCATTTTGGTTGTAGGACATACATTGAACTTGGGACTAAAAAGAAATCACATGTTGGTTGAACCAAAATGGAGGGTTCTTACTTTATTTATTTATTGTTTATTTTCTTTTATAATCTTAAGTAAGAAAGAACTCATTGTAGATGTTAATTCTAATTATGAAAAAAGAAACTAATCTAAGTCACTAGTTGTAGAATGATTAAAAAGATCTCTTTTTATGTTCACTAGTAATAATAAAGAGGTAAATGCTTATGAAGTAGTAGTGGGTGTTATGTTTATGTAAAATTATAGTAGGTGCTTATGTTTAAAATAAGTAGTAATAGTAGATGTTTATGTTTTAAATAAAGTAGATGTTTAAAATGAAGTAGTAGTAGTAAATGTTTATGTTGAAGTAAAGTTGTAATGGGTAGTTATGTTATGTTGAAGTGGTGAATGACATTGCTTGAGAAGTATGCCCCATTGTAGTAGATATCCATGGTTAACTAGTTATAGGTTGATGTTTATATGGTGTTTATATTTTTGTAGAAAGTCCATGTTGATGTCTACCATGTTGTAGGTTAATGGAACCATATTTATGATAGGTATCATGTTGTAGAAAAAATATATACATGCTTATATTGTGGTAGGAAGCATGATACCATGCTTAGAATTTAGTAGGAACCCTTATACATGCATAGATTGATGTAGGAATGCTTAGATTGTTGTAGGAATTATTGTCCATGCTTAAGTATTGTTAGTGGATGACCATGTTTAATTATCGGTCATACTAAGTTAGTAGATGTCATACTAATTATTGTTCATGCTAAGTTAGTAGATGACCGTGCTAATTATTGTTCATGCTAAGTTAGTAGATGGTCATGCTTAATTATTACTCATGCTAAGTTAGTAGATGACCATGCTTAAGTATTGTTTATGCTAAGTTAGTAGATGACCATGCTTAAGTATTGTTTATGCTAAGTTAGTAGATGACCATGCTAATTATTGTTCATGCTAAGTTAGTAGATGACCATGCTAATTATTGTTCATGCTAAGTTAGTAGATGGTCATGCTTAAGTATTGTTTATGCTAAGTTAGTAGATGACCATGCTTAAGTATTGTTTATGCTAAGTTAGTAGATGACCATGCTAATTATTGTTCATGCTAAGTTAGTAGATGATCATACTAATTATTGTTCATGCTAAGTTAGTAGATGACCATGCTAATTATTGTTCATGCTAAGTTAGTAGATAACCATGCTAATTATTGTTCATGCTAAGTTAGTAGATGATCATGCTTAGTCATTATTCATGCTAAAGATGGTAGACATTCATGCTTAAATAATTGTAGGAACCATGCTTATGGTGTATGCCATGTTGTAGGTTTAATGTAGAAAAGTACCATGTTTAGGTCTCTACTTGGAATTATCATACTATGGTTAGAATGTTGTAGGTCTCTACTTGGAACACATATCATGCATAGATTAATACTAAGTAGTGTTACCATACTTAAGAATGTTGTAGGTCTCTACTTGGAATACATATCATGCATAGATTAATACTAAGTAGTGTTACCATACTTAAGAATGTTGTAGGTCTCTACTTGGAATACATATCATGCATAGATTAATACTAAGTAGTATTTTCATGCTTAGAATATTGTAGGTCTCTACTTGGAACACATATCATGCATAAATCAATACTAAGTAGTATTTACATGCTTAGAATGTTGTAGGTCTCTACTTGGAACACATATCATGCATAGATTAATACTAAGTAGTGTTACCATGCTTAAGAATGTTGTAGGTCTCTACTTGGAACACATATCATGCATAGATTAATACTAAGTAGTGTTACCATGCTTAAGAATGTTGTAGGTCTCTACTTGAAATACATATCATGCTTAGTCGTAGCAATTCTATGTTTACGTTCTACCCATACTAGATTGTAATAGTAGATGTTCTACTAAGTTGTCTTCGTGATTAGATCATAGAAATTAATCTTGCTTAAAGTAGTGGAGATCCATGCTTAAGGTGGTAGTAGAGATACATGCTCTAAGTAGTGAACATTCATGCTTATTTAATGGATAAAGATATTCATGCTCAATGACACTCATGCTTAGTTAATGGATAAAGATATTCATGCTCAATGACATTCATGCTTAGTTAATGGATAAAGATATTCATGCTCAATGACATTCATGCTTAGTTAATGGATAATGATATTTGTGCTCAATGACATTAATGCTTAGTTGATGGATAATGATATTCATGCTTAAAGTAGTTAGTAGATATTCATGCTAGATGATACCCATGTTTAAGGTAACAAATCTATACTAATTTATTGTAGTTAAGATAAGAAAGTATCATACCATGCTTGATTCATTGTAGGAAAAATATATACCATGCTAGACTATGGTAGGAAACTCTTAAACCATGTATGATGTGTACCATGTTGTAGGTTAATGGAACCATACTCATGATGTGTGCCATGTTGTAGGAACCATGCTTATGTTGTGTACATGTTGTAAGGAGTTCATGCTTAAATTGTAGTAAAGCTTCATGTTTCGATTGTAGTGATTATTCATGCTTAGAGCATCCACAGTGGTTTGCTATAAATGGCAATTTGCCATATTATAGCAAACGAACCGCTGCAACGGTTTCTCATTTTGCTATTTTTGAGCAAACGATCTATATTCGTTTCTCATATTTGAGAAACAGAATAGCGATTCTCAAATTATAGAGGACGGGATATCATATCCCGTCTGATCTATTTTTATTATTTTTTTAATAAAAAAACACCTCTCAAACGGGAGATCATATCCCGTCTCAATCAGACAGGATATGATATCCCGTCTGAGGGATGTTTTTTTTTTTTTTTTTTTTAAATGAACGGAGGTGATTGGCCAGAAAAAAAAAAAAAAAAAAAACAAAATGGTCAGACGGGGAATGATTCCCCGTCCACCAAAAAAGTCAAAAAGTCAAAAAGTAGGTTAGTCAGTAGGTTAGTAGTTAATTAAGGTTAAAGTAGTTGTATAAGTAAGTTTAGTTATTATTATATTAATTAATTTATTTAATTAATATAGTTTATTAGTTAATAAGTAATTAACTATTTTAATTTAATTTCAAAACGTCAGACGGTATATCATATACCGTCCCACTCAATTTTGACAAATGGTATAGCAAACGACCACTGCAGCGATCGCTTCTATTTGCTATTACTGTAGCAGCCATTTTTTGGCAAATGAGAAACACCACTGTGGATGCTCTTAAGAGGGTTATAAGTGCATGATTAAATCGTATTCATGCTTAAGAGTGTTGCGAGTTGATGGTTATGTTATACACCATGACTAGTTGTTGTAGGTTGATGCTTACAATTGCATACCATGTTATAGGTTAAGTAATAAGAAAGAATCATGTCGTAAGTGTAGCGATAACTACCTTGTTGTAGCTAATGTTAGTAAGGAGCCATACATGCTTGAAGGGTATAAGTTGGCATCCTAGTTAAATAAGGAAGCGGACGTATGTTCTAGGTTGTTCTAGTCAACTTCGAAAAGAACCCATGGACTCTAGTTGTGTGAAGTCCTGATTGGAGTTGGACCATACCATGGGGACATTCCTCATCCGTAGGGGTAATAAGGATTAGAAGGGTCATTAATAATGGTTGTTCGATAAAGGTTGTTATGTCGCCTTCGGTCTTTTTGTTGGTAGAATGCTTACCATAGACTATTAGTAGATTCTTCTGTTGCTTCTAATAATAGAAGATCAAGTTTGCTAGTAAGCACGTTTGGTTGCTTCTAGGTTGATTACCTGTATGGTTGGTTACATATAGTTGTGCTCGTACGTGGCTCGACTGGCCCGTATGTAGCTGTGGGTCTCATACGTAGTTTATTGGCTTGTATGTAGGTTGTTGTCTCGTACGCGGCCCGATCGGCCCGTGCGTAGCTGTTGGTCTCATATGCAGCTTATTTGGCTGGTATGTACGATGTTATCTCCTACGAGGCCCGCCTGGCTCGTAGGTAGTTATTGTTTCATACGTAGCTTATTGGCTCGTATGTGGTTTGTTACTCGTATATAGCTTGTTAGCTAGTACACAGTCGTTGTTTTCGTCTAGGGTGATATTATTACCCTAGGGGCTATCGACCATCAAGACATATGTTTTCTTATCCCTAAGGAACTGTGGAGGAGTCACTCCTTGTGTACCGTCGAATCTTAACCGGTGTAGGTTGATCGAGGACCGGAGTATAGACGGAATCCAAGTTCAGGGTAGTGGCATGCATGTATGTTCGCATTGCCGGGGTCTTGGATCAATAGGCCAGGAACCGGATCCTGAGGGATTCTGGTAAGTTTAGGTTGAGCAGCCTAGTAGAGTTGCCTGGTGAAGTCTAATTTAAGGCCTAGCAGGTTGTGTTTATAATATTGTCATCCCTAGGAGTGTTCAGGGTTAGGGACATCATTAGGGTAGTGACTTATAAAGATCATTTACTTAGACCCTTTGCCGGAAAGGGAGGAGGGGGTTGTACGAGGCCCCTTGCGACTAACTCGTCCCTTGGGGCAGATCGTAGGTGGTGATATTGGGTTGTACCTTCCCATCAAAGGGATACGTACGGTGCTGTCTCACGAGTTGGGAGCACGGGTTGCGTATCTCGCGCTGTTAATTCCTGAAATACCGTAGCTTGGGGTGCCACATGATGCATTGTGCAGTCCTGCGCTTGCGAGACCCCAGGGGTGCCGCAGGGTAGGCTTCGCGCTACCCTGCGCTTGCGAGACCCTATGATTTTGGATTTGTGATGAGGTCCGGTTAGCCGGGTAGCAGTGGCAAACATGGACACCACTGGCGGACTGCATTAGTGGGACTTGACCACATCTGCAACCTCATCAGTCATGTTGTATCTGTCAGGAACAGGTTGTGTATAATTAGAATTCATAACGTGGGTTCAAATCCCTATATATGGAGAAACGGATTGAGAAGGGTCGCATGTAGTATGGGCTGCATGTTGCTTCGGAGACTTGCTGACATTAGAATAGGAGCATCCTAGTTCTAGTTAAATATCGCATTAGAGTCTAGTCATAACACTCACGAACGCTTAAACTACACCAACACCATTGCCATGTTTTGTATGTTGTTTGGGAGATTCGCTGCTTTGTTATCAGCCTTTAAGCGTCAGTGAATACTGACGTCCCCACTTCCATAGGTACTGGATCGCCGAAGTATAAGGGCGAGATTCAGGAGGACTCAAGGCAAGGAAAGCAAGGAGTCAATGTTATGTTTAGTTCCGCTGTAATATGTATGTAGATTATCTATTAGTTGAGGATTACTTAAGTGAGAGTTACCAAGTGTTGTTCTTCATTCCTTGTACTCTGATGTAAATTGTTGAAGGTTGTAATGCTTGGGATTGTAAAGGTATTATTGCAACACTATTGTAATGTATTGCAGTTGTATGATATTCAGACTTGTAATACATTGGGTGTTGAATAAAAAATTTTAAATTCTCCTATTTTTCTGTGTATTGTGACTAATTGAAGAAAAGGTCTTGGCTCGTGTCTCGGTTTTCCAGTATAAGGAAATCGGGGCGCTACAAATACAAGGTCCTAAAATCATAATCAAAAGTACATACACTCCACCCTCAACATGGGGGGTGGGACAAAAGAAGAAGATCATAATATCTGCAACATACATACGACTAACCAAAATACATCATACCCCCCAACAAACCCTGCGGCGGTGGGTATCTATCCAGTCAAGACAAAGCTGGCTGTCAGTCGATCGTCGAACCGATGTCGACTTCCTCATCATCAAAATCCTCAACCTGGAACACAATCGCAATTCTCCCCCTAGGACCTGCCGCTGCCACATTAGCTCAAGAAGAAATAAAATGCATAATGCGAGTCAAGTTACCAGAAATATTATTACATTTTCTGCGAAAATAAAAATTATTCCTGTCTAGCCAAAGAACCCAGATCGTTGCGGCGATAGCAATAGATCGCGCTTCTCTCATAGAACTTCTCTCAGAGGAAAATTTTGGACCTACCCACAGTTCCTCATACACACTAGGGTACTGATTCGTCCCCAGGGCCGCTGAGTACCTCAACGAGTACTACTTTGCTCCTATGGCACTGCAGGAAGAGGTGGTCTATAGTTTCTAGGTTAGCGTTGCAGAACCCACACCGAGAGTCCACACTCGGTTGGCATTTAGTAAGATTTTCTCTAGTCAAAATCGCGTCATTCAGCACAAGCCATAAGAACGCTTTGATTTTCAGCGGGGCTTTCATCCTCCAAATGACGGTAGCCCACTTCGGGGTACAACCCCTAAAGTGAATGCGGTTATACATTGAACACACGGAGAAAGTCCCGTTCTTTTCCAAACCCCTGGATCTCTTATCTGGGCCCTGAGAGCAACTAATACCAGCGTTGGCGATGAAGGACTGAAGATCACTGAGCCTCAGCTGAGAGCCCGGATCGAGCATATGTTTAAAGGGTGGTCTCCAGGTTCCTCTTTTCCAGGCTATGGCCACCGTGCAGTGTGGTTGTGATGCAAGATCATATAGATCTGAGAACAGGGTTCTAAGTGTGTGATCACTACACCATTTATCCCACCAGAATCTGGTAAGCTTACCGTTACCGATAACTGATGTCACACAGCTAATGAATGGATCATAGGCCTTAGCGATACCTCTCCAGAACCAGGAGACACGTGGGCCTACTTTGAAGCCCAAAATTCTCGTTCCATTCCCATGTAGATATCCCTAGATAAAATCTTGCCACCCTTCTCCATTATGGTGGAACACTTTCCACCACCATTTACCCAAAAGACCAAGATTCATATCTCGCATATCAATAATACCCAGTCCTCCATGAATCATTTTCATGCATGCTTTCTCCCATCTAATAAGGTGGTAGCCGCCCCGTTCCGTGTCTGCTCCTTTCCATAAAAACTGTTTTCGAGTTCGGTCAATTCTTTGAATAACCCATCGCGGCATTTCAAAGAAGGACAGATAATACGTTGGAAGATTAGAAAGGACTGCATTAATTAGCGTGACTCTCCCTCCCAATGATAGGGCTTTTCCTTTCCAGCCTGCTAGACGGTTCTCAACCCGGTCAATAATAGGTAGCCAATCAGCCTTTTTGTGTTTTTCGGGCCTAAGTGGCAATCCCAGGTACAGAATGGGGAAACTCTCGGTGGAGCAATTGAGAATTGTGGCATGTTCAAGTGTCTCCTCTGGTGTCAATGCAATGGGACTGAGAGCACTTTTGTAGAAGTTAACCCTGAGGCCAGACCAAGTTTTAAAGCTATATAGTATTCCTTTGAAGGCTGTTGTTTTCCCGAGGTTACCATTACCAAATAGGAGAGTATCATCTACATACTGGAGGATTGAACACCCTTGGCGATTGACTCCCTTAGCCACTGGTACGATCCAACCTGCTCTACTGCATTTAACCACAATGGATCTAAGAACATCTGCCATAATGGTGAAGAGAAGGGGTGAGAACGGATCTCCTTGCCTGAGACCACGTTTGCACGAAAATGGGTAGCCTGACACCCCATTAACCAAAATAGCCGTTCTGTTGGTGGTAAGACATGTGTAGATCCATCTGATCCATCTATCCCCGAAACCTCTTCCTATAAGCGCTTCCAGAAGACAATCCCACTCGACCAAATCATAAGCTTTCTCAAAATCCAACTTCAGGAGGTAGCTCTTAGAATTCGATGTGAGGCATTGTTGGATAACTTCTTCAGCCGTTGGTATACTGTCCTGGATACATCGTCCTTTTATGAACCCCGTCTGGTCGTTACTAATTAGGCCTCCCATCACCTTTCCCAGTCTATTAGCGAGTCTTTGTAATGATCTTGACAGAGCAATTGAGTATACTAATAGGGCGGAATACTCCCACTCTCCAGGAATCTTCTTTCTTAGGGATCAGCACAACGTCCGCAGAATTGGATCTCCCTAATTTGAGTTTATGGTCGTAGAAATCTGCGAATAGCTTCAGCAAATTGCTTTTGATTTCCTCCCAGAACGTCTAATAGAATAATATCGGGAAACCATCTGGACCTAGGGCGTTATCTTTTCCAAGTTACTGGACTGCCTCCTAGACTTCCTTCTCAGTGAAGGGTGCTTCTAGGGATTCCCTCATAGGATCGAAGTTGCCCGCCTGGGCCTGCCAGAATTCATGGTGTAGGGGTATTCTGAAGTCCGTTTTGTGTCCAAAGAGGAGCTTGAAATGAGACTGGAAAGCCATTCTGATATTCTCGTCACCTTGGATCATTCCAGATTCCGAGTGGATCGAATGGATGAGATTAGCTCTACGCCGGGCACTGACTTCTCGATGGAAGAATGCCGTATTCGCGTCTCCTTCTTTGAGCCACGAAATTCTGGACCGTTGTTACCATTTAATTTTCTCAATTCTATAGAGCTGATCAATAACCTGTTTAGATTGAAGCAGTCGATTCCGCTCTTCTGCAGCAGATCTCTAGTTTTCTCAATCTTCTCAAGTTCCTCAATACCTTCAAGCAGGGACTCTTTTGCCGTCCAGATCCACGCAAATCTGGTTCTGTTCCATTTTCTGAGTTTGCTCCTAAGTCTTCTAATTTTTTCACACCATATTGCGGTCGCTTCCGACCCCGTAGTAGGGAGAGACCAACACTTGCAGACCATGTGGTGGAAGCCTTGGATCTCTAACCATGCTCGTTCGAATCTAAACTTTGAAGATTTCCTGACTTGATCTTCCCTAGAAGATAAGAAAATAGGTACATGATCCGATGTGGGTTTAGGCAATGATTTAGCCTCGGACAGCGGGAATTTGGTCTCCCAGTCAGTGGAGACCAAAATCTTATCAAGTTTAGCTATAATGGGCGACGCTTGCATATTTGACTATGTGAAAAGCCTATCAGAGATGGGAATGTCAACCAGTTCCAGATCCATAATAACCTCATTAAATGCTTCCCTGTCAGCATCACTGGATCCTCTGCCTCTGTGTTCGGAGGCGAATCTAGTGATGTTAAAATTGCCCTTACTACCCAAGGGTGTGGCCAGTGTGCTTGGATCGCCCTGAGTTCTGTCCAGAAATCCAATCTAGCAGTCGAAGTGTGCGGGCCATAAACCACCATAATCGGTTGTATCCACAGGTCGGTTTTACGCTGGAGCAAGACCGACGGAGAAAATTGCCCGTAAAGCTCACCCAGACAAAAAAACGTGTCGGGGTTAAATCCTAGGGCAATACCCCCAGACGCCCCAACAAATGGTGACATTCTCCATTCAGAGACTCTATTATCCCCCCAACATATTCAATCTACACATATGTGTAAGTTTGGTCTCTAGAAGATCCACAATGTTAGCTTTTGATTTGGCTATGACCTCTTTAACCATTTCCCTATTGCCTCGCCTACCGAGACCTCTAACGTTCCAGAAAAGAACTTCCATTAACTACGGATAGGAGAGGGATCGTGACTCGATTTGGGAGTCGAGTTGGAAATAAGGATAGCCCTATCGGTCTCCCATCCTCGAATTTTGTTAAGGAGGTAAGCATTCCTATCCATATCGGTAACCGCAAGACCACAGGTTTCGGCTAGACTAAAGACCTCAGTTTCAGTCATGAAATTAAAAATAGATGCTAGGAAGGAACAAGTACCTCCATTGCTTGTCTTTGCTGATTTCGCGGCTGCCGCAATCTCCAGATAATCGTCTAAGGACTCTTCAAGAGTCTTCTTAGCGACTTTTTGAACCCTGAAACCTGTCCCGTCTTGAGTCGAGCCTGTAACTACTGGTTGCGAGGGGGGAATGTGGAGTGTACAAATTCTAAGGAGAGATCCGCAATCTTGTCAGCCAGTCCCTCAGAATCATAAGACTCTCCTTTTGAATAAACACAGTCATCTTCGAGATTTAGTCTGTCCTCTCGATCGTCTTCGTCTTGGTCAAGAAGTGGAACAGGGGTGTCACTTATTGAGTTAAATTGGTCTTTGGGCCCTATAAGACAGCCATCAGACTTTGAGAGTGTTTCAATTGAGAGCATATGGGCAATTGTAGGTATAGGCCCCTCTTTGGGCCCAATAAAATAGCCCGAAGACTTTGAACTTGTCTCATTTGAAAGAGTCTCCTTGGGAGCACGATAAGAATCCAAGCCAGAGCGAGACAACCCATCGTATCCTCTGACGCATTAGTCAGCTGTCTTGTGACGTGCCACCCTATTACTTGCTGGCACATCGGTCGAAGCTGCTGGCGTTGTAGACGAGGCATTTGGCGTTGGGATCAAGGGAGGCTGAGGGGATTTTGGTTCTTCATTGCTGTGAGCTAGCCTTTTACCCTTAGAAAGCTTTCCTTCTTCGTCATTCCCCTTTCTCTGAGCCTCTTCCCCCAGTTTTGTTCTAACCTCTTTTGGGTCGGCCTCCCTCTGTACAAGCAAACCCTCGCTCATCATCTTCCCCAAAATGGCTACATCTCGTACCGTTTCTCTACCCAAAGCTTGTAACTTTTTGCTTTTTGGAGAGTGGTTCAGCATGTCGTTTCTTGAGGGGCGCTTGCCATTTCGAGCTTTTGTACGGGTGGTCTCTACCCTTTGTGCCTTTCGCCGCAGTTCCCCACCAACTTCAAGGAGTTGACTACCTCTTTTAGCTTCCGTTTGGG
Source organism: Hemerocallis citrina (assembly GCA_017893485.1). Taxonomy (NCBI): domain Eukaryota; kingdom Viridiplantae; phylum Streptophyta; class Magnoliopsida; order Asparagales; family Asphodelaceae; genus Hemerocallis; species Hemerocallis citrina. The sequence goes on along the minus strand of CM030359.1, from coordinate 128,134,847 downwards.
CCCCCTTTTCAATGATTTTTTTTAGGAAACCAAAGCACCCCTATCTGGTAATGGGTGCGAATCCCCTGTCTGTCTTCCATCTCGACCGTTGGATCCACTGTTCAAGCCTCGTTCTCGACCAGCAGTTGTCGAAGAAGATGAGTTTGGTTCTGATCCCTCCACCACCTGGCCAAGGCGTGCCTCCTTCCCTCTCACCACCTTGATGAGTTCACGGTGCGCACGTTCCACTTCATGAGCCCTATCTAGAGTCAAGTCCCACTTCGGTGAGACCACCTCCTTGTATGAGCAGGCCACTCTGAGTGAGGGTGAAGGGGTAGGGGAAGTGATGGACAGGTGCTCCGCCTCCGTCTCCGCTCTCCTGTCAAGTACAAATCAGATGAGATCGACTCCTGGAAGGAGAAGACTTTGGCAAATCATGGCATAAGAGCGATGTCGGCACTCCTGATCAGAATCCTAGCTGAGACTATTTGGGAGCGCCGCACCGTCTTTTCGTCGATATCCTCAATTGTTCCGAAGTCGGCAATGATCTCTTATAGTGCTTCCTTCTTCCAGAAGTGAAGTGGCACTTTGGTAGCTCCTCTCCGAATCCAAATCCAAAACTTCTCCCCCTGTGGTAGCTCCTCTCCGAAGCTTGGTGTCCAAGCAAAGAATTCCATTTTGAAATGACCAAAGTCTGCTGTGCCCAAGCTGGTGACCTCGATCATCTTCTCCGACGATGGGAAGGAAACCAAAAACTGAAGGTGGCCCATCTTTTTCGCCACTCAGTCCCTGTGGGCCCTCATTGGCCACTTGGTATTGAGCGCTTGTAGGAGGTGAGTCTCCGAAGGGCTCCCAGCCCTAACTCTTGCAATAGCGCACCACTGCCGTAGCCACTTTTCCTCATTCTTGATAGTGTCGAGGCTATTTGTGAGTTTGATTAGGGTTGGGTTCTCTGGTGACTTTCCTCTGCTGACATGGCGATCATCGTCGGTGTTAGTGTTGATGACATTCATGCAGACGTATGACAAGTGGCCCCATTTCATTCATTTCAGGCAGCAAACCTCTTTTGTGCAATCTTTCCGATAGTGGCCCAAATCACCACAGTTGAAGCAAGGTACCAGCTTGCACTTTTCTCTTCGTTGTATCTTTTTGTTTTCCAATTAAGGGGAGGGGGGGAATGCTCAGTCTCTTCTTTGATTTGTTGGATACTTCAACCCACAGTTCCCTATTCTCAATTTGTGTTAACTCCCTGTAATCTCGTTTGGCGGATCCCCCTCTTAGGCCTGCTCGACGGAGGATTTAGGTTGGATCTTAGTGTTCCTTTGAGGTGGGAAGGACTGGGGGTTGCAGTGTTTGGGGTGGGTTTGATGAGTAGGGGAAGGTGGTGGGGACTGCGCAGACTTGTGGGGGATGTGTTGTTGGTGGACAGTAGGAGGGGCATTTTGGTGGTTGTGATGGGTAGGAGGGTAATGGTGCATTTTAGAAGAGGAGGAAGGGGGTTGAGGGAGTTGAGGCTTTTGCAAATGAGCTATCTCGTTGACTGGTCGGTACCTGTGGTTTCCCTTCACTCCGTAGTGGCGATGCTAGCTATGGGGGGGTCGCTTTTACGCTCCAAAGAATTTGTAGGAGGACCCCTTCTCCGAGCCCATCCCCCCTTGGGTGGAGAGTATCGGCGATGATGACTGAGCTCCATCTCATATCGATGTTGATGTGCACCACTGTGTGCACGCGCAGTCGACTGTCTGAGCCTTGAGTCTCTCTTCTCATAGGGGTAACCCAGGTGCAGAATGTGGTGGTGGTTAGAAGCAGGGTTGAAGTCGGTGGAGGGGGAAGAGGCTTGTCTTGTGTTAGCTTGTGGCTGCATAGGTTGAGGTGGTGGGGGGTTCGCAGTAGCTAGGGGAGGGGAAACAGTGGACTGGTTAGCGGGGGGACACACAATAGCTGGAGGGATTTTAGGGGGGGGGAGTCAATGACTGCGGTAGGTATTTGGCGGTGGCGGACCTCCTCATTGGGCCCGCACCCACTCAACTCTAGTTTCGATAGTGAATAGGAAGTCATTGCAGAGGCTGTATGGTTTGAGTTGTTGCAGATCTTGAAGAAGAGAAAAAGGAATGTTGACTTCGGTGAATAGTCTGAAGACGAGAAGAGAGGGAAAGGTTAAGAGAGTGGACTACAGCGACGTCATGTCAGGGTGATAGTGGGAGAGCCGGCCCGGTGAAGGGGTTGAGGAAGGAGGGAGATTGTTGAAGCAAAACCAGCACAACATCTTGAGTTGTAGACATGGTCTAATAGTCAAGGTTGCGATAGGTTGGGTCTTCCATGAGGATCCACTTAAGCTTTGTTTGGTAGTGGTGTGACTGAAAATTGCTTTCCCTAAAAAGTATTGATACCAAAAGCACTTTTTAGAAAGAATTATATTTAACTTCAAAATTTTCTTAGTAAGTAAAAGTACTTTTTGAAATGCTAAATGCATCATTTTAGGTACTTTGAGAAATATGTTTAAAATAGTAGTTTTAGAAAAAGTACTTCTGATTAAATATATTTTTAATTATGTTTTCCAAACACCTGTTGTGAGCCTAAAAAAGTTTTCAAACTCAAAAACATCCTCCAAAACCAATAACAAATGGAGCCTTAGTTTTGAAGGACTTTTTCCCTTCTTTCAATTATGGATTCTCCAAAATATATATTGTCTCGTTGGATATAGATATGGAATCTTGAGGATGCAAATGAGATAACCCAAGAACCCGAAGCATATAACTCGCATTTTGGATTAATTTAAGTACTTGTAACTCCTATTTTTCATTTTGTGTATTTCTGAGTGTATTATTCGTTTTGGTGTATTTTTCTCTCTTGTATTTTTTGTGAACCGTATATTGGAGTTGTTTTCAATATATATTCATTTTCATTTTATTTTGAGCTCGTTTTGTTTGATTGGTTGTCTCTTTTGTCTTGTTCTTCATTGTTTTGGTTCTTTCTTTCATTTTGGTCTCGTTATCTTTATTTTATTTTTCTTGAGTGCATGTGGTGGTGGTTGGGTGTTATCTTTTTCCCACTCCTATTATTTGATCCCTCATAAGATTTTTACCAAAGCTAATTTAAAATTCCCAAATCCAAAACCCATTGGTAAACTACTACTAACTCTTAAAACCCACAACCCAATACCCATAAACCCACATCCTAAACCCTATATATAAACACTCTCCCTCACAAACCCTAACCCTAGACTCCTACACACAAACCCGACCTCCCTCTCCCTCTCTCCCTCCTTGTTTGCGACTGCACACCCGACCATAAGCCCCAGGCCGAAACCCGCCCAGGCCGACCTCCTCTCTTTCTCGGCCTTTGCTCAACCCGACAGCCACCAAGACCGATCCCCTTCTTCCCTAGGCCATCCGATCATCTCCCACACCACCACCAACAACCCCCTTGCACTATATAATCCTTCTACTCTCTCGTAGTGTTCTCTTGTGGCCGCAAGCCACTTCGATCATCTCTCGCTTTTGGAAGTTTCGTTCGTGAGGAGATTCTTGCTCGAGTTGCTTGGATTCGCTGATTAGCGGATTTTCGTTCGTGGGTTTTGCTCGTACTCTTGATTTGCATCGTTCTTCATCTTCGATTAAGGCAAGTAACTTGTACTCCAATTCATTTGTTTGATACAAGTCAAAAATACCACCTATAGTGTAGTTGGGTCTAGAGACAACTCTTGTTCATGATATGCTTGATGGGTTTTATCTCTATTGTGCAAATTTGACCATAAATGACTCACTACACAATATGAATATGAATTAACTTAGGTTTTACCCGTTCTTGATTTGGATCATGTGTGTGAGACTTTTGTGAGAATTCGTATTTTGGTTGAGACCCATGTGATATATTTGGTGTGGACATGTTAGATACCCTAAATTATGATGTTTAGACACTTGGTAGACTCGATTTCATATTTGGGTGTGTTCGGATCAATTTTCTTGCATCTATGTTGATTTTGATTTTAAGGGAAAAATCTGTATTTTGTCGATGTTCTGTTTTGTTTGCTATTTTGAACTGTGTTAAAGTCAGTATCTTGATTTCGGTATAAAATATGAGTTTTAGATAATTTCATCTATTTTGAAACCCCTCTGACCCTGCTTGATTTTGATTTCGTATGACTGAGTTATGACTATTTTACTACAAAGGTGTCGACCTTTTTCCAGATTCTGTTTTACGGTAATTTTGAGGCTAAACCATTTTAAAGAACTATGCTACATATATTATTTTGATCCAAAACTTTGGTCAATGTTTCTTTATCTAGTAAGGGTTTACCCAGAATTTTGGTGCATTTTATTGATGAGTTTTATGTGTGGTTTCATGCTCGTTTATAAAATCTATACTTGCTGTATTTTGGTCGCTGTTCTGTAAAAAATCTTATTTTCACTATGATTCCTTTTACTGTGTGAAAAATGTTTGTGAAATATGAAAGTTAGTATATTTTATCTATTTTCATATCCCTTTGGCAGAATTGGATTTCGTTTCACTGGTTGCGAGATATCATAGTTTTCGTACAGCAGTGTTGGGAATTCCAGATTTGCCAAACTATGGTTTCTTGATGCTTTCTTATTTTTGATGACTGATCTAAGTTTACTGGAAAATTATGAAACTTTATATTTAGGTACTAGACATATAGGGGAATACCCCAGATTTTTTGTGGATTTATTTAATGTTTTTTCATGCTGTTTTCCTGTTCTTGAATTTGTTTTCCTGATTTCTGGCTGAACCTAATTTCTATATTCAAATCAGTTTTGAGCTGTGTTTTTGTGAACTAGTATGTAACTTATTTATATTCGCTGGATTTGTGTGGAAGTCTATTTTCTAGATCCTTCGACAGATCCATATTTTATTATTTGTAACACTGAGAATCACTATTTTACTACAGTATGGTCTTGCTGTCCTGAACTTGAGATGTGTTTATCTTAGTCTTTTATGAGATATCTTGTACTCGTACATGTTTAGCTTGCAACTTGCACTTGTCACATGATCATGCCATGTTACTTTTGATATATTTTGCTTATATACATGCTTGTTTGACATTAATAATAAATAACCAAGCCGGGGTTTAAGGGACAGATCTAATAGTGGATAATTCAGAAATGTGTACTCGGAGGGGGATCCACTGATCCTACGTGATTACTTGAGACATGATACTTGACACGTGATTACTTGATACTTACATGCAAGACACGATACTTTCCACTTGCACACTTGACACGTGATTACATGATACATGATACTTGGAGCTTGGATCTCGATTACTTGACTTGTCCCCGAGTATACTGCCCTCTATGGTCCACTATAAAATCTAAAGCGAAACTGTTTGCTGTAGCAACCATGTAAGGTGGGCTGCATGAAGTGCTACCTAGATAGTAATTCACTATAAGACTTGATACATGCTACTTGAACATGATACTCGAACATGCTACTTGAACATGATGCTTGAACATGATACATGCTACTTGAACATGATACTCGAACATGCTACTTGAACATGATGCTTGAACATGATACATGCTTGCTTGATACTTGGCAACATGATACATGAGACTTGATACATGATTACCTGACACCTGACACTTGATGCATGTTCAAATGATACTTGATTTCTTGACACTTGATCTATGCCATGTACACTTGATCACTTTTACCATGCTAGTTGTTATGTTGACATCACACTTATACCATGTTGTTAGTTAGTTTCTCTATGTGCTTGTATCCTACATTATAAGTGGCCCGTAACTTGCAATTGACGGGTATTTGTGTTTTCTCTTTTCCTCTTTCCTGCATTCGTTGAATTGCAGATTTTAGAGAACAGGTTCCAGATGGTATCGGAGACATGAAGTATTAGTTCAGCTTTTTATTAATATTATTTCTTGTAGCTTGCTTGAACAATAATGTATTTTGAGACTTGGATTTAGTCTTGTATTTGGGCGATGTGACCCAAGATATGTTTTTCTATTTAGATCATGACTATTTGAGATTTATGTATTTGGTTTCAAGTATTCTTGTTGGTAATTTGGCTCATTATGTGCATGTGGTTGATTCTTTTGCTTCCGACTCTGATGATTCTTGAGAATGTAGTAAGGATTTCTTGAACAGCTTAAGGATGAAAAAAATTATTTGCTGGGCTCTTGTTGCGTATCCGTATTCCGTATTCTTTTGAGAAGCGGGGCATGACAGTACTCATAAGTCATACAGGATATATTGTGTCATTGGATCTAGATATGGAACCTTGAGGATGCAAAAAAGACAACCCAAGAACCCGAAGCATATAACTCGCATTTTGGATTAGTTTGACTACTCATAAGTCATACAGGGTATAGCAATTATAATATTTCTTCCTTACCCAATAATTATTATTATAAAATTTCATAGAATAATTATCATTATTATTATTATAAGGGACAAATTGTATGACCATTTAGATTTTAGTCGGGGGATCTACCCCACAACTCGTAGTGCTAATAGCGAAAACACACCACAAGAAATAGAAACTTCCAAGACTTAGATGAACCAAGAACAAGCCACCACAATATATGCAAGATCTTACAAGAACACAATCAATATGCAGAGATAACCAATACTTTTTATTCCCCAAGAAATACAAAGATTACAAAAGAGATTACAACTCTCAATCTCTCTCTCTCACCTTTGAAACACTCAGCACAATCCCCTATTGAAGTTGAACAATGATAATGACTCACCTCTTGATTACACAAATTGATTCTAACCCTAGAGTTTACGGTCATATATATAGCCCCAAAGAACCCCTAAAAGATAAACACAAATCTAGCAATTGGGCCTTTAAACTCGTAAGCCCAAAAACAATTAGCCGCCAAAGTCGGTTAACCGCACCCCCAAGGTTGGTCGACCGCAACGTGAAGTCCAGACCCGAGAGTTGACTGGTCGACTGCACCCCCAAGGTCGGTCGACCATCCGCTCCTCTGCTAAACCTTTACACTCGAAAAACTCTCAGCAGACGAGGTCGATCGACCGCACCCCCAGGTCGGTCGACTGCAACTCTCTAGGCTGCATTCTTCTACTCACTGCTTGTCTTCTCTTGCTTCTTTGTCTCATCCTCTTCTTCTCTAACTTCAAGTACTCAGTGCCTATGTGTAATTGAGGCCAAACCCTAACAATCTCCCACTTGGACCAAATACACCATGCTTCAAAGTTATTGCAATCTTCACCTCATATTATCTCTGCCAATCTCCCACTTTCATGGAAGACTCAAATACTCCCACTCTCATGAAGAGCACCTCTGCCACTCCACCACGTGGAGTGCACCAACCACCCCTTATCACCTTATGAAGGATGTGCTCCACCAATCGCATAGAGTACGAATACCGGAGAAACAATCTCCTGTATCGAATTCCGTGTTATGAGACTCCCCAACTCGCAAGATCTCCATTAACACCGGACATAGTTCAAAGCCTCTCAATACACCCTCTACATTAGAAACCTCCGTGGACGACACCTCCACAAAATCTGCAGACTGTTCAACCCCTACAGTCCTAATTCGGTTACCCTCATTGACATCACCCCGCATATCGATACCAGTGCTCTCTACTTCACAAGAGCGACTTGAAGCTTCAACTGCCAATTCGCAAAGTACCCTCACCGCAGCAACGTCTTGCCCTCTAGGATCACTTCCATGGCCAGCAGCTCCCACTAAATTAGTAACCTCCCCTTCACATCTAAAAGAACTCGATTGCACTCCCACACAACCTCCTACTCGATTCCGGCTGAGAATCAACTACAGAAGAAACGCCCCTCACACCTCTAAGCAAATACAGCACTCCCTCATGCTTCCCTTTTGCAATCACCCTTAAACCTGCAGGTATACACCACTCCCCACTACCAAGTGTAGTAGACAACCCCTCCTTGCCTAGCCTTATAATCGAGATAAGATTTTCCTTCAAGTCTGGAACATGTCTTGTATCCTGCAAGACAATACTTTGATCATCAATGGTGTTCACGCGAACAGTACCAACCCCACGTACAGGACACCAGTGACCATTCCCCATGATCACATGTAACACCCTGTAATTTTCAAAAGAATATATATATATATATATATATATATATATATAGAAAGTAAAGTGGTATTTTTGTAATAATGTTGAAATTGAATGGTGAATGATAGGGGGGCCCACGTGAATGGTAACAACAGGTTTGTGCTATTGTGACGTCACTTGGAGATGTGACGTGGCATTGAAGTATGGGGCCCACCTGTGTAGAATTTCCGGAATGTTGCTTCTCTCTGGTCTTCGCTGACATGGGAGGTGGGGGCCCACGTGGGTGTTAGCTCTCGGAGAGAGAACAGAAGAAAGAGATAAGAGATTTAGTCCCATATTGGGATTTGTGCATAAACAATTAATATATAAATATAATTGCCTATGATCAAGGGTCACCAATTCGGTTAACCACCTTTGAGAGGCAGCCTGTGGAGGGCAGTTGTACTACATAGTATCTAATTTGTCTTCTAAATTGTATAAATTGTCCGAGCTAGGGGCAAGGGCGTTACAAATGGTATCAGAGCCGACTTTCGACACCGAGTGTGAGTAAGAGTGGGTGAGATGTATGCCTGAGATGGAGCTAGCAGATGTACATGTATGCCTGAGAGGGAGCGAGGTTGCGACCTGAAATAATGGACAACCCGCAGAATCGGGGTACTGTGCAGCTAGCAGAATCAGGGTACTCCACTTCACATCGGCTAGAAAGGAGATCCTGCACTAGGTTGTGCATGCCCCGTGCTCAGCGAGGACGCTGATTTCTGAAGGGGGGGTGTGTGTAACACCCCATAATTTTCAAAAGAATATATATATATATATATATATATTAAAAAAGTAAAGTGGCATTTGTGTAATAATGTTGAAATTGAATAGTGAATGATAGGGGCCCCCACGTGAATAATAACAGCAGGTTTGTGCTGTTGTGACGTCACTTGGAGAGGTGACGTGGCATTGAAGTCTGGGGCCCACCTGTGAAGAATTTCCGAAATGTTGCTTCTTTCTGGTCTTCGCTGACGTGGGAGGTAGGGGCCCACGTGGGTGTTAGCTATCGGAGAGATAACAGAAGAAAGAGATAGAGATTTAGTCCCATATCGGGATTTGTGCATAAATAATTAATATATAGATATAATTGCCTATGATCAAGAGTCACCAATACGGTTAACCACCTTTTGAGAGGCAGCCTGTGGTGGGCAGTTGTACTACATAGTATCTATTTTGTCTTCTAAATTGTATAAATTGTCTGAGCTAGGGGCTAGGGCGTTACATCACTTCTCCAAAAGAACCCTCCTCGTAGTAATCAAATACATCTCTCCTCGGAGTGTAATGAAAAGAAGGTCCCGAATCAATACACCAATCTTGAGTGCCCAACTCTTCCCAAGCTAATAAGCATAAATTCGCAACACGCCCCACTTGAGCTTCCTTTGGGATATCTTTCTTCGGTTTCTACTGCTTCTTCTTCATATAAGCCTTGCAACTACGCATCATGAGACCCTTCTTGTGACAATTCTAGCACTCAGGTCCATGTCCCCCATCGCTATCATCAGACCCACTCTCAGATGAACTACTCTGATCCTTTCTTCTTCGACTGCTCTTAGATCTCCCATGTCTCTTCTCAGCGTACATAGCGGAATCTCTAGAAGATGATGATGGATATACCCCGTTTCTCACCTTCTCACCTCCTCGTTCAGAATGCTACTCACCACATCCTGTAGAGTCGTCAAATCTGTCATAGTGCCTGTAATAGTCTGTTCTACCGTACCATAACTATCGGGTAAAGTAGATAGAAGTAACAATGACTGCCCCATCTCTGAAAACTTCAAACCTGCAGCTTCCATCTGGTTGTAAACTATACAGTAATTGTTCACATGCTTTGCTATTGAACCCCTTCCTTCAACTTCATGTAAACCAATTTCTTCAGATGAAGAATTTGATTAGATGCCGACGGTTTCTCATACATATCCGTGAGAATCTTCATAGCCTCCTTTATAGTTTTTGCCTTCGAGATATGAAATAACGCCTTCCTACTTAGCCCTAACTGAATCTGCCCCAGTGCCTTCTGATCCAAACGATTCCAATCTATGAAGACCTTCACATCCTTGTCTGCACCTACCGGCTTCTCATCAAACAACAGACCATCAAGATCTTTCTAACGAAGATACGCTATCAACTGAATCTTCCATATCACAAAGTCACTCCCATCAAATCTCTCGATCTTCATCTTGTTATCGGCCATCTCGAACCAATTGCTTTGATACCACTTGTCGGATGATCTACCCCACAACTCGTAGTGCTAATAGCAGAAACACACCACAAGCAATAGAAAATCCCAAGACTTGGATGAACCAAGAACAAGTCACCACAATATATGCAAGATCTCACAAGAATACAATCAATATGCAGAGATAACCAATACTTCTTATTCCCCAAGAAATACAGAGATTACAAAAGAGATTACAACTCTCAATCTCTCTCTCTCACCTTTGAAATATTCGGCACAATCCCCTCTTGAAGTTGAACAATGATAACAGCTCACCTCTTGATTACACAAATTGATTCTAACCCTAGAGTTTACAGCCATATATATAGCCCCTAAGTAAACCCTAAAAGATAAACACAAATCTAGCAATTGGGTCTTTAAACTCGTAAGTTCAAAAATAATCAGCCGCCGAAGTCGGTCGACCGCACCCCCAAGGTCGATCGACCGCAACGTGTAAGTCCTGACCCGAGAGCTGACCGGTCGACTGCACCCCCAAGGTCGGTCGACCGTCCTCTCCTCTGTTGAACCTTTACACTCGAAGAACTCTCAGCAGACTAAGTCGGTCGACCGCACCCCCAGGTCGGTCGAGCACAACTATCCAGGTTGCATTCTTTTACTCACTGCTTGTCTTCTCTTGCTTCTTTGTCTCATCCTCTTCTTCTCCAACTTCACGTACTCAGTGCCTACGTGTATTTGAGGCCAAACCCTAACAATTTTATAGTTTATCTCATACAAATAAAATTTCAGATATAAATTTGTTTAAGTCGCTTACCTGTAACAACATCCATTTATTGTGATATAGTTCTCATACACATATTTAATTCATTATTTCATAATAGAAATGTGTTGGCTATCTACTGTGCATCTATTAAAATCTATATCGACATCACCATCATGGTAGATAGAGTGATCACATAAACAAAAACTAGAGCCTGATACTACAAAAAGGATTAGCCTTAAGTATTATTAGCAGTACATTGGGTTTTTGGCGGTTGATGAAGTGGAAGTTGTGATCTTCGTGATAGCTTGAAGTACCTCAATGAACATAGCTCACACGGTCAGTGACGAATTCTACAGTCGAGGATATGTACTAAAGTTACACATCTTCTTTCTCAACGTTAGATGGAGGAAAGACAAGCATGGAGGAGAGAAACGAGAGAGATTGATATTGTAACACCCCAAATTCCAAATAAGTCTGAATTCGACGTTCCACAGGATCTTTACACTTCACTTTGTACAATTTTACAAGGAATTTAAAACTTTTTATACAATAATGTTTACATCAACACAGCGGAAGCAAATTATAACATATTATATGAATAAAGTAACACTTGAAACAATTCTTTAAGCATCGTTCCTCTTTAGTCCATTCATTCATTTTATCTTGCATAGAAACTGTAGGCACATCAGTTGCATACAACTGACGCTAGGATATAATACATCAATTTCTCTTACTTGGAAAGCAAACACTTGTTCACAAAGAAAACTAAAGGGGACTATCTTATTGATGTTGTGTGTGAATGTGCACTTAGTCCTTAATGCAGTTATTTATATTTAATGACACTAATGCACACTTGTTCGGATTCTATGCATCCCATACTACATAAGTCCGAGGGCAAGCCCTTAATCATTCTTCATCTTTTAGGGTTGATTCCCTCGCTATGAGTTTAACTACTACGGTAACTACAATAAGTATCCAAGATGTTCTATGAGTTATGAGCCCATGTCCAGACATCCTGGAGAGAATCCCACGTCATAACATGACGCATCATGCAGACATCCTATGGACAATTCGCCTCCGCCATGGAACGATGGCACTACGTAGTCACCAAGCACCCCACAAGCATTGTCACTGTCCCGATATTCTGGAGATGTATTAACATCTTGACATGACACATCATGTAGACATCCTGTGAACACTCTCACACCGTAGATCCAAGGCCCTCATACTTGTGTTTTTCTCTTACTTTGATCACATCTCCACTATGTGTCTAATCCTTAGATAATTGAATCATGAGTAAAATTAACACCCTAGAATTAGCATCACCTCTACACTGGACTTAACCATCAATTATAACAACGACCCAAATCTTGGTCTTTCTCTACAACCTTCATTTTTCAAGAGTTCATTCATGCCGGTATAAGAACTTAGCTACACTCTAGTTTTTAGCTTCTTTTTCATGTTCACCATAATGAGTGTTTATATTCACAAAATTTCCACATTTTATCATAATCTTTGTATTTCACTTTCCATGCACATTTGCATAATTTAAACAACAAATTTTATTTGTTAACTTCCTCACTTCTTCTTTATTTTCATGTCAAAAATCTCAAGTTTAATCTCTACACAAAATTTCTTTACATTCACAATATTTCTTTTCTTTAATTAATCAAAGCCATCTTCTAAGAAAAATTTATCAAGTTCTTCTTCCCAAAATTAATTTTAATTCTCATTATATTATGTCAAATATGGTAGAAATAATTTTTATGAAGTTTAGGTAATTTTAGAAGAATTCTAGTATTTTTTTCTTAATTTTTATACACTTAAAATACTCAACAAATCGAAATAAGTTCAAAAAAAAAAATCAAAAAACACAAACAAAAGGCTAGGGCCGGATTCGAACCCAGACCAATGCCCCCGCCTGTGAACAGTAACCGACCCAAAGCGCACCCAACGACCAGAAAGGCCAGAGTGACTAACCAATATGAGAGGGGCATTAATTATACTTAGAGCATAGTTCGGTGATTTGATTTAAAAATCGAAATTTCATAAAAACAGAGTCTCTTCAAGACTCGAACCCGAGACCAGTACCCCCGCTGTGCTACAGTAACATACCCAAAACGCACCCGAAGACCAGTAGGTCTGAGTGACTAACCGTGTCACGCCCTGCTTCCCAAAATACGGGCATACAAGCCCGTGACGAAGGCCCAGCGAATGATTTTCATCATTCATAAGTTGTAGGAACGACTCAGCATCATAACAAGAAATATAGCAAAATATATTCAACCACGCATGCATGAATAATTTATTAATCAACAGAAAACATTTGAAACAAATATAAATTGTCCAAATAATCTCAAGATCTTGATCAAAAGTAAAAACTTCAGGGACTACAAGCCCATTACAAGTTTTAAGTAGCAACAGAATTAAATAAGCTCAGATACAAAATAATTAAAGCAATCTTTCCCATGTGAAGCCCAGAAGGTCTGCTCACCAACTCCAGTAGGCAACTTGTCTCCAAAGTCTGTATTATCATGCAGAAGAAAATGGGGAAACAAGACAAACGCCCTTAGTGCAAGTTAGGGCCGCAAGTAGTACAAGCAAGGATATGAAAACAAGTGCAAGAAAATATGAAACAAGATATGGAATCAAGAGTATACAACATGATTTGACAAGGATGCAACAAGTAGTGAAGTTCAAGAGACTAGCTAGCAAGTAAGGTAACTCAATTAATAGGATTGGGTAACAAATGCAAGTGGCAGGAACAAGTAACAAGTGGGCATGTAACATGTATCAAGTATCAAGTAACAAGTCTCAAGTAACAAATAACATGTAACATGTAACAAGTAGCAGGAACGGGTAACCAGAATGTGCAAGTGAACATGTTATACTTAAGTCTGTTGTTTACTTCTATCTAGGTAGCACTTCATGCATCCCAACTATTTACCACATGGTTGCTACTTACAAACAGTTACATTTAGGCCTAGTGGTGGATTTTATAGGGTGGTGTACTCAGGCATCAAGTATCAAGCAAGCATGTTAATCAATCGATTAATCATATAACTAGTTCATGTGTCAAGTAATAACATGATAAGTCATGAATCAAGTAATAACATACTAGTTCATGAATCCATAGTAACTAGTTCATGAATCGAATAATAACATAACTAGTTCATGAGACAAGTATCAAGTAAGAAACACGGGCCCCCCTTCCGAGTACACTTACCTATATTGTCCACTACTATGGTCTTTCCCTTAAACCCCGGCTTGTGATTTATTATTATTGTCAAGAAAAGTATAAAAGCCTGCGAAATATGGTAAGTAAATATGATCAAGAACAGGGAACTTTAGACTAGATAGGATACATATTCGAGGGTCAAAACAAATTAAAGTCATCAAGAACGACGAGAATTCCAATTCTGGACAGCATGATGTTGCTGCACCAAAACTGAGATTCCTGCCACTAAAAGAATGCAAATCTAGGATCCGTCAGAAGTTCTAGAAACTAGACTCTCTACCGAATCCAGCGCATATAAACAAGACATATAAAAGTTGTAGCATCAGGTGTCAAAACAGCAAACTACACAGGATTTGTGTTCAACAATAATTTGTAAAACTGAGTTTATACATATGAAACAGGTTTTAAATTTCATTAATTAATTCCAAGAAAATTAGCGAATGTTCTCTAGGGTGTCTAGTATCAGCATGTAAATTTTCAAGTCATTATCTTACAGGTAGCATAGTTAGTTTAATTGTAAAACAAAGTGTCGCAGCAATTTTGTGAATCTGAAATCTTACGACACAGCAGTACTAAAACTGCGATAACTCACAAACCATAACTCAGAATTCAGTTCTGTCAAAAGGGTAGTAAACTAGACATCTGGGGCTACATTTCATGTTTAGAACTCAAGTCCAGATTCTGATATTATCAGGGTCGAAACAGCAAGTAAAATCAAGAATAGCAGCATAGATGGTCTCTTTTATATAACAAGTGGCATGAAAAATGAATAATATGGGCCTAAATTAGTGTGTGATACAAATAGGATGTAATGGATATCAAATTATCAAGTCACATTTATTTTTCAACTCAAAGAAAAGTAGAATCAACACATACATCATACAACATGCATGTACAAGTCAAGGTGGTTCTTAGTTTCATGTGCTCAAGTAATTATGAGATAAATGGGTCCAACTAGTTTTGAAACAATATATATC
The DNA here is from genome assembly GCA_017893485.1 of Hemerocallis citrina. Lineage (NCBI taxonomy): Eukaryota > Viridiplantae > Streptophyta > Magnoliopsida > Asparagales > Asphodelaceae > Hemerocallis > Hemerocallis citrina. The sequence continues at coordinate 128,119,633 of CM030359.1, read as the reverse complement.
AATGAAGGGTTGTGACTCTTAAGATCATGGAATTAATAAGGAGTAAAATAAGATCATCAAACGATAAGCCAAAGGGGAGTCACAACTACGATCTACTTGTAGTATTTTCAATTAAAGGGTTGTACTAGAACAATAAATTGTACAAGAAGATACTTGGCTTGATTGGATGAGGGCGTTAATCGACGATCGAGATCGAATGGATTGGATCGGCGTAGATCTTGATGGCGATCAAGATCAAGACAATCGGACGGCTCAGATCAGATCTGATTTGATGAAGATAATGGAGATCGATCAGATCAGATCAGGTCACGATCTTGATGGGATCGGGTGGCTGAGATTTGATCTGATCAAACTCCCTCTTCCCTCCTTCTTCAGTTACAGTGACGGATGAAGCTTCGACTAAGGCGACGTGAGTGACGATTGTGGGTGGCTGCGGTGGCAACTCGTGGCAGCATCGAGGGGAGCTCGATGCAGGAAGACGACGGCGACGACATTGACGATGAGGTGGTGGCCACAGAGCGGTGCTCTGTTCTTGGGGGAAAAAACAGAGTGATGACGGGAGGAAGCTTTGGGGATTCGGCAATGGCGAGGCAACGATGGGCGACTAGAAGTAGGGGATGACGACGAGGATGGGCACAGGCGATGGGGTGATGGGTTCAGGATGGCGATAAGGGGATGATGAAGGCAATGGCGATGATGGGTTTCGGTTCAGGGGATGACGATGAGCGGGAAGAGTTGACGAAGGTGGAGGGCTCGAGTGCAGTCGACGGGGGAAAGATGGGGTTCGAGGCTGAGGCGGGTTGGTCCGATGGCAAAGAGGAAGAGGGTGAAGCAGTAGGGCAGGTGGGCGAGGTTGAAGGGGACAGGCATACAAGGGAGATGGCGGGGGGGGGGGTCAGGGGCGAGGTGGAGACGATGAAGGAGCGGGAGTCGAAGGGTGTTCCAGGCGTTGGGTTTCAACGGGAGTAGGGGAAGAAGGAATGATGGGCTTGGGTTTGCAAGGAAACAGAGAGGGAGAGAGATTAGGGAGGCGGCGGTAAAACAGTTGGGGGGGGGGGGGGGGGGGGTAGAACAGTGATAGGGTTAGGGTTTTAGGGTATTTATATATAGGGTAATGGGTTTGGGTTGTTGGTTAACGTGTTTAAAATCTAGTAGGGAAACAATTAGGATTATAGGGTTTATAAAATATACATATATACATGTACATTAAATCAAATAATGAATACGTATAAAATAGAGTATGTTCGGCTTAAAATAAAATAATAATAATAATAATATTAACAATAAAAATAATGATACTGCAAAATAATACCAACAAAATAATACTCGTAATTATAATAATAGTAAAAATATTAATAATAATACTGATAACAGTAATAATAAAAATTATAATAATAACAATAATTATAATAATATTAATAACAATAATAATAATAATAATAATAATATACATATATCAAAATGAAGAATTCTGTTTTAACAGATTATTAAAATAATCCAAATAATATATAGTATAAGTAGTAGATCAAATAGAAATAGAAATTGGGGTTAAAATATACCATTATTCGAAGTAAATAGAATTTTCGATTAGAAAATATTTGAATAGGGAATCCAAAAACGAATTTAACACAAGGTAATTTATGATTAATCGAAATACAGAAACTATTCAGAAAATATTTATTTACAGGAATGGGGGTTACAAACCGATATAAGGAACTGATTAAATACTTTTTGTATAGACTGTACTGTATCTAGTTCTTCCTCGAATAAACTCTATTTTTTTCAATCAATTTGTACTTATAAAACTCTAAATCTTTTTCCAAAATGTATTTCTTTGAAAAACAATATATTCTATTTTCTTAGATTTCCAAAATTCTCATTTTTAACCACATAGTAGACTATTTCGCTTATTTCTTTTGAAAAGTGGAACATTAATACGTTTTTCGACAATGAAAAATTCATTTTCTTGATGAATCTTTTTATCTACTTGTTCCCCCATCTATTCACAATATGTTTACACAATTTTTCATTCTTTAACATAATCAAAACCCTTAAGTTAATCTTATCTTTACAAAACTAACACATTTTCTTATGTTTCAAAGAGACAACATAATTGACAATCTAGTGAATATAATACTACTCATACAATACAATTAAAATCAATACTTATTGCTACTAATCAATTTATTTCACAATCCATGGATATTATTTTGCATTCTACAATTCATTCATAAGCACAATTTTCATATAATCATGATTCATTAATTCATATGTATTCTAGCATGCAAATATATTAATAAAGCATCATAACAAATCTAAATTAACACATTTCAATTCATTATGCTAGCTTTCTCATATAGCCAAACAAGAGATTTCCCTTTTCCTTACTAGTCTTTTCAGGCAAGTATATGGCAATTTTTTTCTATTTCTTTCTAACATGTTCATAAATTAGATTCCTAGCATGGTGTCTACATTAGAAGTAGAGAAATCACCCACCTTTTGAAGAAACAAATAAGAAACTCCTAGAAAACTCCTTGAATGCACGATCGTCTCCCTTTTTCTCCTAGCTTGTGCCGCACGAACCGAGCCTTCTCCTCCTAGCAAAGCTTGAACCCGAGACCTCCTTGATGTACTGGCCGGCCACCCAAGTACAAGTGCACACAAACACACAAACACTCAATCTTTTCTCACACAACTCTATCTTTTCTCTTACACAATTTTATATTTTCTCTCCTTTTGAAATTTCTAATGCAAATGACAAGAGTGATAAGGGAGGGGTATTTATACACATTTCAAGAGTGAATTGAGGGTTGAGATGAGTTTAGATTAAAGGCTAGGATACATTTGGGAGTTAGAAGAACTACCCATATCGAGTAACCGTCTCACCACTCTTCCACTTTCTCCCTCCACTCTCAATATGGCCGGCCACCCACTTGTGCTCCATTGTGCGTGCATGTGCAATACGCGTGTCTCCATGTGCACACTAGTTTAAGTTGTACAATTATTAATTGTTCATTTATTTGTTACATGATCAAGTCTACACTACAAGTTCTATTAATTACTAATGGAATTAACTAGTGGGCTAATTAGATAGGCTAAAATCCATGGGCTCTTTTAATTAATTAATTAATTAATTTAAGTGGGCTAGAAGAATTAGACTATTAGGCCTAAAGATTAATAATAGGATTTAATTTTAAAAGAGAAGAAAATTTTTATTCATGACATAAAAATAATTTTTAAAGCTAAATACACAAATTAAATTGCAGATGCAAAACACGTGAAAACAAAGCGCCCAGCCAGTTTGTAATGAACGTTCGGATCTTAATAGTTCAAGGCAGTCTGTCAAGCATCGGGTTTGGATTTTACCCGAGCGTAGTCGCTCAATGAGATTTTCTTCTTGGCCCCACCAAAGCGACTCTGTTAGTCTCACAAGTCAATCCCAGATTTCCTCGTTCTCGGCGTAACCATTTTGCCAATGATAGTTTGAGTCTCAACTTGCTCGCTTCTCCTACAGAGCACTAGGAAGGTGTGTTCAAGAGTAAACCACATCATTTACCTTGCGACATGATTTATGTACAATTCATTGATGCAAAAGTTTGCATATATTTTCAATACTCTGGCAAGAAAAACAAAAAAAAACAAAACATGTTTGGAAAAACCAAATATATATTGAAACTCAAAATCTATGTCTAGGAGATCAATGTATCCAATACATGTACTAAGCGAATAGTTAGGATAAGTAAAGTCATGATGCAACCCACATAGCCTCATTTCTACCACATGGTTCTCAAATGTGATTCAATCTAACAGTTTCGTGAGCGAATGTGCAACTATCTTCTTAGTTCGTTAAGTAACCAGATCTACATTCTTACTCTCACGTAGTGTTGTACAAGTGATGTCTCAACTAGCTTTGACTTGCCTTGATTCTTAGAGTTCTAGAGCCACACACTGTCGAACTCTCCAAAATGAGATGGTTATGACAGGTCCTTCCAAAGGAACTCAAACCGGTTCTCAACAGATCCTCCCTAACCAAATGGCTCTCAAGTCTTAGATGCACGACTATGCACTTTGCCTTTGCATAATATTGTGCGACATAGGAATGTTGTACTGATATAGAAAGAAAAGGCATATTTAGCAAGGACAATCACATATCCCAAAGTGGACATGTGTTCATCTAAGTCGGTGTACAACTACTTTATGTACTCGTTAGGTGCAAGTTTACCCTCTTGGGGAGCACAAGCAGTAATGCGCTGTAACCTCTGTTTTCCTAAAAACGTATTTTCTGTGTATTTTCTATATTTAAAATTTTCGTAAATTATTTTTACCGCTTTCAATTTCTTTTGTAAAATTGTACTGTTGGATCTCCTATTAAAAGCTGTTTTCGATCAATAATTTTAGCTGTAACTATTTTTCTATGATTTTTGTATCGTAATACAGTTTTTATTATTGTTAGTATTACTTTCATTATTACTATTATTATTTTTATCATTTTTCTTATTATTATTATTGTTACTATCAGTATTATTTTGCCAGTGTTGGTATTTGCATTATTATTATTATTTTATTGTTAAAATTACATTATTTTATAAATTATATTTTATTAGTTATTTTAAGTTTTCTTATTGGATTTTTATAAAACACATTATCCAATACCCATTAATTAAACCTATTAATAATACCCTTTAAACCCATATCCATTACACCCTAATTAATAAATCTACCCTAAACCTATTACCCAGACCCAATAACAAAACTCTTAACCCAAAAACCCATTAATTATACCCACCTTTACCCATGAACCCGTTAGCTCATAATCCCCACACCTGTTTACACCCTAAAAACCTTAAACCCTCACATATTTATAAAACCCATCAGCTGTTCATCTACCTTGTGCCCCTACCGTTTCAACTTCTCCCTCTCCCTCTTCCCGTTCACCTCTCTTTCTCTCTGCAGAACCCATCCATCACCCATCCCGATCCCCTCCTTGCTCTCCCGATCCCCTGTGCTGCACCCCCTCCGCAGCGACAGCCCTCGCGCCCTCCTGCCACCTCCTTCCACCGCCCTACTTCCATCATCCTCTTCTGCTGCTCTCTCCAATGCAGCAGTAGGCCGCCGTGACTCCCCTCTCCTCGTCGCCAACAGCAGACGATGCCAGTAGCACCGCCCCCTCCTTCCTGTCCTGCCACCCTCCATCGGCATAGCAATGTCAGCAGCACCAGTGGACAACGTCAGCACCTTCACCTTGTCCCCGGTGCCGCCGACGTGTCCCCTGGCTGCCAGCCAGCCCTCGCATCGCCATCTACCACCAAGCCAGTGCACCCATCGCCTTGGGGTGTGTTGTTTTGATCTTGTTGATTGTGAGCCGTCGATCGTCATGATCATCTTGTTCATCATGATCATGTCCCCTTGGTTTTGATTCTGGCCATCCGTCGGATCTACTTTGATCATCATCATCTTGATCGTCACCATCAGGGTGATCTTGGCCGTTCGATCACGATCATCATCACCTTGATCTGGACCGTCCGATCTTGTTGATCTTGATCTTGATCTTAATCTTTGATTTCAGCCGTTCGATTATGTTCGTGATCTCGATCGTCTTCATCTTGTTCGTGATTGGTTCATAATCCGTTCGTTATGCTTGTGTTCGTTGCCCGGGAATCCATTCCCATTATTCTTGATTTTCGTTAGTTTCGTCATCGGTTAAGACAAGTAACTTGTATTAAATTCCTTTGCAAGTACAAGTACTAAATACCGCTTGTAGTGTAGTTGGGTTCTAGAGACAATTTGTGTGTGAATTCCCTTGTTGATATTGTCTCTATTGTGATGACTTGACCATAGTTGCCTCACGACATATATGACATGAATTAACCTAGGATTGACCACTTTTGATGTATATGTTCATGCTATTTTGAGATATCTGTGTTTGATGAGTTATTTATGTTATACTTGTCGAATATATGTGAAATAACCTTTACGGTGTTGTTTGGAAATCTAGTATACTCTATTTCATGTTTGGGTTGATTTGGATAAATTTCGTGTGATCTATGTTAAATTTTGTATGAAGAACAAATCTAGAATTTTCTGTTGCCCTGATGTTGATCAGTACTTTAGACCCTATTAAGGTCAGTATTTGAAAATATTTTGTGAACATGATTTGTAGAGAATTATATCTATTTTCTAACTCTTTCGACGGATCTTAGTTTCGATTTACGGTTTGTGAGTTATTTCTATTTTACTACAGTGGTGTTGAAAGATTCCAGATCTTGTTTTCTATGAATTCTGAAGAGTAATCTATTTTTATTCTGGTGTTCAAACTATTTTTTTGATCTGAAATTTTGCTCAGTACTTCTTGACTTGATTGGGGTTTACCTAGAATTTTGGTGAATTAATTTGAGACATTTTACAAATCTTTTTATGTTTGCAAATAAAGATTTTACATGGAGAATTTTACTACTGTTCATAAAAGAACCTGATTTTCGACCTATTTCTACTTGTTGTTTGTAAAATATTTCTGAATATAAAAGTTATCTTACTGTATCTATTTTTATTACCCTTTTGGCGGATTTGGATTTGGATTTATGGTTTGTGATATATTGCTGTTTTCGTACTGCAGTGTTTACTATTCCAGATTTACAAAACTACTACAGTTTGATGTTTTCTGATTTTCGTTGACTAAACTATTTATACTGGAAAATTATGAAACTTATTTTTCTTTTACTACACATATAGGGGAATACCCCAGCTTTTTTGTGGATTTAATTAATGAGTTTTCATGCTGTTTTCCTGTTCTTGAATACAATCTTCTGATTTCTGGCTGAACGTATTTTCTGGATTCAAACCTATTTTGAGACTTGATTTTGTAAAATACTATATGACTTATATATGTTTTCTGGATTCGGAAGGGAGTCTATTTTCCATATTCTTTGACGGATCTAGATTTGCATTTTTTTAGCAATGGGAATCCCTATTTTAGTACAGTAGTGTCTTACTGTCCTGAACTAGCAATTGCATGATTCTATTCCTTTATTAACTGTCTATCACCTGAACATATTTATTCTTCATCCTGAACCTGTTACTTGTTTATGATATATTATTCTTGACCTGTTTTATGACACATATATGCCTGTTTGATAATAATAATAAATAACCAAGTCAGGATTAAGGAAAAGATCTGGTAGTGGAAAATATAGAAACGTGTACTAAGAAGAGGAACTGTGTCCTACCTGTTACGTGTTCATGACTACATGATTCACGATCCTGTTTACCTGTACCTGACTACATGCTTCAATATAGGAAGATGTACTCGGAAGAGAACCACTAGGTTCTACCTGTTTCCTGTACCTGACTGCATACTTCCCTATAGGAAGGTGTACTCGGAAGAGAACCACTAGGTTCTACCTGTTTTCTGTACCTGACTGCATACTTCCCTATAGGAAGGTGTACTCGGAAGAGAACCACTAGGTTCTTCCTGTTTCCTGTACCTGACTGCATACTTCCCTATAGGAAGGTGTACTCGGAAGAGAACCACTAGGTTCTTCTTGTTTCCTGTACCTGACTGCATACTTCCCTATAGGAAGGTGTACTCGGAAGAGAACCACTAGAATCTACCTTTTCCTATTTCCTGTTATCCTGATCCCTTAGTACACTGCCCTATGGACTCCACTACGAAATCTAAATGAAACTGTTTGAATGTAGCAACCATGAGATAAAAACCGGGGCGCATGAAGTGCTACCTAGTTAGTAATAATACAAGACTTGACATAACCTGATACCTGTTACATGATACTTGTACTTTACCCCTGTCACCGGTTACCTGCATACCTGTTTACCTTTACTTGTACCTGTTTACCTGTATACCTGTTTACCTGTGGACCTGATTATCTGTATACCTGTTACATATTTACCTGCTTACCTGACACTTGATACATGTTACCTGTACCCGTTAGTATACCATGCTACTTGATTCTATTTTCCTAATTCATGTTAGATATTCTATTCTATTGACATGCTCATACCATGCTATGTTTATTCCTGCTGTTATTTTATATTAGTTATTCTTCCCCATGTACTTGTATCCTGCACTACAAGCGACCCGTAACTTGCATTGACGGGAGTTTGTTTTCTTTTTCCTATTCCTGCAATTGTTAAATTATAGATTTTGGAGAACAAGTACCAGATGGTGTTGGTGATATGGCTTATTAGTGCTGGAGTTTTGTTTGCATTTATTATTACTATTTTTTGTTGCTTGCTTGAACAATTGTATTTGATACTTGGATTTATTTTTGTATTTAGGGCAATGTGACCCAGGATATTTGACTTATTTAGATCTGGATTATTTGAGATTAATATATTTTATTTCAAGTATTCTTGTTGGTATTTTGATTCATATGTGCATACTTGGTTGATTCTTTTGCTTCCGACTCTGATTATTCCTGTGAGATGTTGTAAAGATTCTGAACAGCTTATGGATGATGAAAATCATTCGCTGGGCTTTTATCGTGTATCCGTATTCTGTATTCTCTTTTGGGAAGCGGGGCGTGACATGCGCGGTCTCACGCAAATACCTTAAATTGTGCTTCACAGCTCTAGTACCCTTAGCATCAAATGCAAATTTGATATCCAATAGCTCCCACTGCTTCAAACAAATGTCGAATCAAGTGCAAGCACTAGACTTTCAATCGCTCTCTTAGCACATGAACTCTTAGTATCTCCCCAATAGATCATTCTATTTCTTGGGCAATTATCATAGCTTAGGGCGACTCTTTTGTAACGGGCACCCAATGGCCTTGCTTTCTTTCTATGGAGACTTGCATTGCCATGGTTCTTCTTACTGATAAGTGGCACTATCCTTCTTTGTCTTACCCAATGTGCATTGTTCAAACTGTTGAGTTAGAAGCACTCCCAGGTGCTCTGTTGCAGCGGACTTGCCCTGCACTTACCCATTTGAAATGTAACAACCCTAGCCAATCTAAGGTGCTTCCTACCGATATGGTAACAACCATAAAGCATAATCAACATGCTGCTCACAAAATAGGGCATGACCCACCTCGAAAGCTCTCAAAATCTGATGACGAGAGTTCATTAGCTGGTAGTCAGCAATAGTCAGTGGCGGGACCCCCCCCCCCCAAGTCGCCAGTGATTCTCTCTCTCTCTCTCTTTCTACCATCTTCTTCGACTATCTTGATCTAATACAAAAACTGACAAAACCAATGAATACATCAATGGGTATTTTGCTTTGAGTAGTCCCTAACATTATTCGGCGGTTGGCAGGGAGAACCCAAAAAAAAGAACAACAAGAGAAGGTTTTCAAAGCTCTCTTTGGAAGTGGAACATTCCTAGAATTTCCAAGGACACTGTCTATATGCAAATGCTTAGCAATATGCATCACAATCTCACTTTTTCACTAAACTTATTTCAATTTTTGGAATGATATAAATCAGTGTCGTCATTAGGAGTATTAGCCATAGTGGTAGTGATATAACTTCCTCAATCAAAAGAAAAAAGTGGACACGACATAAAAATCGTAATCCTCACATCCAACTAGCTCTCTTAGCGAGATTAAAAAGAACAAAACATCTCCAACACATGGTCTATAGTAGATATATCAGAAAACTCATTTACACAATGAGTTTACAAGCCAAAAGTTCATGATCAATATTGTCCCCCTAACGACATGGTCTATAGTAAGCTTTCATTGCAGCCCCATCATTGTTCTACCCCCCCCCCTAGGCACTAGGTCATCCCCAGCCGACTCGCCTAGGGCCTGGGCCTTTTAAAATTTTGGTTTGGCTGCATATGTGATGTTGATATTTGCAAGTATACAAAATCGCACAAGTAATATAGATAGATGAGTAGAGTGTCGAACCCACAGGAACTAGATATTTTACTGAGTACCGATATCGCTAGATGAATCACTATTTGGAAGATCGAATTTTATATGGATAAAATAACTAAATTAAATTAATCTAACTAAATTGGTGAAAAGGGAGAGGGCTGTTAAACTATGAAGCTCTTGTACTTTGTTTATTGGTAAATTTGTTCTAGGGCTCTTGGTTCACCTCGTTTATCACACACACAAATTATAATTCCTTATAAATAAAAAATATTATCTTTCCCAAATTGTCGACCAAAATCCTAAAAATATTAACCACTCTATCAACGTAGTCTAAAAATTATTCTCAATTAATCATTCGTCTATCCACCAAATTATTAATTGAGAAATTGGATTTCTTAACGGTCACGTCCTCCAATATACGGTCTTAATTTTTATTAATCACAAATAACCTGTTCGGTCTCTTTATGATTTGAAAAATCATACAAATGTCTATCCACCATGTTGTACGCATAAATAATAATAATTAAAACACAATCAGGAAAAATAGAGAAATAAGAAGGAATTAAAATTTGTGTTCAAAACTCGGCTACACCTTAGCCTCTAGAACAATAAATTCAGTTCATATTTTAATTGCAATTAATAAAATTGTTTGGGTTGCATCTAAAAATATTCAAAGAAGAAGAAGTACACAAAAGTTATAATAAAACATATACATATGCACCCTGTATCAAAAATACCGAACCCAAAAAGTCGCCACGTCAGCGTCCAGGTGCTGTCACGTCGCTTGTCTGCGTCAGAGGCGTCGTTGTCGCCTTGGGAGTCTGCGCCGAAGGATGCTGTCGCTGTCGAGCACCTGGAGCCGCTGTCTCGTCTTGGAGAACTGCGCAGGTGCCAGGTCAGCACACACTGTTGGGTGCACTTCGAAAACCAATCCTGAAGAAGAAACGGATTCTACTGCCCACACACTGTGTTCTTCCTTGGATGCCGTGTAAGAGAGAGAAGAGAGAAGAAGTACTCTCTCTCTCTCTGACTTTTCTTTCTTTTTGTTTCTTTTGTGTTATTGTACAGTCGTCACCTCTTGATCATCTCTCTCTTCTTTGCTTCTTCTTATAGAGAAAGGGAAGGAGAATTAGGGTTGCGCTTTTTGCATAAAAGTCCACATTCTTTCTTTATTTCCTTCCTTTTATAACCCAGAATTTTATTTACTTCTCTTTCTTTCTTTTCTTCCTTTTATTTCCACCACGTGCTGCTGCATACACGAAATAATATCTAAAGTGAGGATTTTTTTTTAAATAAAATAAATTAAATTAGTTTAAAATTAATTAAACTAACTTTATATTATATTAGCATACAAAAATCCTTTTAAAATTATCTGTCGCAATTTTAACTCAACAAAACAATAAAAATTTATAAATCAATTATTTTACTTTGTTTGTTGATTTTTTCCACAATTCTTTACTTTTTGCATCAAAAATATTATTTATTCAAAAATAATTAATTAAATGAAATCATATAGAAATAAGATGAATCATAGACAATATCAGCGAAAACAAGCCATTTTAATAGGTAAATGAGTACAAATATTTGTATATAAATTAGACACATCAAATACCCCCAAACTTAAGATTTTGCTTGTCCTCGAGCAAAAAGTAGAATCATTAACAAGGGAATAATAATAGTGGACTCGACCCATCACACCAAGAGATCTTATCATGCAAGCATCAAAATTTCAATTAAAAATATAAACAATTGCAAATAAAGTCAACCTAAGCATACCCACTTTCTCCAGTGCAATTATTTATTCCTAACTCCCAACCCAATCGCATTTTTTATGCAATTAATGTAATTATATTATGCAACAACTCAATCTGTGATTATCCCTACTCTCTACTACAAACCGAGTAGCAAACTAGAGGGTTTTTTTTTTTTTTTTTTTTTTTTTCCTACTTCTATAAGTTGTCACTTGCCTTTTGACGCGAATGTAAAACATTTGTGATGAATTCACCCGGTTACTCAACAAGTCACAAACTTAAAGTGCTTTGCATACTCATAATTCAAGTTGCTGTTCTACGTAAGTGTAGACATTTGTGATGAATACCCCTAGTTACTAAGCAACTCAAAACATTGGAGTAGATTGACTTTATTCATATTAAATTTTTTTTTTTTCATTATTACTCTATTTACTTAAACTCTGTTTAGGACTAGATCAAAGGGGATAATCACGAGAAAAAGCATCACATTTGTCTTTTATGTATAATAGCATGACTCACACAATTTTGTAAGGAATTTTGAAACTCAATAATCCTAAAGTAAATAAGTATGCTTAATATTGCTTTATAAAAAAATTGTTTATCCAAAAAAAAATTGTTTCAATGCTTATCACAATAAGGAACTCAAAATGTGTAATGGTGAGCCCAATTATAATCCTTTTGTTTTGTTTTTCTTTTCAAAAATAATAAAAATAAAAATAAATTTGTAAACCTTCCCCCCAAACTTAAATATCACATTGTCCTCATTCGGAAAGGAAAAGAAAAACAAAAAGAATGCAAAAAGTTTCGAATTTCTCCCCTGATTCGTCTTTAAATTTCTGCACGCGCAGCGTTTAGTATTTTGGCGATATCTGGAGCTGTAGATGTCGAAATGGGCTGAATTTTTTTTTGCTGGAAAGATAAGACAATTGTATACAACTTCTCTTTGAATCACTTTTCCAGATTCAGACTTCAAACTGCTCAAAAACAGCCATCAATGCATGTGTTCAAAACAGCTCCGCCCGGCGACTTCCAAAATTTATGCAATCCTACAAAATAAAATCAAAAATTAAAATAAAATAAACTAAAAGATAAATCAAAACTAAATGCAATAAAATAAAACATGGGTTGCCTCCCAAGAAGCGCTAAGTTTTAAGTCTTCAGCCAGACATGGGGGTGAGATGGTTAAGTAACGCCAAGATCCAACAACATTAACACATCCTTTCTAATTTTTCTCTTCTGATGTGGATCAGGTTCAAGCTCTAATTTGAGGCGTTTTCTTCGTGATGATGATGTCTTTGATTCCCCCACCTCTTTGAATTTATGCTGCAAAAATGAATAAATAGAAGGTGCAACATCCAAGTACATAACATTTTCAAAAATATTTTCTTTATCGGTTCCAAGAATTGTTGAATTTGTTGGACATACTTCTATATGTGATTTCTCAAATTTAGCCTTATGTTCCTCTCCCACAATTAAACAAGTTTCACTTACTTGAATAGATGACTGTTCTTCAGGAGGAAAATTTATGGAATTAAAAACATTATACATTGTTCATTCTGAATTTGTTCCTCCACAATTTGTTCAATCTCACTTTGCTTTTCAACCACCTTTTGTTTGGCAATTTCTTTTTGTGGTTGCTCAATTGTCCTCCCGCTTCCTAATGTTATAGCCTCGACATGCTCCTTGGGATTGACAACTGTGTTGCTTTGCAATGTTCCTGCAGTTTTTTCATTAAAAATATTTGAAATTTGACTAATTTTTACCTCAAGATTGTGAATTGAAGCCGAAGTTGAATTTGCAATATTTTGAATTGTCGAATCTGTCTTTTGTATGTATTGCATGAACACCTCTTCTAATGTCGGCTTCTTTTCTGGCTGTGGAAAATTTTGAGGTTGTATAACTGCTCCTTGATTGTTGTTCCCTGGATAATTGGGGGTGTTTCTCCATTCTTGATTGTATGTGTTTGCATAATGATTGTTTTGCATTTGAAAGTTTGACACAAAATTTTCTTGTACGACATTTGATGGAGCAAAAGGGTTCCCCACTTGACAATCTGAACTTGAATGATTTCCTGCACAAAGATCACAAATCATATGAATGAATAGCATGAAAATTCATATTTTCTACTTGCTTAGATAAAATATCATTTTTTGTATTTAAAGTAGAAAAAGGATCAAGTTCAAAAATTCCAGCCACTTTTCTTGGCATTGCTCTCTCTGAAGACCACTGGTAATGATTTGATGTCATCTCCTCTAAAAGATCATAGGCTGCTTGGTAAGTTTTGCTCATCAGTGCACCACTAGCTGCTGCGTCAACGATAGATCTATGTGTAACTCCCAAACCATTATAGAATGTTTGCATTTGAAGCCATTTTGGTAGTTCATGATTAGGACACTTTCTCAATAACTCTTTAAACCTTTCCCATGCATCATACAAAGACTCAGTCTCAAATTGCATAAATGTCACAATATCGATCCTTAGTTTTGCTGTCTTTGCTGGAGGAAAATACTTGGTTAGAAATTTTTGTGCAAGTCCCTCCCAAGTAGTAATACTACCGGGTGGTAGATAATGTAGCCAAGCCTTCGCCTTATCTCGCAGGGAAAAAGAAAAGAGTCTCAGTCTAATTGCATCGTCTGATACACCGTTGTGCTTGAAAGTGTCATAAATTTCTAAAAAATCTGCAATGTGAGCATAAGGATCTTCGTGTGGTAGTCCCCAAAATTGAACAGTCTGTTGAATCATTAGAATCATCGCCGGTTTAATTTCAAAATCATTAGCTTCAATAACCGGCTTCTTTATGCTTGACTCATAAATTGAGGGCATAGCATAGTCTCTCAAAGGCCTGTTCTCATCGTTCGCCATGATAATGCACTGTATGTCCTGAAATGTAAGTATCGAAAAAGAAAAAGAAAAAAATAGAAAAACTAAAAAAAACTAAAATAAGAAAAAAAAAAGTAAAAGCTAGTCAAAAGAAAATAAAGATGTAAAATGATAATAAAATAAAAATAATTACAAAAAAAAAAAAAATCCAAATTAGCAATAATCTAGCAATTGTCAATATCAATAAAAGAATAACTAGTCCCCGGCAACGGCGCCAAAAATTTGATGTTGATATTTGCAAGTGTACAAAATCGCATAAGTAATATAGATAGATGAGTAGAGTGTCGAACCCACAGGGACTAGATATTTTACTGAGTACCGATATCGCTAGATGAATCACTATTTGGAAGATCGAATTTTATATGGATAAAATAACTAAATAAATTAATCTAACTAAATCTAACTAAATTGGTGAAGAGGGAGAGGGCTGTTAAACTATGAAGCTCTTGTACTTTGTTTATTGGTAAATTTGTTCTAGGGCTCTTGGTTCACCTCGTTTATCACACACACAAATTATAATTCCTTATAAATAAAAAATATTATCTTTCCCAAATTGTCGACCAAAATCCTAAAAATATTAACCACTCTATCAACGTAGTCTAAAAATTATTCTCAATTAATCATTCGTCTATCCACCAAATTATTAATTGAGAAATTGGATTTCTTAACGGTCACGTCCTCCAATATACGGTCTTAATTTTTATTAATCACAAATAACCTGTTCGGTCTCTTTATGATTTGAAAAATCATACAAATGTCTATCCACCATGTTGTACGCATAAATAATAATAATTAAAACATAATCAGGAAAAATAGAGAAATAAGAAGGAATTAAAATTTGTGTTCAAAACTCGGCTACACCTTAGCCTCTAGAACAATAAATTCAGTTCATATTTTAATTGCAATTAATAAAATTGTTTGGGTTGCATCTAAAAATATTCAAAGAAGAAGAAGTACACAAAAGTTATAATAAAACATATACATATGCACCCTGTATCAAAAATACCGAACCCAAAAAGTCGCCACGTCAGCGTCCAGGTGCTGTCACGTCGCTTGTCTGCGTCAGAGGCGTCGTTGTCGCCTTGGGAGTCTGCGCCGAAGGATGCTGTCGCTGTCGAGCACCTGGAGCCGCTGTCTCGTCTTGGAGAACTGCGCAGGTGCCAGGTCAGCACACACTGTTGGGTGCACTTCGAAAACCAGTCCTGAAGAAGAAACGGATCCTACTACCCACACACTGTGTTCTTCCTTGGATGCTGTGCAAGAGAGAGAAGAGAGAAGAAGTACTCTCTCTCTCTCTCTCTGACTTTTCTTTCTTTTTGTTTCTTTTGTGTTATTGTACAGCCGTCACCTCTTGATCATCTCTCTCTTCTTTGCTTCTTCTTATAGAGAACGGGAAGGAGAATTAGGGTTGCGCTTTTTGCATAAAAGTCCACATTCTTTCTTTATTTTCTTCCTTTTATAACCCAGAATTTTATTTACTTCTCTTTCTTTCTTTTCTTCCTTTTATTTCCACCACGTGCTGCTGCATTCACGAAATAATATCTAAAGTGAGGATTTTTTTTTTAAATAAAATAAATTAAATTAGTTTAAAATTAATTAAACTAACTTTATATTATATTAGCATACAAAAATCCTTTTAAAATTATCTGTCGCAATTTTAACTCAACAAAACAATAAAAATTTATAAATCAATTATTTTACTTTGTTTGTTGATTTTTTCCACAATTCTTTACTTTTTGCATCAAAAATATTATTTATTCAAAAATAATTAATTAAATGAAATCATATAGAAATAAGATGAATTATAGACAATATCAGCGAAAACAAGCCATTTTAATAGGTAAATGAGTACAAATATTTGTATATAAATTAGACACATCAATATGCGGGTTTTTTTGTATTAAGTTAACCGGTTCACTTAAATCCCCACATTCTCAAAACCCCCGATCTCCGTGCCTCTCTCTCTCTTCCCAAAAAACCCAAATCCCTAAATCAGAAATCCCCCAAATCTCTCATGCTTTCCGCATATCCTCAAAATCTCAAATTGTTAAAATCTCAAATCGATCGCCCTTCTCTCATTGGAATCTTGATAATGGGCAATACACAGAATGAGTGCTCTACCATTGATCTAATTCCTTATGACTTTTTGAGTTATTTTTTAGCATTATATATATATCTTGTATTTGATGCAATATTATATTTTCTTATAAATATATTAATAATATATAATAATAATAATAAAACTTCATAGCGCTTAGCTGCCTAGGCCCTACTCACAATGTCTAGGTACTAGGCCCCCATCGGCCGCCCGACTACCACCTAGAGACTTTTAGAACAATGAGCCTCATAAAAATCAACTGTAAGGGAACAATCTATATAATAAATGACAAGGCAATTTAACAAATAGTTATCAAGTGGTTCTCCTTCAATTGGAACGAATCAGTGGCTCACATTCATCCTCTCAAACAACATTTCCCCCCTCCCCCCCCCCCAACCCAAAAAATTTTTTTTTTAATAATAATAATGAATAAATAAATATTTATTTATTTATTACCAAAATTTTTATTTAAAAAAAAATATCCTCACTTTATTACTATATCTCTCCTCTCTTCACTTTTTCAGATTTCTTTCTCTCTCCCTCTCTCTATCTCTCTCTCTCTCTCACTTGGGTAAATTTCAACCTCTAAAGTTACACTGAAAGTAGAAAATATTTTCTCAAAAGTTAAATTTCACCATTTTGCACCCTCAAAGTTCTAAGAAGTTGGATTTTACAACCATTTATAATTATTTTTTAACATATGCGGATGGAAATATGAACTTTTACAACTAATTGTTCTCTTAGTCTTCAAACTTGAGCTACCTAAACCCCATGATGAAAGTTTCAGATTCATGCATCCGAAATACTGGAAAGTAAATGTATTCCCTACTCTTTGAAACTATCAAAAATTGTATGGTATATTTTACTGTTTATAGGGCTTTTCATATGCTGCATCATTCTGAAGACATGCTGTAGGTACGTGCCCACGGGAAAACCTAGTCTATATAATAAATCATAAGTCAATTTGAAAAAAAAAAAGCTATCAAGTGGCTCACCTTCAATTAAAAAAAAATCAATGGCTCACATTCACCCTCCCAAAAGACATTTTTTTTCCAAAAGTTTTTCCCCCCATTACAAAAATCCTTCCCACTTTATTATTATCTCTCTCTGCTATCTTCATTTTATCGGATCTCTCTCTCTCTCTCTCTCTCTCTCTCTCTCTCTCTCTCTCTCCCCTCTCTCTATATCCAGAAATTCAGATTTTCAGATTTTAGGTTTGTAAATTTCCAGATTTTTCAGATTTTTATGCTTCTTTTGATTGCTCATATAGAAAATTTCACTGAGTTTCCTAATTAATTTTAAACACATTGGAAGATTTAAATGGATATTCACTTGGGTAATTTTCAATCTCTAAATTTCACTGAAAGTAGCAAATATCTTCTCAAAAGTTAAATTTCATCATTTTGCACCCTCAAAGTTCTAAGAAGTTGGACTTTACACCGCATTTATAATTATTTTTCAACATATTCTAATGGAAACATGGACTTTCATTTACAACTAACTGATGTCTTATTATTCAAACTTGAGCTACATAAACTCCATGATGGAAGTTTCAGATTCATGCATCCGAAAATGCTGAAAAGTAAATGTTTTCCCTACTCTTTGAAAATGTCAAGAATTGTATAGTATATTTTAATGTTTATAGGGCTTTTTATATGATGCATCGTTCCGAAGACATGCCGTAGGCACGAGCCCACGGGAAAACCAAGTACTACCATAAATCTACATTGGCCCTTTAAAATCCAATTATTTTTCGAAAACTCATCGATTATAGGAAAAATAATAAACTATAAATAAATTTTTTTTATTATATTCTATCAGGGGAATTTGCTTGCTTGTCATGTGGAACATTGTGGCAAATACACTCTCACAAATTTTCTCGGAGAAAAAGTAACAAATTGAAAAATACAAAATACTTCTTTCACTTCCACCAGTCTAATTTAGCCTCACTCAGGTCCCTCAGATATTATTACATTCAACAATTATACAACACCTAAAAGAGTGCCCACATTGTCAAAACCACATGCAAACAGTGAATTCAAGTCTATATCTGTAAGGGAGAGTTTGCCTCCTTAAAGCGCATATACAACTTATCATAAAATAACAAACACAAGTTATTTTCTAGAGTATGACCCGTTCATCAACATAAAAATATATACATCACAAACATAGATTTATGGAGCATTTTATTTACTTGTGTGGCTGAAATCCTGCACAAAATAATGTTATGACAATAAAACATATTTTTGTTTTTGCAAACTTTTGGCAACGAACACAGCTTTGTACCTGCACAATATTTTCATATACAACACGTCGATGAACGAAATCATTACTCAACCCATCAAAATTGGCTCATTAACCTCTTATAAAAGAGAGAAAATAATTTTAAATTAATGTGGGTGATATGGGTAAAAATTGAACTAAATCAGGAATATTCAAATCGGGCACGAATCTTAATGCTCTCAGGGGTAAAACAGTAATTTCGCATATAAACGAGTCAGTGAATGGAAAGTGGGCATCTTTCCAGCCCAATAACCCAAAAATGGATCTGTCTTAATGGGTTGTCAATACAGCCCCATGTAAATGAGTCCAGATCATTTAACAATGATTTAAACTCATGATTTTTTATAAGATGGTTCAAAAATCATATCTCTTATTTAGGGGAGAGTTTAAAACTCAAATATCCTCAGCCACTCTTATCTCTTCATGAAGAAGAGATAACTGATTCAATCAAAAACACCGGGAAGTAGAGATTAATTATTATCTTTAAACTGATCCTCAAGGCGACTATAAATACCCCTTTACCTCCACTAGAACAAGGTAATCCGTATTTTCTCCACCAAAGCACTTTTAAAGAATTCTGGATTTCTAACTTGAGCGTCGAAGGGTCTATCGCCGGGATCAACCCTAGTGTTTCAGGTATTTTGCAGGTCAAGCAGAGACGGTCGTCACCACACAAATCGAATCCTACGACGCAAGCAAACAAACCGTCAAGTCAAAGGCAGTCAACACTGCTTGTCATGCCCCGCTTCCTAAAAGGAATACGGATGCGCAACAAAAGCCCAGCGAATGATTTTCATCATCCATAAGCTGTTTAAGAATCTTTACAACATATCACAATATAATCAGAGTCGGAAGCCAGAAAAGTCAACCACATGCACATATGAACCAAATACCAACAAGAATACATGAAATAAAATATATTAATCTCAAATAGTCATAATTTGAAATACACAAATAATCCTGGATCACATTGACCAAATACAAGAATAAATCCAAATACATGAATACAATTATTGTTCAAGCAAACTACAAAGAATATTCATAACAAGATCCAGCACTAATACTTCATGTCACCAATACATTCTGGAACCTGTTCTCCAAAATTCACAATTCAACGAATGCAGGAAAGAGGAAAAGAGAAAAACAAGGCACCCATCAATTGCAAGTTACGGGCCACTTATAATGTAGGATACAAGTACATGGGGAAACTAATTAGCAACATGGCATAAGCATGATGTCAAAATAAACAACTAGCATGGCAAAGTGAACAAGTGTAAATGACATGAATCAAGTGTCAAGTAATCAAGTATCATGTAATCATATATCAAGTGTCAAGTATCATGTAATCATGTATCAAGTGTCAAGTTTCAAGTCTCAAGTATCATGTAGTCAAGTATCAAGCAAGCATGTATCATGTTCAAGTATCATGTATCATGTCTTGTAGTTATTACTATCTAGGTAGCACTTCATGCATACATCTTTTTACTACATGGTTGCTACAGTCAACACAATTTCGTTTTAGATTTCGTAAGGGACCATACAGGACAGTGTACTTGGGTATTCACAGAATCTCAGAACTTAGTTGGTAAACTTGATCGGTAAACTTGATAGGTAACTTGATCGGTAAACTTGATCAGTAACTTGATCGGTAAACTTGGTCGGTAACTTGATCGGTAAACTTGATCGGTAACTTGATCGGTAAACATGTAATATAGAAAACACAAGTCTCCTTCCGAGTACACATTTTTGCACTATCCACTACTAGATCTTTCCCATTAACCCCTGCTTAGTTATTTGTTATTATAATCAGACATGCATGTATGTGTCGCAAAACAAAGCAAGAATAACAGGGTATAAACATGTATCAGGTTCAGGGTGCAAGATAAACAAGTACAGGTACAAGATAACACATAACAGGGTAAAACAACTAGTTTTTTAATTCAGGGCAACAAGATAGTGTTGTACAAAAATAGTGACTCCTGCTACTACAAACATCCAAATCTAGATCCGTCGAAGGATCTGGAAAATAGACTCCCACGCAAATCCAGCGAATATAAATGAGTCATATAGTAATTCACAACATCTTAACTCAAAACAGGTTTGAATCCAGAAAATATGTTCAGTCAGAAATCAGTAAAACGAATTCTCAGTCAGGAAAATCTCATCAAAACCTCTCAAATAATTTCAGGAAAAATCTGGGGTATTCTCCTAAATGTCTAGAATCAAAATATAAAGTTTCATAATGTAACGCCTCGAATCCCAAATACACTGAATTCGAGATGTTCTACAGGATCTTTTCACTTTCTTTAGTACAATTTTACAGGGAAATTAAAACTTTTCATCATACATCAGAGATTACATCAATGTTACACTTTTTCTTTTGCACAGCGGAAGTAAAATTTACAACAATTGAATAAAAGTACAACAGCATGATATAATCTGTAAGCATCCATTCTTCTTTAATCTTTACATGACATTTACCTGCATATAAGACTGTGGGTACGTCAGTTTATTCAGCCGACGAACATTATACACGGCCATCCTCTCTATGCCGGAAATAGTATAACTTAACTTTCCATATTTAACAAACACAAACTTGTCACAATTCAAACTAAAGGGACTACCCTATTGATGTCGTGTTGTGATTGTGCACTTAATCCTTAATGCATTTATTTATGTTACATGACACTAATGCGCACTTGTTCGGATTCTATGCATCCCATACTACATAGGTCCGAGGGCAATCCCTTATTCGTTCTTCATCTTTCTAGGGTTCAATCCCCCGTTATGACTTAGTCTACTACTATAATTACGGTAGTGTCTTAGATGTCCTATGATCTACGAGCCCATGTCCAGGCAGCCTGGAGGGGAATCCCACGCACTGACACGACGCATCGAGCAGGCAACCTATGGACAATTCAGCCTCCGCCATGGAACAATGGCACCACCCATAGCCACTCGAACATCACACGAGCGTCGCCACCAGGACGGTACTCAGGAGCAGTATCCACGCCATGTCACGACGCATCGTGAAGGACCTGTGAATACCCTCTCGCCGCAAATCCGTTGGCCCCATACCCGTGTTTTTCTTCTACTTTCATCACATCTTCACTATGTACTAATCCTTAGTTTTATTAAAAATCATGAACAAAAATAATCTCTAGAGTTAGCCTCTCCATCAACCGGACTTATTTGTTTATTACAACTTGACCAACCTTGGTCTAATTTCATTTCAATTCATTTCATTTCTCAATGCCGGGGAGACTTAGCTACTCTATTTCAATTTTCATTTCACAATCTTCAACTTATAAAATTTCCATATCGAGTTCTCATGCTCATATGTACATTATCTTTTCAATCCATGATTTCTCATTTTGTTCACCAGTCCATCATTGAGTTTGCATATACTCATCCATTATCACATCATAATAATTCTACATTACTAAACAATGTACACGTTTCATTTTATTCCACAAAGATAATTGCATCATGTCACACAACTACATTTCTTTTTGCCAAATCAACTCTTAATGTGCCAATTTACTTATTCTTTCAAGTATAGTTTCATACCAATAATCCATTTAGAACCATATGTCTTTATATGCTTTTTGACTCCAAACCATAGTTAAATTTATTCAAATAATACCCAAATCATTCTTATAAAATTCCTTACATTTTTATGAGAATTACCATATTTTTTTCACATTTTTTGGACATCTACAACTCCCAAAAAAAATATTTTTTTTTTTATAAATGCCGAAGGTAAGAATCGAACCCAGGCACAACGGAAACAGAGCCAAGAGCACCCGCCGCATGGCCGAACTGTGCTAGCGATATGAAAGGGCGAATTTAGTATATATGCTTTCGGGTTGAAAGTTATATATATTTTTCAAATGGTAAAAAAAATATGTTGTGAACACAGGCTTCGAACCGCTCACCCCAGAGAAGCCAGCCGCACTCAGTGACCGCCTGAGCTACTAGCTCAGGTTGTCACAATACCCAATAAAAACCCATATGTTTCATATTCGTACTGTTTTAAAAAGACAACTCGATGTTCAAATTAACTAGGTTCATATTGCCTTTGTAAAAACTACTGAAAAATTTCAGATTAAATCCTCTTCATATGGTTTTCATAACAGCAAGAAAAAAAATAATTTTTGCACCAAAAACATAGTTTTTTTCCACACAAATTAATAAATTGTTCATTAAGACTACTATACTTTTTATTTTCGACATTGAATAATCAATTAGTCTTCTAATCCCTTTTTATTCACAATTTTTCTTATGATAATTCACTGTTATTAATTCTTATTTAACAACACATATATTTTGGATTTATCCATACCCATATCAACATAAAGGTTTATTTAGCACATGAATAGGTAAACTCAAAACTACCAATTTTTGAGTGGTTCTTCTTTAATAATAACAAAATAATTTCATTAGTTCATCTACGTCACAAAGTATACTATTACTCATTAATTAGCATAATTGCAACTCAATCATTCAAGAAAATCATTCTTTTCAAATTAAAGTGTATCCTTTTCTTAATCAATTTCATGTTTCAATATTACAATTAACAAGCAATTTTATTAGAAATTTTCATGCATCATACTAGCAATATTCTTAAGAGATTTAACCACCATCATTCATTCATGGAGAATTTCACACACAATTTAATTTAATGCTAGAATTACATACAAGTTAATCACATCATTTCAATCAATTCATACACTAACTTCTCAATTAAAGTGTGTTATTATTAGTATTTTTCATTCATAGGGTTGGTAATTAAAACTAGCATAGGTTCCTACATTAGAAATATGAAAGTTTTACCCACCTTGTATGGAGAGAAAACACAAAAAGCAACCAAGTCCTTGTAAATGAAAGCACCTCCTCCTAGACAAAGCGCGCACAAGCTCCACACCAAGCAAAACCGAATGCTTCTTCTCCTTCAATGATGCCGGCCTCTCCTTCTCCAAGCAATCCCACACAACTCTCTATTTTTTTATAACTCACACTAATATTAAAATAGGACTATAGTTTGGAAATATGAAATTGCATATGGAAATAGCCATGAGAGGGGGGGTATTTATACTAAAAGATAAGTGAAATGGAGGGCTAAGATTGCTTAGGTGGTTGTAGAATGGAGGGCCTAGATCAAAGTAGGAGTTATGAAAACTACCCACATTCACAAAACTACCTCCATGATCACCATGACAAAAATCAAATCTCCCTCCAAAAAGAATGCATCCCGGCCTCATCAAGAGTGTGCATAGCACGTGTACGTGTAGTGCACGTGCATGCAACTAGGCCAAATTTGTACCTTTTAATTTTGTACAAAAATAAAATAATGATAATTTAGTCTTCTACATGACAAGTTTTAATTAAAAATAGATTTATTCATGGGCTTTGTTTTTGGGCCAAAATAGTTTATTAAAATAAATAAAATAAAAATACATTTGGGCTTTAAGAAAAAGGGCCTTTTTAATTAAATCAAAATAAGGCTTTAAAGAAAGGCTTTTTGTACAAAATAGTTGGAGAACAAATATATATATATTTATACACATCATAATAAAAATAATTCAACCCAAATATTGCACGTGCACACTACGTGCAAAATAAAATAATTTTCCATTAATTGAAAAATCAGGGTATTACACATAATATTCCAGTAAAATTAGTTCAGTCATCAAAAATAGGAAACATCAAGAAACGGTAGTTTGGCAAATCTGGAATTCCCAACACTGCTGTACGAAAACTGAAATATCTCCCAAGCCGTGAAACGAAATTCAAATCCGCCAAAGGGATATGAAAATAGATAAAGTATACTAACTTTCACATTTCACAAACATTTTTCATACAGTAAAAGAAATCATAGTGAAAATAATGTTCTTTGCAAATCAGCGAGCGAAATACAGCAAGTATAGATTTCATAAGCGAGCATGAAACAACACATAAAACTCATCAATAAATTTCACCAAAATTCTCGGTAATTCCAAACTAGATAAAAAAATACTGACCAAAGTTTTGGATCAAAATAATATATGTAGCATAGTTCTTTAAAATGATTTTTCATCAAAATTTCCGAAAACAGAATCTGAAAAAGATCAACACCTCTGTAGTAAAACAGTCATAACTCAGTCATACGAAAACAAAATCAAGCAAGGTCAGAGGGGTTGGAAAGTAGACGAAATTATCTAAAACTCATATTTTATACCGAAATTAAGATACTGACTTTAAAATAGTTCAAAATAGCAAACAAAACAGAACAGCGACAAAATACAGATTTTTCCCTTGAAAACAAAATCGACATAGATTCAAGAAAATTGATCCAAACACACTCAAACATAAAATCGAGTCTACCAAGTGTCTAAACATCATGAATTAGGGTATCTAGCATGTTCACACAAAGTATTTCACATGGGTCTCAACCAAATCACTAATTTTCACAAAAAATCTCACATATATGATCAAAATCAAGAACGGGCAAATCCTAAGTTAATTCATGTCAAGATTGTGTTGCGAGTCATCTATGGTCAAATTTTCACAATAGAGACAAAACCCATAAAGAAAAACACAAACAAGAGTCGTCTCTAGACCCAACTACACTATAGGTGAACTTTTTGACTTGTATCAAACAAATAAATTGGAGTACAAGTTACTTGCCTTAATCGAAGATGAACAATGACGAAAATCAAGGGTAACGGGAATGGATTCCTGACAACGAGCAAAACCCATTAACGAAAATCCACGAACGAATGAATCCAAGCAAACTTGAGCGAAAATCGCCACACGAACAATTCCACCAAAAGAGAGATGATCCAAGAGGGATGATGACAATAGTGGCTTGCGGGCACAAGAGAACACCAAGAAAGAGAGACTAGGTATGAGAGATATATATATATAAGGGGATTAGGATTAATGGGTAATTGGGTTGTGGGTAATTAGGAGTAGTAGTAGGATTTGTTTAATGGGTATGGATAATGATTAATTTCATAGAATAACAAATAGGATTTAAATAAAAGATCAAATTGAATAGATAAAGTAATAAATAAAAGTATGATTATATATCAAAATATATATTGATCTACAAGATAGAAATTATTTGAAATGCTACAAATACAAATAACAATAGAAATAGATTTTTAAATCAACAATCAAGAGTAAAAGATAAAATAACACGAATAACAAAAATAACAATAATCATAAAAAAAAATCATAAACATAAACATAATAATCCAAAGCATAATAAAAATATTTGTATTATAAAAAAAATATCATTGGGAACTAGTTATAAATGAACTATTGATTAAAAATAGGTTTTAACAGAAGATCTAACAACACATTTTAACAAAGAATTTGAAAGCGAAAAAATTAATTTACAAAAATTTTAAATATAGAAAAGTACACATAAAATACGGGTTTGGGGAAACAGGGGTTACACCGCTGAAGGTCAGAAGGTCAAATTCTTGATTGTTCCTTCAAAGAATCCACATCATCCGGTTGTTCTCGCACAAAATTCAGCAGCAACATATTGGCGCCGTCTGTGGGAAACGGCAAGAAAAATCTGACTAAACCTCACCGGCGAGAACAAGTTTCCAGCATATCTCTTAAGGGGAAGGGAAGGCGGCAGCGTCAAGCTAACTAGCTAACCCTCTTCCTCCACCTCCTCTTCTAGAGGAACTCTCTCCCACCTTTCAACCACAGCAGGAGGAGCCCCTCCTTCAGCTAGCCCTGCATCCACCTAGAGAAGCTGTGTCAGGGGGCTCTCATCGGGGTCGCCCCGAACCATCCGCACAACCCTTAGTCTAAAACAGGGGATCAATGTATACCTCTAATCCTTCCTCACTCCCTCGACTCCAACCCAACCTTTGTCAAGCCATCGTCGATCGCCAGTAGGAGTCAAACCTCCGGATCCATCTCAATGAGATGAGAGCTCGTGGGGAAGCCTCACATCTGGATCAGAGAGGGAGCAAAAGAAGTCCCTCTCCACATAGATGAAGGAGATCCCTTTCTCCCAAGGAATGCGAAAGAAGTCCATCTTCATATAGACGAAGGAGATCCCCCTCTCCCACAGGGCGAAGGGGTCTTCGTTCCCTAAAGGACCACAGAATAACTCCTCCCTGAGAAAGAAGGCATCCAACTCCAACTAGCAGGATAGCTCCTAGGACTGGAAGGAATGAAGAAGTTCTAGTCACTAGATCCGAGTTTCAAGAGTTCACGGATGAAATCCTCCAGGCCCTCAGCATAGTTCCACCTCAGACCCGACAACCTAGTCCTCCCCATCCTTCTCCTCCGCAACGCAAAGAATCCCACGGATCCACCAAATCTGACCAGTAGGAAGACGCTATCCTCCGGCATCTCCAAAAGATAGAAGACCTCCTGGCATCGCTAAAAAGGGAAGGAGCAAAACAAGAAGGAAGATACCGTCCCGTCAGACATCCATTCTCTAAAAAGATCATTGAAGCTCCCGTCCTTGCCAACTTCAAGGTCCCGACATTCGAGCCGTACAATTGAGTGACCGATCCAGTAGACCACATCGAGAGTTTTAAAACTCTCATAACGATCCACCAAGCATCTAATTCTCTCTTATGTAAAACCTTTCTAGCAACCTTAAAGGGCTGGACACAAGAATGGTTCTTTCGCCTTTCTCGAGGCTCCATATTTTCCTTCGACCAACTTGAGGAACTCTTCCTCATGCACTTCGTCATAGCCACAAGTTATAGAAGACCAGTGCCTCCCTGTTAGAGCTATGTCCAAAACTTCACAGCCGAGTCCATATCCATCCCCTCACTCGACTTTGCCGCGTTCAGATACAATGTCAAGCATTACGACCTTAAAGCTTCCCTCGTCAAAAGGCCTCCTCAGGAATTCTCTGACCTCCTTCAGAAAGTTGAGACGTACATCCGAGTCGGAGAGGTGATTCGCCCCGAAGAGCAGAAGATGCATTCATCCGGGAACAAACGAAAAGGCACTAATGAAGATGAACCCCAAAAATCCCAGAAGGATGTCTCGGGTCAGCGTCGCCTACCTCCTATGTCATGTTTTGAAAAGTACACCCCACTAAATGCAAGCATATTCACCATTCTTATAGGGGTTGACAAGGACGGGATCCTTCGGCCTCCCCCTATGATGAATGCCCCAAGCAAAAGACGGGATAAAACAAAGTGGTGTGCCTTCCAAAAGAATCATGGTCACCTTATGGATGAGTGTCGAGTCCTTAAAGATTAAGTAGAGGCGTTGCTTCCGATGAGGATAACTTACCAAATTTTCCCAGGTAAATGACACCGAACCTCCTCCTCCGAGGGGACCCAACAAACTGGTAGAGAGGCCGACTGAATCCCAGGGATCAGGACAGATGGAGATATTTCATGCAATCCACGGAGGACCTATGGGGGGTGCCTCCAACTCATATAGGAAGGCCTTCATTTGAGAGGTAAATTTTGTGCACAACATCTCTCATCCGAAAAGTTTAGGAGTTAGCATTCACCTTCTCAGATGGGGACTTGGAAGGTGTCCGAACTCCTCACTGTGACGCACTTGTGATCAGCATGTGTATGGCGAACCATGAAGTGCGCCAAGTCCTAGTTGATAACAGTAGTTCAGTCAACATCCGCTTTTTTATTGTGTTTGAGGGCCTCAAACTTAAGAGGGACCGCCTCAAGCCCACCAGATACACACTCCACAGATTCTCTGGAGTCCTCGTAATGATCAAAGGAATTGTAACCCTCGACGTTACTTTAGGGAAAGCTCCAGTTGCTCACACAGAAGCGTTAGACTTCATGGTGGTCGACATGAAGTCCGTCTACAATGTTATCTTCGGCCGTCAAGGGTTAGTGGCCCTACAAGCGGTCGCATCAGCATACTGCAGGAGTGGGGGAAGCCAAAGGGAGTTAGAAAGCTAATCGGGCATGCTACGCTGCTACCATGGGGGGCTCGGTCCTTCCCCCGATGCCTTAGAACTCCCCCTTGATATGGGACAAGCTAGCTCCGAACCCGTGGACGAACTGGCAGAAATCGCTTTCTCCGACGAGAATAAAGTTAAGTGTTTCCGGGTGAGCAAAGCACTCCCCCACAGAGTGAAGGAGCAACTTATCATCTGCATCAAGAAGAATCGGGACATGTTCACTTGGACCGCCGAGGATATGTCGAGTATTGCCGAAGACTTGATTGTGCACCGCTTAAGTGTCGATCCGGAAGACAAGCCTGTCCAGTAGAAGCGTCGCAAATTTGCGCCTGAAAAGCAATAGGCCATCAAAGAAGAGGTTGAGAAGCTCCTAGCAGCCTGATTCATCCAGGAAGTTAGTTATCCCGAGTGGCTAGAAAATGTTGCAATGGTCATAAAGGCCAATGGCAAGTGAAAAATCTGCATAGACTTCACCGACCTCAACAAAGCATGTCCAAAAGATCTCTTCCCTCTCCCGAGCATTAATACCTTGATAGATGCCATCCCAAGCCATGAACTATTAAGCTTTATGGACGCTTTTTCGGGATATAATCAGATTTGAATGTTCCTGCCAGACATCCCGAAAATGTCCTTCATCACCAATCATGGGCTCTATTACTATCGAATTATTCCCTTTGGGCTGAAGAATGCCGGGGCTACATATCAACACTTCGTGAACCAAGTCTTTAGAGAGCAGATCGGTCAAAACATGGAAGTGTACATGGATGATATGCTCGTGAAGAGCCTTAGGAAAGAAGACCATGTCACCGACCTCCAAGAAGCATTCAATGTACCCCGGATGAATAACATGAGGCTGAACCCCTCAAAGTGTGCCTTTGGGGTTGCCTCGAGAAAGTTCTTGGGATTCATGGTGAGTCAGAAAGGAATTGAAGCCAATCCTGAGAAGATCATGGCCATCCTCGACATGACTCCTCCAATCACGATCAAAGAAGTCCAGAAGCTCACAGACCGCCTCGCCGCTATTGGACGCTTCCTATCCAAGTCAGGGGAGAAGTGCCACCCTTTCTTTAAAGCTCTTCGGGGAGCAAAGAATTTTAAGTAGGGTAAGAGCAGCAAGCAGCCTTCGAAAGCCTCAAGAAACACCTCACCCATACTCACATCTTAAGCAAGCCTACACCCGGGCAAACCCTCTACCTCTACCTGGCCGCCTCAGAACAAACCCTTAGTGTTGTGTTGGTGAGAGAGGAAGATCAGGTGTAGTAACTGATCTACTACATAAGAAAGGTACTCCATGATGTTGAACTCTGGTTCTCGAAGATGGAGAAGATGGCCTATGCCTTAGTGATAGCTACCCAAAAGCTCAGACCCTACTTCCAAGCGCATTTCATATGAGTCTTCACCGATCAGCCGCTCAAGCAGGTCCTCCACAAACCTGAAAATTCGGGGAGGCTCATGAAGTGGTCGATTGAGTTAAGCCAACATGATATTACCTACCGCCCTACAACCACAATTATGGCCCAAGCTTTAGCCGAATGTATTGTCGAAAGTACAATCTCTGATCCTCCCCAGAAAAGAGACAACCCCCAAATATGGGTAGTATATGTGGACAGATCCTCTTGCCTCGAAGGGAGCGAAACTGGGGTTCTTGATTGGTCTCGATGAGTTCATCCTACAATACTCGCTATGCCTCAACTTTTCCTGCCTCTAACAATGAGGTCGAGTATGAAGCTCTGATTGTTGGTCTCCTCCTAGCAAAGAGAGTGGGGGCACAAAGAGTCCGAGTATTCAATGACTTTCAATTAGTGGTAAACCAGATTCAAGGAGAATACAAGGTGAGGGATGACCTGTATGGCCAAGTATTTAGCATATGTAAAGAAGATCATGACTACCTTCAAAGAGGTCGAAGTCACTTGCATTCTGCGAGAAGAAAACAGGCAAGCCGACGCCCTCTCCAAGCTCGCCTCCTCATCATTTGATGGGCTTGATCGCACTGTGTTGATTAAAGTTTTACTCAGACCAAGCATCAAAGAAAAAGCATTGGATCTCATGCCTATAGCCTCTCAAACACCCGAAGATTGCTGGATGAAACCCCTAGTCAACTTTCTCGACAAAGGGATCCTCCCCGCTGATATCAAAGAATCAAGAAGGATCAGAGTGAGAGCCGCAAGATATGTACTTGTGGAAGGGGTCCTCTATAAGCGCTCCTACACCCAGATCGATGGTCCATCTTACCTTTGGTGCCTTTCTACCAAAGAGGCCGATTTTGCCTTGAAGGAAGTTCATGAAGGGATAGGAAAGCATCCATCTGCGTGCAAGATCTCTTGCGCAGAAGGTACTTAATCACAGTTACTACTGGCCCACTCTTCTCAGCGATGCTCAAGCTTATAATCGTCAGTGCATCTCCTTTCAAAAGAATTTCTCCATCAAGCTGATCCCCCAAGCCAACCTCAGCTCCTTTTCAAGCCCCATTGCCTTTGCAATGTGAGGAATGGATCAACTCTGACCCTTCCCTCCTGCAACTGGACAGCGGACCCCCTAGTGGTCGTTGTTGACTACTTCACAAAGTGGATAGAAGCGGAACCACTCACAACAATCACTAAGAATAGAGTCCAACAGTTCTTCTGGAGGAATGTGGTCTGTCGATTTGGGATTCCACGCATCCTGGTCACTGATAACGGAACTCAATTTGCTGGTAAAGGGTTCCGCAATGTCTGCACCGATCTAGGTATTGAGCAACGCTTCTCTTCAACATCACACCCTCAAACCAATGGTCTAGCCGAGAAAACCAATCGGCAAATCTTAGATGGCCTCAGGAAAAGGCTTAATACAGCTCCAAAGGGATAATGGGTTGAAGAACTCCCAAATGTGCTTTGATGCTATAGGACCACGAACAGAATTCCCACGGGAGAATCCCGTTCAACTTGACTTTCGGCACTGAAGCTATCATTCCTCTCGAAGTAGGAATACTCTCTCCTCGCCTCCTCTCGTTCGATGAAGAGCGGAACTCAAATGACATTCAAGCCAATCTCGACCTCCCAGAAAAATCGACCCTCCGAAGAAATATCTACCAATAGAGTGTTGAAAGATTCTACAATAAGAGAGTTCGCCTAGCAAACATTCAGGAAGGATACCTGGTCCTCCGAAAGCTTGAAATTTCAAACCCCCGAAAGAAATGGAAACTCGCCCCTAACTGGAAAGGACCATACAAAGTCTCACAAGTAGTTTGCCAAGGTGTCTACCGACTTGAAGACTTAGGGGGGGAGAAGATATCTAGAACATGGAATGCCGAGCACCTCATGAAGTACAAAGAAAGCGCTTAACTCCCTCGCTTAGAAGTTGATATTAAACAAGTAATAAAGGTTGATGATTATAACAGTCACGACATATAATAAAGTCTTGCAGTAAAGCAACCACTTAGTTCGAATTTTTAAATGAAATTAGTCTTTCCTTTTAAAAAATTTCCTTGTACAGTTCAACAGTTCCATGAATAGTTCAACTTAAGGAAAGCAATAAACTAGACATACGGTATGCCCTAGAGAAACACCATCCCTTAGCCAAGCACTCCAACGGATAAGTGCAGGATCCATTACAATCCATTGATCGCACGAGCACACTTGCCTCTGAGCAAGCATGTGCGGTATATCTCACCGTACGAGCGCCCAACCCCGGACCGGTGCGGAGTCCATTCGTGGTTCATAGAACCTCCTTAGTCACATGTCCCTGAGTAGGTGTACGGGTTCAATTTGCTACTCGAGTTCTCCTAAAACTCGTCGTCATTGTTCGAAGTTCACTCGCAGTTCACAAAACCACCTTAGCTACTTGCTCGCGAGCAAGAAGGCGGGGTTCGTCGCTCGAGTACTCCCAAAACAACCTGGACCGGTGCGGACTCCATTCATGGTTCACAAAACCTCCTTAGTCACATGCTCCCGAGCAGGTGTACGGTGTTCGGTTATCTACTTGAGTGCTCCCAAAGCTCATCGTCATTGTTTGGAGTCCACTCACAGTTCACAAGACCACCTTAGCTACTTTCCCCTAAGCAAGAAGGTGGGGTTCGCTGCTCGAGTACTCTCAAAATAACTCAGACCGGTGCGGAGTCCATTCGTGGTTCACTGAATCGGCTTAGTCACATACCCCCGAAAAGGTGTATGGGGTTCGGGTCGCCACTCTATTGCTCCCAAAACTCGCCGTCACTATTGTTTAGAGTCCACTCGCGGTTCACATGACCACCTTAGCTACTTGATCCCGAGAACTAAGGTGGGGTTTGCCGCTAGAGTGCTCCCAAAACAACCCAGACTGGTGCAGAGTCCATTCATGGTTCACAGAATCGGCTTAGTCACATACCCTGGAGCAGGTGTACGGG
The DNA here is from genome assembly GCA_017893485.1 of Hemerocallis citrina. Lineage (NCBI taxonomy): Eukaryota > Viridiplantae > Streptophyta > Magnoliopsida > Asparagales > Asphodelaceae > Hemerocallis > Hemerocallis citrina. Next base: position 128,086,516 of record CM030359.1, on the reverse strand, counting down.
GTTCGGTTCGCCACTCGATTGCTCCCAAAACTCATCGTCACTATTGTTCGGAGTCTACTCGCGGTTCACAGGACCACCTTAGCTACTTCCTCCCGAGCTAGAAGACAGGGTACGCAGCTCGAGTACTCCCAAAATAGCCCGAACCGGTGTGGAGTCCATTCATGGTTCACAGAACCGCCTTATTCACATGCCCTCGACCAGGTGTATGGAATTCAGTTCACCACTCGAGTGCTTCCAAAACTCGTCTTCACTATTGTTCAGGGTCCACTCGCGGTTCACAGGACCACCTTTGCTACTTGCTCCCAAGCAAGAAGGTGGGGTTCAACGCTCGAGTACTCCTAAAACAGCCCGGACCGGTGTGGATTCCATTTGTGGTTCACAAACCGCCTTATTCACCTACCCCCGAGCAGGTGTACGGGGTTCGGTTCGCCACTCGAGTGCTCCTAAAACTCGTCATCACTATTGTTCGAGGTCCACTAGTAGTTCACAGTACCACCTTAGCTACTTGCCCCCGAGCGAGATGGCGGGTTCGGTTTGCCACTCGAGTACTCCTAAAACAACCTGGACTGGTGTGGAGTCCACGTCCAGATCATAAACTTGCCTTGCACGCTTTGCCCCTCAGACAAACAGAAAAAATATATGATAATAATCACAGATCACAACCTTATTTGTTCAAAACACTTATGGAAATTACATTAAAAAAAGAAACTCAATTACAAGTTTTACTGAGAAACAAGCCTTTACAGGTCACAAAATCCCACTCAAAACCGTCTTAACCTCTTCTAGGATGATGGACGCTTCCCTTAAGGGATACACGTGTTCTGTAGCTTCCAGCTGACACCCAAGCGCTATTTCGCTCTCCTGAGCCCTCTGAGGAGATCTCCAGACCCGCGAGTCGGGTCGTACCTTCGGGACCTACTGTTCCTGCCACCCCTCCGACTTATGCCCCGCTAGACAAACCAGCCACTCCGCTCTGAGCATCCCAGGGGTTTTGCAAAAGTTTAGGCAAACGTAAGGCTAGCTCATGAAACGATCTTCCCTAGGCATGCTCTTCGCGCTAACAAGAAGTGCTCATAACATTGCTACCATCAAGAAGTCGTCTTAAACGATGAATTTTCGTCTCTAGTTCAACAATCCTTCTTCTGAGAGAATCATCCCTCACTTTAAATTTCAGACGAGGCACGCTCCTCGCAGAAAACTTGAGGATTGTTCTCCTTATATAAGCCACTTCTAAGCTCCTCTCAAGCACTACGTTCTTCAGCTCGTCTCTTTCAGTGGCAGTCATGAGTAAAGTGTGACAAAGGAGTTTGACCCTCGGGGAGTCTCTAGTAGTCGCTTCCCCCAAAGGAAAATCTTCAACGCCGATAGAGGGCACCTCTCGTGAGACCTCATCTTTACATCTTGCTTCTATATCCCTCGGGACAACACTCTTCTCATGTAGCTGAGTTCCGCCTCAGAATCCTAAAGCCTCTCCCGAGAGTGAACAAGTCCCAATTCAGTAATACAGAGCTTGGTACGAAGGTAGGCCACTATTCTGTCATGAAGAGTATGTTGTTAGGTTTCGAAGGCAATCACAGATTAAATACACAGCGGAAAAATTACAAAAACTAACGAAACCTAGCCATGGATCCATGTAAAAACCACAAATTGTGTTTAGGAGTTATACCTTGAAGATGGATCAGTTGTCTCCACAGTATGCCGATCACAACACTACAATATTGCGGTGCCTCTACGGTATCCACACGAACAGATCAAATCAAGCTTTCCCTCACACCATGGTGCTAGCTGCGGAAGGGAATGTTCCTCATGATTTCTCTCTCTCACAATTTCTGTGATGGCTATGGTTTTTTTCATGTGTGACTTTTCCACAGATACATATCATATATATAGGTGCAAAAAATTAATCCTAAGAGAGTAATGAGGCCGTTGGGCTCACAATCTAACATGGGTCAGATTTGTGTGTGGAACTTTAAACTTTAGTCAGCCCATTTAATCTAATTAAATGTCCAACCAATGTCAGGAGTCCAAATCTACTTGGATCCCCAGTTAAATTTATGTTATGAATTTAAATCCCAATTTTGATCCATTCTAAGTGTGAGACCCTGCAGGTTCCCATTACATTGATAATAATACTAAAATTATATTATAGTATTACAAACAGTGAGCAGTATCTAGCAATACATCACTGTTACTCAAGTAATGAAAATGTCTGTGATTCGACATAACCTATCTGTGACCAATGTTACCATGTAGTCTAGTTCGTTTGTCCAGATATCTTAATTGACCACAAGGCATAGAGTGTGTCACCCTTGTATTGTTCTATCTTTGGTGTCTTGATGTCCGAGTAGACTTACTAAAACAAATTAGCTCAATATCTCATATTGACTCATTTGAGTATGGGCATACATTTTGCAGTCTCACTCAATCAAGGGGCTCATAGATATCACTCCTGTTATATAAGAGGGACAAATCCTATCTAAGTCACTCACATCCCTCGACATGATTTGTAGTATATTCAATAGTCGACTTTATAATCACTTTATTATAGGAAACGTTTGACGACATTAAAACATACAACTTTTCATGTAGGAAACTGTAGTGACTTCAAGTCAAAGGACTATGTCCACTATGGTCATTGTAAGAATCACTTATGACACTCACGTAACAATCCATGCAGCATTCTCATGATGGGTCAGTCTAGTACATTATTGCTCTAATATATACCTATGTGAAGACTTGATATCTCATATCCATGACCCGTCAGATTTGGTCACCAGTCTACGCACATACTAGTCTCTATGTATTATTATTGTCCTAATTCACAATTATACTTGACTAAGGACATTTAATAATAGTGTTCTGATTACAACCAATAGGATCTCATAATCAAGTCATGCACTTGATATCCCATGGTATTAAACCTACCATCTAAGGACTTTCATTTAATCACAATAAATAAAATGCCTCATATATGAAATAAATATCATGATGCAATATAAGCGAGTAAGATCAATACACAACTGGCCTCTGGGGCATACACCAACATATGTGTGTGGTGCGCAATGACCTGTCGACCAAAGAAAAGTGGGGTAAATCATTCTAAGGAAAATCACTAAAGCTAAAAGACGCACCAAAAGTCAAGGAACTCCAACGCCACACAAGATGTGAACCGAAAGAAACTTCATTGCTAAAATAAAGATACAACAAGCGGTGGCCAGTCCACTATTCGACTTCCATACAAAAATAAAAACAACAAAAACAAAGAAAAAAGACAACTAGCTATAAGAGGAGTCAAGGGCTCACCTCAGTCGACTGATCCACGGTAGGAGTAGACTCGCGACCGCTCCCCTTAACTGCCTCTGGAGCAACTACCATGGTGGACATGGGGTCTGCTACGACGATCTGCTCTTCCTCCTCCTCTTCCTCTTCGCTCTCCACCTTGTACGAATTGTCTTCAACAAGGTCATACAGAGAATACCCCAAGCGATCGAATTTCGGGATACGTGCTCTAACGTGCTTAAAAGCCCTAGCATACGCCTGCTCCATGTTTGAGGCAAGGAACCCCTCGACTTCAACCTTTGCCTCATTCACGACATCCTCCTTCTTCTTCGCAGCTCTCTCCCTCTCCACGGCTGCAAGAACCCTCTCTTGGTCTGCCCTCTCCTTCTCTTGGGCTATCTGGTCATTCGCCTGTGCCAAGGCCGGCTCCAATAATGCGATCTGTGTCACCTGGGTCTCTGATAGATGCTTCGCTTCCTCCAAATTTTTAGCGGTCTTCGTCGCTCTGCTCGGTCCCTGTCACTCGCCGCCCTCAGCTCCTTCTCCTGCTCTGCCACTCGCTTCAACAAGTGGCTGAAGTGACAAGTGATCTACAAAAGCAAAAAGATTCGAGGTTTGAATAGGAAAACCAATTCTACTAATTCAAAGAAAGTTAAATACTGTAATAAAAAAAGCAAAAGCTTACCGCCATGTTAGCCCTAGCTATCTCCAAGGCATCGTCACCCACCAACCCCGCATCCATCGCCGCTTTATCCTTTGGGGGCACAAGGTGATGGACTGCTTGCATACACATCGCTGAGTCCCCAAGGAACCCAACGCGTGTGCTTCATCACTCGCTAGTCCAGGACAAAGAGCTTTTTCTGATCCTCGGTAAGAATCGCCTCCACCTGCCGTGGTAAAGGAAGGATCCTCGAGTGCAAGTGCAGCACCCAAAGTGAATCCCCTGGTCGAAGGAGCCGGTGATGTAAAAGGTGGAGACTCCAAATCCACTACGGGGCATGCGAGAACTGGTCCCTTCGCAACCTTACCTATCGTAGCCATCGCAGCCATTCTCTTCCTCTTCTTATCCTCGAGGGCTTTGCCACTCAATCCTGCGTGCTTAGTGAACATAGCCTTGAAGTCCATGGCAACAGTCCCTGCAAAGCGAGACACAAAGAAAGTAAGAAAAAGAAGGAAGTTTTCTAACCATCTCTTCGTACTCTTGACTCAATAATGGTTCATCCTCTGCCCTCTTCGGCACCTCCTTTCTCCACCTTATGAGAATCACCTACGACTTGTGACTCCGAAAGAGGAAGTATTTCTGTAGCGCCCCAAGCCAAAGTGGTATCAGAGCTAAACTTCAATTGTAGTACCAACACTGCAGGAAATTGACTTGGATGCCCCAGTTAGAGTCGGGTTTAGTTTGGATAGTAGGATAATCATAATTCATATTGTTGTACTTCCAGCCTACGTTTATGATCTCCCTATATCCGAAACTAACCTCTGTCTATGTTTCTTTCTTTTGGAGGATGTCAGGAAGAAACAGAGGCAACAGTAATGGTAAAACAGAGGGTGAAGGCAGTGGAATTAATAACGTAAATCTCAACGTCGAAGCAGAATTTGCGCGAGTATATCAAATGATAGGAGCCTTTATGGAGGCAAGCCAGAACTTTAACCCATATTCAGAAGCTTAGGGGAGGAACATGGGAAACGTTGCGACTAACCAGGTTAAAATGGTGGAGTCCTTTAATAGGATGAAACCACGGTATTTGAAGGCCAAGCAGAACCCACCGCCGCCGTGGACTGGATACGACAAGTAAAGATCGTTTTCGATGTATTGGAGACTCCTGATGAAAGCAAAGTCAAGCTGGCTACTATCTTACTTGAGAAGGATGCAGGGGTATGGTGGCAGTCAGTCAAAAGCAATATGGGTGATGGGCCGATAACATGGGAAGACTTCCTAGAAGAATTCAGACAAAACTACTTCCCTCTCAATGTCCAAGAGGAGAAGGCCATGGAGTTGATTAATATGAGGCAGGGTGCATGTCAGTTCGAGAATATGAAACAAAGTTTACACAGTTATCTCGTTATGCCCCAGAGATGGTGAGGACGAGATGAAGAAGGCAAAGAGGTTTGAGCAAGGACTGAGACCTAGATTGAGATCGAGAATGGTGCCTTTATGCATTCGGAGGTTTGATAAGCTAGTTCGATGGGCAGCAGTAACGGAGATGGATATGAACCAAAATAAGCAGCTACAAGAGAAGACCGAAAATCAGAACGAAGGGAAACGGTCTGTTCCAGCCACAGATTTCATGGAGCAAGGCCCGAACCAGAAATTTTAGAAGCCCAATACCAGTACAAAAGCCATCAAGCCAGTGAAGTATTTCCTCTGTGGTGACCGAGGACGCATTAAATCCCAAAGCCCAAGGAATAAGGTTCAGGATAGCGAACGTACGTGTTTCAATTGTGGAAAGGTTTGGCACGTCAGGCCAAAATTCCACAACTGCAGAAGAGCAACAGTGGTTCGGGGCAGAAGAATAATGATCAAGAGAAGAAGCCCTTCGGTCAGGGACGTGTTTTTACTCTGACTGAAGAGGATGCTGAAAAGGAAGAAGTGGGCCATCACGAGTATTGAAGGATGTAATGTAATTTGCTTTGCTTTGCCGTAAGAAATGACATGTTTTGGTTGTGACTAAAAGTATGAAGGTTTCTGTATGTACTTGGATGACAAGTGTTAAATTAAATATGATGCTGTGTTTCGAAATGGGTATGTTATAATATTATTCTGGGTGTTTGTTCCTCTCCACTAGTGTAGTTCTGATGACGAAACTATTCTAAGGGGGGAGTGATGTAATACCCCCAAGATTAACAATTCTTTTATGTATTTATTAATTATTTATTAATAAATTTTTGTCTTGAACAATACCATTACATATACTATTAAATTGATGTAGTTTGATGTTAATTGGTTGTTTGATGTAATTTAATGTAGTATGAGTAATTTGCTAGTAAATTGAATGGTTGTGTTTAAAATTCATACATAGCAACAAGAAAACCAAGTTGAAGGATGTAGTTGTCAAGAAAATTAATTACCGATTACTAGATTAAATTCTAATTTTTGTATGATTAGATTCATATCTGATAACTACAATAAATGCATAGATAATTGTATAAGAATACAAATTTGCATTAGGGTGTGTTGTGAAGTTTATGAAATGAAAAGATAGCATGAAATGATGGCACGTCAAGTGTTCGATGAAATATCTAAAGGAAAATATATACACATATATGAACAAAAGTCTAGTAGATTAACAAACAAGCTATGAGAATGTGTTGAAATTGAGATCTTGGTCAATATGTGGATGTGAATTAGTACATTTATATGTGTGAAATAACAAAATTTAATAAGTATAAGTTGCTTACGAAGAGCTCAATGAAATGTGCATGTGTCGATTCATACCTATAGTTTAATTAGACACTTGTATAAGTGTAGGAAGAAATTATAATGTATATGAGGTGTAGGAAATGTAAAGTAAAACCCAAATTCATGCATAATAAGGTTTTATGTTGAGTGTACGAGTTGGCACTTGATTGGGACCAAATGACCTTTAGAACGGGTTCAAGAAAATCTCATTGTGGTAATTCAGTCATGTGGTGGTTGCCGTTCCGAAGAGTTAAATTATGGATGTTCATGTAGGTTAAGTTTAGGCGAAGTTGGGCCAATTCATGGGCACAAATTAGACGGTTGAGTTAGACCATATTAAATTAACCGAGTGCACTAAAGTTCACCTAGAACTTGAATTGTTAACCTAGTAATTTAATCTAGAAAATTAACTTAGGAACTAGAAGTTGTGATAATGGAGCCATTAGAATCGGGTAAGTTGGTGACTTAAGAAATTAATTTAGCATAACTTCAACCACTAGATATAGAGCTTCCTAGAAGATTGAGATGATTGGTAAGGACAAACACTAGTTGGACGTGTACTCACCGTCAAGGGAACACGTGCGGCGACGTCTCGTCTGGGACACGTGCAGCATTGTCTCGACTGTTAATTTTTGGGATTTAGTGATAAGAGCGGGATGCAGATGTAAGTCAAAAGTCCTGTAGGAACTTAGGAGATAGACTCTTAAGTTTTTTTCTATGTTCTGGATTATCAATACGAACAAGGAGCAAGAGTGTAATTCTAAGTCTCTTGGCAGAGTAGGGGTGACCCTACGATTCACTTTATGTTCATGATAACTTTAAGTAGGGGCAGGAGTGGAGAAGGACCATGATTCCTGCAGAGCTGATGATCACCAGCCTGACCGGAAATGGAGGGACCACGATCCTGTCAAGTGGAGAATGACCACGATCTGAACGAACAAAGTGATCACTGCCGTTCGGAGTGGAGAAGGACCACGATCCGACTGCAGGAACGGGAATGGACCGCATGTACTGCAGACTCTACCAGTCACTAGATGAATGTCAGAAATAGGAAAGAGTACAAAAGTAAAATACATGGCGTGGGATTGAACCCTATCATCTGGAGAACACGAACTCGATTTGGGGAGTATGTAGTATGGGATGCATACATTTCCAAATCAAGTTTGCATTAGATTAAGAGCATCGTGTGCATTAGAACCTAGATCATGCCATACACCGACATTTGTGGTTTGACTTTCAGATTTTTCTTCTGCATCAAATATTGATTGTTGATGATTTTGGTGATCACGGGTCTCATCCGCATTGTGTGAGTTGCATTCAACTGACGTGCCCAAAGTTGTTTAGTTGCAGGACTGTTCGCGAGAGCTAGAGATTCAAGTTGTGGAGCATCCAAGTGGAGGATATAGTTTCATTGTGCAACGTAAGTCTTTCATTTCCTGTGATTTTTTCTGTGTTGTATACTCATTGAAGTAAAGATTCTGGGTATGTGTCACGAGTTTCCGGTGTGCGGAACTCAGAGTGCTACAATTTCTCCCTCCAGAACTTGATGGAGCGCTACAATTTCTTCCTTACGAGGAGAAAGATAGTATTTGTACTCCGACTTGTTCTTCTGGTGAATCCTGTAGAGCCTCGTAAGAACTTTCAGTCGAGACTCAATCCCCGCCGGTCGAACTGGAGCATGAAGTCTTTGACATGTCTCCACATGTTCGGCATGTACTGAATCAAACTCAGGGAGTACCACCTATGAACTTCGACCACAAATGGTGGAAGGGGGAGACAAAGGCCTACGGGAAAGGCATCGAACAGAAAGAGGCAAGTGTCAGAGGGAGGTCAGCGAACAAGCCCTAACGCCCGGACATGGCAACAGAAGGTCAAACTCCCTCGGAATCATAAAGCATTCTCGAACACGGCCCAAGTCTTCATCCAAAAGCATTGAGGATATCTCATCAACCTCGGAGCGCACACGTGGCATATTCTCCATGTACAAATGCACCATCTCTTACACCACACTCAACAAAAGATCGACTAGGTAGTCTCAAACTCCGTCAAGGCTCGACAAAGGGCTAGGAAGCCTGCCCAACTCCCCCGCTTCTCTCGTCTTCTCTACAACTATCTCGACGACTACCGACTCCACCACCCACTTCCCTTTATCTACCATCGGGGAAAGAATCAGTTTCCGATCTCCGCCATGACCTGATGGGGAAGTCTCATTTCCCGAAGATTCCCTAGACATTTTTGATAAAATAATACATATATAAACTAAAATTGTAATATCCCGATCAATTATTAATAATATTTTATTATTATTATTATTTAATTATTTAATTATTTAATTATTTTATTTTATTTTTTAGATTTAAAATATTATTGGTGGATATTACTTAGTTTAATTAGAAATCATCATCTGTATGAATACCAGTCCATATGTATATACGTTATACCGTTTAGGTACAGGAATCTTCTGAGGCGATAATAAAATTTATTTTTATTTTTATTTTCAGAATTTATTTATTTTTAATCGGATTGTGGGTTTTAACAAATGAAAATTTTTGGTATATAGATTAATATATACGAATGCGTATTGTATCGATTTCCTACGTTTGTACAAATCCTGTAGTAGGTGTTTTGGACAAAAATATCTCTTTTTGTCACGATTAATCAAATTTGGATGGTTAGGATTTGTTTGAAGGATTAAACCTATGATCTAAGATTAATTAAAGATACATAAGAGTTTAAGGTGTTTCTTCTAGAAGTCTCTCTCCTCCACCTCACCCCTCCACCTCACTTCCCCCTCACCTAGGTATGGCTGGCCATCCCATTACCCCAAGGGGGTTTTTGCAAATACCCTTGGTGCGTTTGCACTCTCCCCCTCTCATTTCTCCTATAACCCCCCCCCCCCCCCCCCCCCCCCCCCTCACCTCTTGCCTCACTTGTCAAAAGAAAAAAATAGAGAGGAAAAGAAAGAGAGAACAAAACCCAAACTAGAGAGTTCTTCATTGTAGGTTTCCTTAAGAGTTTTCCATAGGAGCTAGGAGGAAGGAAAAGGAAGGTTGGCTAGTTCTTCCTACTTAGAAATAACAAGGTAGGGGTTTCTCTACTTGTCTTTATGTTCTTTTCTTCTCTTTTATATTGTTGTATGTGTGTATGTATGTTGTATGTTGTTAAAACAGCTTGGACTAAGATCATGAGCACATAAATGGTAGTATCGATCAAAGAAATGGTCACATAAAGAGTAGAATGGTGGAACTCAAACAAAATGACATAAAGATGGAATCTTTAAGCTTGTTATGGTTATTTTGACAACTTGGACTAACTATATGTGCATATGAGTACTGTGAGTCCAAGAGGACCACATGAAGTGTTTTGAATGAAGAATTTAATAAAAACACATAAAGGTTGAATCTTTAGCTTGTTATAATTATTGTCTTATTGTTGTTATTATTTGTTAAACTAAAAACTATGACAACTTGGACTAAAGCCAAGAGCACATAAAGGTTAGTAAGTGAGATGGTTTACATACCCATTCTAGGGTTGAGGAACTCAACAAACTTTTAAAAGATTGCTCTCTACTTTGTTAAATATCAAATCTTAGTTCATAAAAAAGTAGACTTTGTTGTATGTAGGAACTAGGAGGTTAAAGAAAAGAAGGTTTGTAATATGTAGGATTTGTAAATTTAATAAAGTTAGATTTTTGTAATATTTTAAAACTTGTAATTCATAAGAGAACTAGTCTTTGTAATAGCTAGTAAAGATTCATGCTTAAGTTGTAGTAAAGATCCATGCTTGAGTTGTAGTAAAGATCCATGCTTGAGTTGTAGTAAGAATCATGCTTGAGTTGTAATAAAGAACCCATCATGTTCTAATCGTAGTATTCTAGTAAAGAACCCATCATGTTCTAATCGTAGTATTCTAGTAAAGAACCCATCATGTTCTAATTGTAGTATTCTAGTAAAGAACCTATCATGTTCTAATTGTAGTGTTCTAGTAAAGAACCAGTGTTCTAGTAAAGAACCCATCATGTTTTAATTGTAGTGTTCTAGTAAAGACCCATCATTTTCTAATTGTAGTGTTCTAGTGAAGAACCCATCATGTTCTAACTGTAGTGTTCTATTAAAGAACCCATTATGTTCTAATTGTAGTATTCTAGTAAAGAACCTATCATGTTCTAATTGTAGTATTCTAGTAAAGAACCCATCATGTTCTAACTGTAGTATTCTAGTAAAGAACCCATCATGTTCTAACTGTAGTGTTGTAGTAAAGAACCCATCATGTTCTAGTTATAGTGTTCTAGTAAAGAACCCATCATGTTTGAGTTGTTGTAAGTGTCTTAGTAAAGAACCCATCATGTTTGAGTTGTAGTTATTCTAGACTCAAAAGGAACCCATTCATGCTTGAGTTTATGTGTGGTTATCCTAGATTCAAAGGAACCCATGAACCCATGCTTAAACTATATGTTCTAGTTAAACTATTAAAATGAACCCACGTTCCATATTTGTTCTAGTCGACCTTTAAAAAGAAACCCATGAAACTAGTGCCACGGTACTTCTAGCTCAATTGATAGAGAACCCATGCATTTAGTTTCTAGGTGATTCTAGCTCAAACTTGAGAAAGAACCCAAGAATCTAGTTGCATGTAGTTCTAGTTCAATTTGGGATAAAGAACCCATGAATTCTAGTTGTATGAGGTTCTATTTAAAATTGGACCGTATCATGTGAACATTCTTTATCTTCATGGGTAATAATGGTTGAGAAAGTCACAAATAATTGTTAGCTTGATAAAAGCTCGTCTGGGGTCTTCTAATTATCCTAGGGGTCATCGACCATCAAGACCCGCATCTTACCACCTTGGAGACTATGGATAAATCTCACCTCAGGCGCCGACGGATCTTAACCGGTGTGGGGTGATCGTGGGCCGAGAGTGTTGACGAGATCCGAGTTAGGGGTAGTGATGAGTGAGGGTGATCCGGTCACTAGTGCCTTGGATCGATGGACCATGAGTTGGACCATGATAATCTAAGTTGAAAATCTTGTGAGATTTTTTAGGTTTAGTGACATCATTAGGTTAGTAACTTATAAAGATCTTTACTTAACCATTTTTGCCAAAAGAGAAGATTTGGTATTAGGGGTGATACCTTATGACCCAGCTCATCCTATAGGCCGACACTAGGTGGTATTATTGGATTGTACCTTCCCGTCAAAGGGATACATACGGTACCTTCTCACGAGTTGGGAGCACGGGTTGTGTATCTCACACTATTAATTCCTGAAGTACCATGATAAGAACAAAATGTTCTCCTTTCGGAACTAGAAGATGGACCCCGGAAGTTCCGTCACGTTCTATACCGGGAAAACGAACGGACCTTAGACCATGGTCTATGAGTTATAGGTGCTACAGGGGATGCTTCGAGCTAACCTGTGCTTCGGATACCCTGTATTCGTCTGGCTTTTGAGTGAGGTCCAGTGCGCCGGGTAGTAGTGGCAAACATAGACACCATGAGCGTACAGCATTGGTGGGACTTGACCACGTCTGCAACCTCATCAGTCACGTTGTATCTGTCAGGAACAGGTTGTGTACAAAAGTAGAAATTTATAATGCGGGTTCAAATCCCTAAATATGGAGAACGGCTTGATATGGACGTATGTAGTTATGGGATGCATACGGCTCCAGATTCTCTCTTGCATTAGAATAAGAGCATCCTAGCTTAGTTGACCTTGCATTAGGTTTTAAGGCATTGTACTCACGAACACTTAAACTACACCGACACATTTACCATGCTTAATATGTTTGTTTTTGAGATTCGCTGCTAGTCATTAGCCTTTAAGCGTTAGTATATGTACTGACGTCCCCACTCTAATAGGTTGTGGATTCAGGATCACCAGCTCGGGAGAACTCTAGTCAAGGCATGGCTTCCAAGTGAAGAGCCCGATGTTTATTGTTTCATTCCTGTATACTCTGATGTAATCTATTGAAACAATGGGAACACTCGGCTGTAATATTATATTAAATAAAAAGTTTTAAATTTTCCTGTTTTTCTTGTGTATTGTGACTAATTGAATGTAAAGGTCCTGGCTCGTGTCTCGAATTTTCCATATAGGATGTTCGGGGCGTTGCAGAGTGGTATCAGAGCCGACTTCAATTTATAGCCCAACACAGTAGGGAAATAGACTTAAATGACTTGTAGGAGTTAGGTTTTTAGCTTGTTATAGATAATTATAATTCATACTATTGTTTCCTTCAACTTATGTTTTATGATATTTCTATATCTTGGCTAATTCCCGTGTCCACTCCTTGCAGAATGGCTGACGGAGTGATTCCCCTTGGGAATGGGTTTGCAAATGGGATAACGTTCGGTGGGATCACTGATGGCGACGAGTCACCAGTTGGAGTTAGGTTGGCCAATGGGGCCACAGCAGCTACCGCAGCAGGGGGTGCCCCTGCAGATGGCCAGATCCCAGTACTGCCACCCCCACCACCGCCCCAGCTTGCTGCAATGGAGCAGACCTTTGAACAGGTATTCCGCGATCTCGCAATGTGGGGTTGGTGCCACGCCTGTCTCGAGAACAGAATGGACTCTTGCGAGTTCGTGACCCTCAATAATGAGAGGGAAGTGGCAGAGTTGAGGAGGGCCAAGGCAAGGGCTGACCGCAGGACAGTGATCATGAAGCACACTCACCATGTGCAGTTTGCGCGCCTAGAGCGCAAGTGCACGGAGCTTCAGGCGCAGATCACTTAGTTGCCGGCACTACTTGGACCACCACCTGCTGGGGGACCCTGCTGGAGACACTAGTAGTAGCGATTAGGCGGTTAGATGCCTATAGGTTATTTTGTTGTTTTGTTATTTTGCTACCTATATGTATGGTATAATGTAAGGGAAAAAATGCATATGTAAGATATGAGGTTATAATGAAATGAAGTTTAGCTTTGCATTTTCTACAAGTCTTATGTGCATGTTAAGATTGAATGGAGGTTATTTTTGGAATATTACAATATGATGCCCTTATATGTTCCATTATTTTTTTCTATCAGATGTCTCGTAGAACAAGAAGCCGTAGGATCGACCCGATTGAGGGTGAAGGTAGTGGAGGCAATGGCACAGGTCTGGATATAGCAGCAGAATTCGCTCGTATGTACCAAGCTTTCGGTAACCTAGCAGAGGCAAGCCGAAATAATGTGCAGCAACAGGGAGCACCCGCAGGTCACCATGGAATAGCATCTACCGACCCCGTCAGGATGTTCGAATCCTTTCGAAGGATGAGGCCACCCATTTTTTAGGGCAAGGCAGACCTGACGGCGGCTGACGACTGGATTCATCAAGTCGAGACATGTTTGAGGTAATGCTGACACCAGAGGACAGCAAGGTCAGGTTGGCCAGCATTCTGCTAGAGAAAGATGTCGGGGTCTAGTGGTAGTTGACTAAAAGGGGCATGGGCGAAGAACCCATTGGCTGGGAAGATTTCTTAGGAGAGTTCAGGCAGCACTACCTTTCCTTAGATGTGCAGGAGGAAAAGGGCCATGGAATTCTTCAACTTAAAGCAAGGATTAAGGAAGCATGATGGTTCGTGAATAGGAAACCAAGTTCACACAGTTGTCCCACTATGCTCCAAAAATGGTACAGGATGAGGTCAAGAAGACCAAGAGGTTTGAGCAGGGGCTTAGGGCCAAACTTAAAACCAAAATGGTACCTTTTTGCATCCGGAGGTTCGAGAAATTGGTCCATCGTGCAGCTACAACGGAGTTGGATATGAGCAGAGGACCCGAAGCACAACTTAATACAGGAGGGTGGAACAAGGGAAAGAGGCCTACACCAGCGTCAAGATTCAGGAACCGGGGTGGAAATCAGAAATTTCAGAAGACCGTTGGCAACACCAGAGGTGCCAAAACAGGGAGTTGTTTCCTATGCAGCGAGCAAGGACACTTCAAGTGCCAGTGCCCAAAGAAGAACTTTCAGAGTGATACCCGCACATGTTACAATTGCGGAAAGATTGGCCATGTTTGGCCAGACTGTCCCCAGCTTCAGAGGGGCAATGGTAGGCCAGCTCCTAAGGCAAACAGCAAAGGGAAGGGGATTGCCCGCCAAGGGCGAGTATTCACGCTCACGGAGGAGGACACCGATGAGGACGAGGGAGTTATCACCGGTAGGTGAAGAAATTATGGCTAAGTTTATTGTTGTATTTTGAAAATTTCGGCATAAGACAATAATGATGTAAACACTTTTGTAAATAGGATGGATTAATATAAATAAAATCCAGACAACTATTTTATTTGATAGTGGGTCATCGCATTCTTTTGTGTCTGAAGTATTTTCAAAGACGTTGAAATGCACCCAGGAGGCGACTCCGGACTCGGTTTTGTTGGTCGCTACCCCATCTGGAGCAACTCTCCCTACATTGTGCTATAAGGAATGTAATATCCTGATTGACGGAGAGACCCTGAGTATAGATTTGCTAGAGCTGGGCTTTGCAGGGACAGACGTGATTATTGGGATGGATTGGATGTCCAGGCATAAGGCTAGCATCGATTGCAAGGAGAAAAGGGTAGCCATTACCCCATCCGGAGGATCAAAACTTGTGTTCCAAGGAAAGAAGAAGCAGAATGAAGAAATTCTTGCAGCTGCAGCTGGAGTATATGTGCCAAGTGAAGTCAAGGTGATACCAACTGTACGTAAATTTTCCCATGTATTTTTGGAAGAATTACCTGGACTCCCACTACATAGGGATGTTGAGTTCAGCATTACTATCCAGCCAGGCAGCGCACCAGTGTCTAAAACACCATATCGGATGGCACCAGTAGAGCAGAAAGAAGTGAAGGAGCAAATTGAAGAACTGCTACAGAAGGGATTCATCAGGCCAAGTGCCTCACCGTGGGGAGCGCTCGTGCTACTTGTGAAGAAGAAGGATGGAACCGCGAGAATGTGCATCGATTACCGGGAGTTGAACAAGGTTACTGTTCGAAACCGGTACCCCATTCCCAGGATCGATGACTTGTTTGATCAGCTCCAAGGAGCGTCTGTATTCTCAAAGATTGATTTGCGTTCAGGCTATCATTAAGTTCAGGTCAAAGAAGAAGATATACCCAATACAGCATTCCGAACTCGGCATAGTCATTACGAGTTCTTGGTGATGCCATTCGGGGTGACCAATGCTCCCGCGATCTTCATGGACATGATGAACCGCATCTTGCCGCCATTCATCGATTCATTCGTGGTTGTCTTCCTAGACGATATCCTGGTATATTAAAAAATAGAAGAGGAGCATGCTGAGCATCTAACTGAAGTATTGATCAAGCTACGGGAGCATCAGCTTTATGCCAAACTATCAAAGTGTGAATTCTGGAAATCAGAAGTGGCATTCTTGGGCCACGTCCTTTCTAAGGAGGGAGTTGCTACAGACCCGCAGAAGATTGAGGCAATAAAGAATTGGCCTCGGCCGAGAACTATGAAGGAGGTCAGAAGCTTCTTAGGCATGACAGGGTACTACAGAAAGTTCATACAGAATTATGCCAGAATTGCTGTACCACTTACAGTGCTGACCAAGAAAAATGTAAGTTTTGATTGGACTGAGAAATGCGAAGGGAGTTTCCAAGAGCTGAAGAACAAATTGATTTCTGCACCGATTTTGGTTCTACCTCAACTAGATAAGGGATATGTAATCTACAGTGATGCTTCGTTTTCGGGATTCGGGTGTGTCCTGATACAAGAAGGAAAGGTCATAGCATACGGATCGAGGCAACTTCGACCACATGAGAAGAATTACCCGACACACGACTTAGAATTGGCAGCGATAATCTTTGCTCTGAAATTGTGACGTCACTATGTCTATTGGTCGAAGGTAGAAATGTTTACCGACCATAAAAGCCTGAAGTATATCTACCAGCAAAAGGATTTGAATCTCAGGCAGAGGCGATGGTTGGAGGTTTTGGAAGACATCAGACCGGAACTTTTATACCACTCGGGAAAGGCCAATGTCGTGGCAGATGCGCTCAGCAGAAAAAGAAGTGTAGCCACGCTCATTACAACAAGAAGAGAGCTAAATGACAAGATCAGACAAGCCGGTATTGAAATAATTGTTCAAGATTTGAGCACAGTTTTGGCACGTCTGGAATTACAACCGAGTCTGAATGACCGAGTCAAGAAGGGTTAAATGGGTGATGCAGAGATTGAAGCACAAAAACGGCTAGTCAATGAAGGAAAAGCCTCCGAGTTCAGTGTGAAGGAAGGGTTGCTTTGGTTTGGAAGCAGGTTGTGTGTGCCTAAAGTTGATGAGTTACGGGAAGATATCATGAAAGAAGCACACTCCCCCTTACTAACAGTTAATCTAGGGAGTACAAAGATGTATAAAGACATAAAACAGCATTTCTGATGGGCTGGAATGAAGCGGGATGTGGCAGGATTTGTGGCCAAATGCCTTACATGTCAGAAAGTAAAGGCGGAAAACCAGAAACCAGGAGGTCTACTGCAACCACTGCCCATTCTAAGGTGGAAATGGGAGAACATCAGTCTGGATTTCATCACGGGACTGCCCAGAAGTTCGAAAGGGAATGACTCAATTTGGGTAATTATGGACCGTTTGAAAAAGTCTGCACATTTTCTTCCAGTAAAGACGACATGGTCGGTGGAAAAGTAAGCAGAAGTCTACATCGAGGGCATTATAAAGCTACATAGGGTGCCGGTGTCGATCATTTCTGACCGAGATGCAAGGTTTACGTCCCGATTTTGGTAGAGTCTGCAAGAAGCTTTGGGAATGAGATCGGATTTTAGCATAACTTTCCATCCGCAGACTGATGGTCAGACAGAGAAAGTTAACAGAATTCTCGAGGATATGCTGAGAGCGTGCATAATGGACTTCGGAAGGAGCTGGGAACGATACTTAGCATTGGTAGAGTTTGCATATGTAATATCCCGGACGGATAATAAATTATTATTTTTAAAGTTAAGATATTTTTAATGAAAATTACTTGGTTTTTCAAATAAAAAGTTATTTGGATGAATATACTAGTAAGTATATATATGTATTGTATTAGTTTTGTGCACTAGTATAAAATCTTGAAATCTGGAAAATCCCAAGAAGATATTAAAAATTATTATTTTGTTATTATTTTCAGAACTAAAATATTTTTGGTGGACATCACCCGGTTTGTTAATAAACAGTATCTGTATGCATAAACTAGTCGATATATGACTGTTTTGTATCAAATCGATACTGGAATCCTCCGAACCGGTGATAAAATTATTTTCTCGAAATTAAATGATTTTTATATAGATCATTCGTTTAACTAATAAAAATTATCTGTGTAATCAGATATACGTACATAGTTGAATCGTATTGTTTCATACGTTTGTGCAAAATCATGTAGTATGTGATTTGGGAAATATATCTCTTATTCTTGATCAATTTTGATGAGATGAAGGGTTAAAATTGGATTAGGGGTGATTGCAATTTAAATGGGGTTTGATTGTAACATGAAATTACAATTTGAACATCAAATTGATCAACCATGGGAAATTGGACAAGTGGCTTCATTTTTCACCACAAACTTCACCTCTCCTTCTATAAAAACAACCCCAAACCCCTTCCCCTTCCCCTTCCCATTTCCAACCTGCCTTGTTCTAGGGTTAGAAAACCCCCAAATGGTTCTCATCTCACTCCATTTTCTTCATCTTATCTCATCTCTTTTATACTTCTACTTCTACTTGTCTTATTTTGGAAAATTTTGAGAAAGGAAAAGAAGAGGGAGTCAAAATCAAAAGAAAAGAGAGGGGTTTTTCATGGGTTCTCTTTGAAAGGGAGCAAGAACAAGGAGCAAGGAGGAGGAGGCAAAAGCAAGTTCTTCCTACTTAGAAACAAAGGTGGGGGTTTCTTAACTCATGTTTGTTTTTAGTTATTATTAGGCTTATTTTGGTTGTATGTTGTTGTATTGAAGTGGTTTCATGTGCATAAGGGCTGGAATGAAGAACACACAACGTTTGAAGTTGTAGAACATAAATTAGAGTCATAAAGATTCGATTTTGGTTGTCCTAGGGTTGATTTTATTTAACTGTGTTAAGAGTAGAATCTTGACCCGAAATTTATGTGGGAGGTTATCCTAGGTGTTATTAGTGTGCTAGAATTTTTAGGGATTTTTCTGAGTTGGTTAGATGGGTGAAACGAGCCGTTTCCCCAAAACAGCGAGCAATTCGCCAAAAACAAAAAATTGTGTTTTTCTGGTTAAGTATCGCAGTAGGTTCAAGAGGCTTTTACTTGGGTTTCCTTGTAGAATTAGAGGTAGAAACCCTGTAGATAAGTTGTAGTGGACATTCTCCCCTTTCAGAATTGACCTCTCGGGTTAAAATCTGATAAGAGACGCAAAAGTTATGGCCGTTACAAAATCAGGACAGCGAGCCGGTTGAGAAGCTCACTATTCTGATTTGTAGTCATTTTTTAGCCCCTTATTGGACGAATCTGAGGAGGTGATCCTGTAGAGAAATTGTAGTAGACAGTCTCCCCTTTACAAATTGGCCTCTCGGGCTAAATTCCGATAAGCGGAGTAAGAGTTATGGCCTTTGGAAAATACAGCTAAAAGCTGTCTGACTGAGTGCTTACTGTTTTGACTCTTTGAAGTTTTTGATGGTCTTAATGGTTGAATCTGAAGTAGAGACCCATTAGAAAAATTGTAGTAGACATCCTCCCCTTTCCGAATTGGCCTCTCGGGCTAAATTTCGATAAGCGGAGTGGGAGTTATGGCCTTTGCAAAATACAGCAATTAGCAGTTTTAACTAAGTACCTGCTGTTTAACTTCTTGGTAATTTTTGAAGGTATTACTTGATGAATCTGAGGAGCCGACCCATTAGAGAAGTTGTAGTAGACGCTCTCCCCTTTCCGAATTGGCCACTTGGGTTAAATTCTGATTAGCGGAGTAGAAGTTATGGGTTTTGACAGTTTCAGTTTTTCTTAGTTAAGTCTACTGCTTTTGTTATCATTTGTGTGTGTTTGGCGGGTAGGAATTTGGATTTCCTTGCGGAATCTGAGCAACTGGTCAACTAGGAAGTTTTAGTAGATGTTACCACTTTTTCAAATTGTCCATTTTTGCTAGATTCCGATAAGTGGAGCAAAAGTTACAAGCTACGGAAGTTTCGACTTTTTATTGAAAATCGGTAGTTTGGTAACTGTTTGCATATGTTCGACGGTTAGGAATTTGGATTTCCTTGCGGAATCTGAGCAACTGGTCAATTAGGAAGTTTTAGTAGATGTTACCACCTTTTCAAATTATCCAGTTTTGCTAGATTCCGATAAGTGGAGCAAAAGTTACAAGCTACGGAAGTTTCAACTTTTTGTTGAAAATCGGTAGTTTGGTAACTGTTTGCGTATGTTCGACGGGTAGGAGTTTGGATTTTCTTGCGGAATCTGAGCAACTGGTCAACTAGGAGGCTTTAGTAGATGTTACCACCTTTTCAAATTGTCCAGTTTAGCTAGATTCCGATAAGTGGAGCAAAAGTTACCAGCTTGCGAAGTTTCAGCTTTTTGTTGAAAATCTGCAGTTTGGGTAAACTGTTTGCGTGTGTCCGATGGATCGGATTATGGATTCCTTACAAAATCTAAAACAGTGTTTCACTAGAGAGTTGTGTAGATATTCTTACCTTTCTAAAAAGTATATTTCTGTCGAATTCCGACAAGCATAGCACTGGTTGCTTCTAGGCTATCGGGAAGTTTTCATGTCGCTTTCGGGATTTTCCTTGGTAGTATGTTTGTATTAGACAGTTATAAGATTCTTCTGTTGCTTCTAATTGTAGAAGATCAAGAGTTTCTAGTAAGCACGTTTGGTTACTTCTAGGTTGATTACATGTATGGTTGTTTTTGTATATAGTTTTGCTCATACGCGTCTCGCCTGTTCCGTATGTAGCTGTTGGTCTCATACGTAGCTTATTTGGCTTGTATGTATATTATTGTCTCATACAGGGCTCGACTGGCCCGTATGTAGCTGTTGGTCTCATACGTAGCTTATTTGGCTCGTATGTATGTTGTCTCACACGCGGCTCGACTGGCTCGTATGTAGTTGTTGGTCTCATATGTAGCTTATTTGGCTCGTATGTATGTTGTTGTCTTATACGCGGCTCGACTGGCCCATATGTAGCTGTTGGTCTCATACGTAGCTTATTTGGCTCGCATGTATTTTGTTGTCTCATACGCAGCCTGCCTGGCTCGTATGTAATTGTTGGTTTCATACACAGCTTGTTGTCTCGTATGTGTTTCTGTTTGCTCGTATGTAGCTTATTAGCTAGTACGCAGTTTGTTGTGCTCGTCTAGAGTGATATCATTACCCTAGGGGCTATCGACCATCAAGACGTGTATTTTTCTTACTCCTAAGGGACTGTGGATGAGTCACTTCACGTGTACCTTCGGATCTTAACTGTTGTAGGTTGATCGTGTACCAGAGTGTTGACGAAATCCAAGTTCAGGGTAGTAGCATGCGAATACGTTCGTATTGCCAGGGTCTTGGATCGATAGGCCATGAACCAGATCCTTAGGGATTCTGGTAAATCTAGGTTGAGCAGCCTAGTAGAGTTATCTTGCGAAGTCTAACTTAAGACCTAGCATGTTGTGTTAGTACTGTTGTCATCCCTAGGTTTGTTATGGTTAGTGACATTGTTAGGGTAGTAACTTATGGCTATTACTACTTAACCTTTACTTATTAACATTTTTTGCCGAAGGAAAGGAGTTGGTGTTAAGGGTGATACCTTATGATCCGACCTGTCCTATAGGCCGGCACTAAGCGGTGTTATCTGGTTGTACCCTTCTTGTCAATGGGATACGGTCTGCACCTTCTTACGAGTTGGGAGCACGGGATCCGTATCTCGTCTATTAATTTCTGAAGTGCCATGATAAGGGCGGGAGCGATTCCTGTCGGAGCTAGGGGATGGACCCCGGAACTCCGTCATGTCCTAGATCTAAGGGCGAACAAACCATAGACTACGGTCTATCAGCTAGGGTGGCCACAGAGGATGCTTCGAGCTACCTGTGCTGTCGGATAACCCAGGGGTGGCCACGGGGGATGCTTTGAGCTAACCCGTGCTGTCAGATAACCCAGGAGTGTAACGCCCCGAATCCCAAATACACTGAATTCGAGATGTTCTACAGGATCTTTCCACTTCATTTAGTACAATTTTACAAGAAAATTTGAACTTTTCACTTTTCATCAGAGTTTACATAAAACTTTACAATTTACATTGCACAGCGGAAGTAAAATTTACAAGAATTAAATAAATTTACAACAACTTAAATAATCTTTAAGCATCTGTTCCTCTTTAATCTTTATCATGTCACTTACCTGCATATAAAACTGTGGGTACGTCAGTTTATTCAACCAACGAACATTATACTCGGCCATCCTCTCTATGCCGGAAATAGTATAACTTATTTTCCATATTTAGCAAACACAAACTTGGCACATATCAAACTAAAGGGACTATCCTATTGATGTCGTGTTGTGATTGTGCACTTAGTCCTTAATGCAGTTATTTATGTTATATGACACTAATGCACACTTGTTCGGATTCTATGCATCCCATACTACATAGGTCCGAGGGTAAGCCTCTTAATCGTTCTTCATTTTGTAGGGTTCAATCCCTTGCCATGACTTAATCTACTACTGTAATTACGGTAGGTATCCTTGATGATTTATGAGTACAAGCACGTGTACAGAAAACCTGGAGGGGAATCCCACGTCATGTCACGACGCATCGTGAAGACAGCCTGTGGCAATTCAGCCTCCTTCATGGCACACGATCCTCATGCAGTCACCAACCATCCCACGAGCGTTACCACCGGGACGGTACTCTGGAGCAGTATCCACGTCATGTCACGACGCATCGTGAAGACAGCCTGTGAAATACTCTCACGCCGCCAATCCGATGGCCCTCTACTCATGTTTTTCTCCTACTTTCATCACGTCTCCACTATGTACTAATCCTTAGTTTTTATTAGAATCATGAACAAAATCAAAGCTCTAGAGTTAGCCTCTCCACTAAACCGGACTTATTCATTCATTCAAACATGACCAACCTTGGTCTTTCTTTTCAATTTTCATTTCATTTCTTTCCAAATGCCGGGGAAGACTTAGCTACTCTTTTGTTTCAATTTCAATTCAAATTTCCAACATTGAGCATTTCCACTCATAAGTTCATATGTTGATTTATCATACTCAAAGAGTATTTCTCTTTTCCAATCATGATTTCTAAATCGTTCGATATTCCATAATTATACATTAAGTTCCACTATTCATCATGTAACTCATGAAATGTTATTTTCACATTAAAGATCACATCACAAGTTATTCAATCAAAAATGAATATTTACACATCATAATTTGTCACTCCATTCTCCAATGAGAATAATTTACATCACTTCATATAATTCCTTTTTATTCGTATTTCTTTTCTAAATTCCATTCTAAATCTTTTGTAAAATACCACTTTATACAAATGCAAGTGTAGAACTTATAGTTCTAAATTATACTTTTGTTCTTTAAACAAACACCACTTCATGCAAATAATTCTCAAACTATTTTTTATAGACTCCACATATTTTTAAAATAATAATCATAATTTTTCCACAATTTTTGATCATTAAAAAAACACCCCAAAAAAAAATGTTTTTCCCACACTTAAAACAACAGCCGAAGGCCAAGGATCGAACCAGCGACCCCTAGGAACCCAACCAAAGGCACAAGCCACTAGACCAAGTGTGGCACGCGTTAGAAGAGGTGGCGAGAGCATTAAATGCTCTCGGCCGAACTGTTTCTTTTAAAAATGTTCGAAAATAAAAGAATGGTGTCAACGGGATTCGATCCCTCAACCTCAGAGAAGCCCCACATATATACTGTAGTGGTTTAGAGCGATCCGACCACTCGAGCTATAGGCTCGGGTTGTCACTAGTACAATTCGAATTTTATTTAACCAATACTCTCTGTTATTTAGATTATTTCGACATTCATCAAAATTTTCATTTCACATTGTTCTTACTAACACACTGTAAAAATTCTAGATTAATCATTTCCATCATGAATTACACTCCAGTATATGAGAATAATTTTCTTAGATAATTAAACATATTTTTTCCCAATAATTAACACATTTCTACCATAAATTTGGATAATTTGATATACTACCACTAATACATTCTTTTTCGACATTATAATTTCATTAATCTCTATACCAATTTTCTACTCTTATTTATTTCCCAAACATAACAATTGCATCTCAATTCATTCGTTACAACGTCATAGCAAAATTTCCAATTTAGCACATAAAGTGACATAGTCAATATACTAATCTTTGCACATAATTTTTTATGCTACTAACGAAGGTTTCTTTACACAATTCATAGCCATATTCATATCGCACACAACTTGAATTTTAATAATAGAAACACATATAATTTGCATATCAACAAATCAATCAATTAGGGATCATTTTTTCATTTAAATGTGCATTCTTATTAATCATTTTCATGCATCATTTTTCTAATTAAATCTAGCATGCATTCCTATTTAGAAATAGGGAAAATTTACCCACCTCAAATGGAGAGACAAATACAATTAGCAACTTCCTAAACAAAAGTCCTTGCACACGAACGATCATCCTCCTAGAAGCGCGCACTCGAGCCTCCAAGAACACCAAAAATCGAGCAATCCTTCCCTTGGTAGCCGGCCTCTTCTTCTTCTAGTTGATGCAAGCAAAACTCTCACACACAACTCAATCTTTTAACTCACTAAAATAACTACTAGATAATGTAATTGAACTATAGGTTTGGAAGAATTAATAAGCACAAGAATAACTAGCCATGGGGGGGGGGGGGGAGGATATTTATGCTAAAAATGAAGGAGAATGGATGGCTAAGATTGAAGTAGGAGTTAGGAACAAGTGGCTTAGATTTTAGGAGGAGTTATACTAACCACCCATAATCAAGTAACCAGCATACCATGATCCCCACTCAAAATTTGATCTTCCCTCCAAAAAGAAGCAATCCGGCCTACCCCACTTTGTGCACATTGCACGTGTACGTGCAATACACGTGCATGCAACTAGGTCCAAAAAATTGTACATTAAATTTTGTATAAAAATAAACTTTAAATTGTATCCTACATGACAAGTTGTAATTAAAAGTAAATTAACTCATGGGCTTTAGTTTATGGGCCAAAATACTTATTATAAAAATAATGAATTAAATTAACTTTGGGCTTTTAAAAGGAAAGGTTTTTTGTCTAATTGAAAGAAGGCTTTATAGAAAAATAATCAAAGACACTTATTTAAATATATATACTCATCATGATGAAAATATTTACCAAAAATATTGCACGTGCACACTACGTGCAAATAAATATTTTTTTATTAATGAAAAATCGGGGCATTACAAGGAGTTTGTCAGATTTTTGAGTGAGGTCGGGCAATAGTGGCAAACGGGGACACCACTATTGTAGCTTCAAAAACAAGTTGAGTACAAGAGTAGAATTCATGGCGCCCAATCCCTATATATGAAGAAACGGCTTGTTATGGGCATATGTAGTATGGGATGCATACTGTTCCGGAGACTTGCTTGCATTAGAATAAGAGCATCCTTGCATTAGTAATCTTGCATTAGAGTCTAGGTCATAACATACACTGGCACATTAAATATATATACACGTTTCTCTTTTCATCAATCTGTTTGCTATAGTTGAGATTCGCTGCTTGTTATCAGCCTTAAAGCGTCAGTATATGTACTGAGGTCCCCACTTCTATAGGTACTAGATTGAAAGATTACATGTACTGGATTGCAGAAGTACAGGTACAGGTTTCAGGAGGACTCAAGGCAAGAGAAAGCAAGGAGTCGATTTCATTTTCAAGTTTCCGCTGAAATATATGTTGTAATTGCATTTGTAACAATTATTGTAATTTATTCATAGTTGTAATTTGTTTATTGTTGAGGAAGCATCCAACTAAAATGCCAAGTGTTGTCCTTTATTCATTGTACTCTGATGCAATTTGTTAAAAGTTGTAACATTTGGGATTGTAAAGGTATTATTATAACACTGTTATAATGTATTGCAATTTCGTAACATTCGGACTTGTAATACATTTGTGTTGAATAAAAAGTTTTAAATTTTCCTGTTTTTGTGTATTGTGACTAATTGAAGGAAAGATTCTGGCTTATGTCACGGTTTCCCGGTGTATGGAAATCGGAGCGTTACAGCATATAATAACAGCTATCAAGCAAGTATTGACATGGCTCCATATGAAGCTGTGTATGGAAGGAGGTGTAGGACCCCCGTGTACTGGTTCGAAGTAGGAGAAAGGCAGATGTTCGGACCTAAAATAGTGCAGAAAACATCCGAGAAAATTGAACTAATCAGAAAAAGGATGTAAGTAGCACAAAGCAGGTAAAAGAGCTACGCCGACAACCGTCACGAAATTTGGAATTCGAAGAAGGTGATTCGGTATTTCTGAAAGTCTCACCTACAAAGGGAGTGATCAAGTTCGGGAAGGGTGGCAAGTTAAAACCGAGATATATTGGACCGTACTAGATTTTAAAAAGAATCAGAAAGACGGCGTACAGACTAGAGCTACCAGCCGAATTGTCCCAGGTGCATGATGTACTTCACGTTTCGATGCTGAGGAAATATGTACCAGATCCGAGTCATCAGCTGCCAGACGTCCCCGAAGAGTGGATCTTACATATAAGGTGCGGCCAGTGAGAATTATTGATCGTCAGGATAAAGTGCTAAGGAACAAGACTATTCCGATGGTCAAGGTTCTTTGGAAGAATAAGTTTGTGGAAGAAGCCACTTGGGAGCCAGAAAGCCGAATGAAGCTTTCTTTTCCCGAGTTATTTTGTGTTGTTTTCGTTTTCTGTTCTTCCTACTTAAGTACAGTTCTGATGATAGAACTATTCTAAGAAGGGAGTATTGTAATATCCCGATCAATTATTAATAATATTTTTATTATTATAATTTAATTATTTAATTATTTTATTTTATTTTTCAGATTTGAAATATTTTTGGTGGATATTACTTAGTTTAATTATAAACCATCATCTGTATAAATACCAGTCCAATGTATATGCATAATACCGTTTTGGTACTGGAATCTTCCGAGCCGATAATAAAATTTAATTTTATTATTATTTTCAGAATTAATTTATTTTTATACGGATTATGCGATTTAACAAACGAAAAATTTTTGTATATAGATTAGTATATACGTATGCGTATTGTATCGATTTCGTACGTTTGTCCAAATTGTGTAGTAGGTGTTTTGGACAAAAATATCTCTTTTTGTCAAGATTAATCAAATATGGATGGTTAGGATTTGTTTGAAGGATTAAACCTAGGATCTAAGATTAATTAAAGATACATAAGAGTTTAAGGTGTTTCTTCTAGAAGTCTCTCTCCTCCACCTCACCCCTCCACCACACCTCCCCCTCACCTAGGTATGGCCGGCCATCCCATTGCCCCAAGGGGTTTTTGCAAATCCCCTTGGTGCATTTGCACTCCCCCCTCTCATTTCTCCTATAACCCCCCCCCCCCCCCCCCCCCCCCCCCCCTCTTGCCTCACTTGTCAAAAGAAAAAAATAGAGAGGAAAAGAAAGAGAGAACAAAATCCTAACTAGAGAGTTCTTCATTGTAGGTTTCCTTAAGAGTTTTCCATAGGAGCTAGGAGGAAGGAAAAGGAAGGTTGGCTAGTTCTTCCTACTTAGAAATAACAAGGTGGGGGTTTCTCTAATTGTCTTTATGTTCTTTTTTTCTCTTTTATATTGTTGTACGTGTGTATGTATGTTGTATATTGTTAAAACAGCTTGGACTAAGATCATGAGCACATAAATGGTAGTATCGATCAAAGAAATGGTCACATAAAGAGTAGAATGGTGGAACTCAAACAAAATGACATAAAGATGGAATCTTTAAGCTTGTTATGGTTATTTTGACAACTTGGACTAACTATATGTGCATATGAGTAGTGTGAGTCCAAGAGGACCACATGAAGTGTTTTGAATGAAGAATTTAATAAAAACACATAAAGGTTGAATCTTTAGCTTGTTATAATTATTGTCTTATTGTTGTTATTTTTTGTTAAACTAAAAACTATGACAACTTGGACTAAAGCCATGAGCACATAAAGGTTAGTAAGTGAGAAGGTTTACATACCCATTCTAGGGTTGAGGAACTCAACAAACAATTAAAAGATAAGTTTTTTATTGTTATTGCTCTCTACTTTGTTAAATATCAAATCTTAGTTCATAAAAAAGTAGACTTTGTTGTATGTAGGAACTAGGAGGTTAAAGAAAAGAAGGTTTGTAATATGTAGGATTTGTAAATTCAATAAAGTTAGATTCTTGTAATATTTTAAGACTTGTAATTCATTAGAGAAGTAGTCTTTGTAATAGCTAGTAAAGATTCATGCTTGAGTTGTAGTAAAAATTCCTGCTTGAATTGTAGTAAAGATCCATGCTTGAGTTGTAGTAAAGATTCATGCTTGAATTGTAGTAAGAATCATGCTTGAGTTGTAATAAATAACCCATCATGTTCTAATCATAGTATTCTAGTAAAGAATCCATCATGTTCTAATTGTAGTGTTCTATTAAAGAACTCATCATGTTCTAATTGTAGTGTTCTAGTAAAGAACCCATCAGGTTTGAGTTGTTGTAAGTGTCTTAGTAAAGTACCCATCATATTTGAGTTGTAGTTATTCTAGACTCAAAAGGAACCCATTCATGCTTGAGTTTATGTGTGTAGTTATCCTAGATTCAAAGGAACCCATGAACCCATGCTTGAACTATATGTTCAAGTTAAACTATTGAAATGAACCCACGTTCCATATTTGTTCTAGTCGACCTTTAAAAAGAAACCCATGAAACTAGTACCACGGTAGTTCTAGCTCAATTGATAGAGAACCTATGCATTTAGTTTCTAGGTGATTCTAGCTCAAATTTGAGAAAGAACCCAAGAATCTAGTTGCATGTAGTTCTAGTTCAATTTGGAAAAAAGAACCAATGAACTCTAGTTGTATGAGGTTCTAATTAAAATCGGACCGTATCATGTGAACATTCTCTATCTTCATAGGTAATAATGGTTGGGAAAGTCACAAATAATTGTTAGCTTGATTAAAGCTCGTCTAAGGGTCTTCTAATTACCCTAGGGGTCATCGACCATCAAGAGCCGCATCTTACCACCTTAGAGACTATGGATAAATCTCACCTCAGGCGCCGACGGATCTTAACCGGCGTCGGCTAATCGTGGGCCGAGAGTGTTGACGAGATCCGAATTAGGGATAGTGATGAGTGAGGGAGATCCCGTCACTAGTGTCTTGGATTGATGGACCATGAGTTGGACCATGGTAATCTAAGTTGAAAATCCTGTGAGATTGTTTAGGTTTAGTGACATCATTAGGGTAGTAACTTATAAAGATCTTTACTTAACCATTTTTTCCAAAAGAGAGGAGTTGGTATTAGGGGTGATACCTTATGACCCAACTCGTCCTATAGGCCGACACTAGGTGGTGTTATTTGGGTTGTACCTTCCCGTCAAAGGGATACATACGGTACCTTCTCACGAGTTAGGAGCACGGTTTGCGTATCTCAAACTATTAATTCCTGAAGTACCATGATAAGAACGGGAGGTTCTCCTTTCGGAACTTGGGGATGGACCCCGGAAGTTCCGTCATGTTCTATGCCGGGAAAACAAACGGACCTTATACCACAGTCTATGAGTTATGGGTGCCACAGGGGATGCTTCAAGCTAACCTGTGATGTGGATACCCTGTGTTCGTCTGGCTTTTGAGTGAGTTCCAGTGCGCCGGACAGTAGTGGCAAACATAGACACCATGAGCGTACTGCATTGGTGGGACTTGACCACATCTGCAACCTCATCAGTCACGTTGTATCTGTCAGGAATATGTTGTGTACAAAAGTAGAAATTCACAATGCGGGTTCAAATCCCTAAATATGGAGAATGGCTTGATATGGACGTATGTAGTGACAGGATGCATACGACTCCAGATTCTCGCTTGCATTAGAATAAGAGCATCCTAGCTTAGTTGACCTTGCATTAGGTTTTAAGGCATTGCACTCACGAACACTTAAACTACACCGACACATTTACCATGCTTAATATGTTTGTTTTTGAGATTCGCTGCTAGTCATCAGCCTTTAAGCGTCATTATATGTATTGACATCCCCACTCTAATAGGTTGTGGATTCACGATCACTGGCTCGGGAGAACTCTAGTTCAGGCATGGCTTCCAAGTGAAGAGCCCGATATTTATTGTTTCATTCTTGTATACTCTGATGTAATCTATTGAAACAATAGGAACACTCGGCTGTATTATTATATTAAATAAAAAGTTTTAAATTTTTCCATTTTTCCTGTGTATTGTGACTATTTGAATATAATGGTCCTGCCTCATGTCTCGAATTTTCCATATAGGAAGTTCGGGGCGTTACAAAAATATATATATCTTTTACCGTGATGTGACAACTACGGTCGGAAAAGTTTGCCAGAAAAAGCAATGCCTGAACGCAACCACTAGCAAAATAACCCAAGAGGAAATTAATTTTGAAGGGAGAAATGAAAAAATGAGGAAAGAAGAACGGGGGGTAGGCGTCTTATAGAGATGGGGAGAGATAGTTAGGCTTCTAAAGCTTTTGGGCCACCAAACTGTTGGGAAAGCCCAGAATGCCACGAAGTCCAACGGCCACAAAGACTAAACGACAAGAACTCAACGAACGGGAATATCAAACAACGCCACAAAATCGTTGACCGGTCAACGAGACACGTGTCACCCAGCCGAACCACCATCAACGTTCGGTGGCAGGTTCAGAACAGACGTATCTTGATCGTGAAATCATGCAAAATCATTGATCGGTCAATGATCAATGGTCAATGAAACACGTGTCGCCAAGCCGAATCACCCTCAACATTCGGTGGTAGGCTCTGAGCAAACGTGTCCCCGATCGTGAAATCACACAAAATCGTTGACCGGTTAACGATCAACGATCCACGAGACATGTGTTGCCCAGCTAAATCACCCCCAACGTTTGGTGACAGACTCCGAGCAAACGTGTCCCCGATCGTGAAATCACGCAAAATCATTGACCGATCAACGGGACACGTGTTGCCTAGCTGAACCACCCTCAACGTTCGGTGGCAGGCTCCGAGCAAACGCGTCCCCGATCGTGAAATCATGCAAAAATCATTAACCAGTCAACGGTCAACGGGACACGTGTTGCCCAGCCGAACCACCCTTAACGTTCGATGGCAGGCTCCGAGCCAACGTGTCACTGTTCGTGAAATCATGCAAAATCGTTGACCGATCAATGATCAACGGTCAACAGAATACGTGTTGCCCAGTCGAACCACCCTCAACGTTCGGTGGCAGGATCCAAGGAAACGTGTCCTCGATCGTGAAATCACGCAAAAATTGTTGATCGGTCAACTATCAAGGGTCAACAGGACCAATGTCGCCCAGCCGAATCACCCTCAACGTTCGGTGGCAGGCTCCATGCAAATGCGTCCCCGATCGTGAAATCTTGCAAAATTGTTGACCGGTTAACGGTCAATGGAACACGTGTCGCCCAGCCGAACTACCTTCAACGTTCAGTGGTCGGCTCCGAACAAACATGTCTCCGATCGTAAAATCACATAAAATCGTTGACCGGTCAACGATCAACGGTCAACGGGATACTGGACGCCCAGCCGAACCACCTTCAACGTTCGGTGGCAGGCTCCGAGCAAATGTGTCCCCAATCGTGAAATCACGCAAAAATCGTTGATCGGTCAACGGGACACGTGTTGCCCAGCCGAATCACCCTCAACGTTCGGTGGCAAGCTCCGAGCAAATGTGTCCCCAATTGTTAATTCACACAACACAGTCAACCCTCAACTGTCAATGGTCAACGGACACGTGTCAAGAACAGCGCTCTGGTCGTTCGATCTTATTAATTTTCAATCCAGTCACGATCGACGCACCAGATTGTTCCACGTCATCAGATATTAAATTAATTTCTATATTTAATTATTAAATTGAATTAACTATTTAAAAATTCCAAAAAAATTTGAAAATTTTGAAAATTTTAATTAAAAATTCTAAAAATAATTATTAATTTGGAAAAATATTTTAAAATTTTGAAAAAGTAATTATTAATTTAGAATAATTAATTGAAATTATCAAAATTTAATTATTAAAATTTGGAAATTGAATAAAAATTTCGAAAAATGATTAAAAAATGGAAAAAATTCAGAAAAACTTGGAAAAATCACTAAAAATCAAAAAAAAAATCTAAATTTGATTTTTGGGTATTTTAAAAGCTCAGAATAACACCGTTACACCTCGAGTAAGACCTAAACTTCCCCGAGAACTTCAATAAGTTCTGTAAGCCATTAAAAACGAGCAAAATACCATTAAAAGGCTGTGAAACTCAGTCCTCGGGTCTGGGGGCTTGTGATATGGGTGAAAATAGAACTAAATCGGGATCGTTCATATCGGGCACGAATCTTAAAGCTCCCAGGGGTAAAACGGTAATTTCACATATAAATGGGGTCCTTGAATAAAAATTAGGCATCTTTCTAGCCCAATAACCCAAAAATGGATCTGTCTTATTTGGTTGTCATTACAGCCTCATGCAAATGAGTCAAGATCATTTAACAATGATTTAAACTCATGATTATCTATAAGAGACGGTTCAAAAATCATCTCTTACCTAGGGAAGAGTTTAAAACTCAAATCCCCTCAACTACTCTTATCTCTTCCTAAAGAAGAGATAACTGATTCAATCCAAAAACACCGGGAAATAGACATAAATCATTATCTTGAAACTGATCCCCAAGGCCGACTATAAATACGCCTCTATCTCCCACTAGAACAAGGTAATCAGTATTTTCTACATCAAAGCTCTTTTAAAGAATTCTTGATTTCTGACTTGAGCGTCGGAGAGTCTGTCGCCGGGATCAATCTCTATGTTTCAGACGTTTTGCAGATCAAGCAAAGACGGTCGTCACCATACGAATTGAATCCTACGACACAAGTAGTCAAACCATCAAGTCAAAGGCAATCAACACCACTAGAGGTCAAAAGGTTAAATTCTTGATTGTTCCTTCAAAAAATTCACATCATCTGGTTGCTCCCACACAGAATTCAGCAGTAGCAGTGACTAAATTAAGAATCAATTAGGTTGCTCCCAATTTTTA
Organism: Hemerocallis citrina; assembly: GCA_017893485.1. Taxonomy (NCBI): domain Eukaryota; kingdom Viridiplantae; phylum Streptophyta; class Magnoliopsida; order Asparagales; family Asphodelaceae; genus Hemerocallis; species Hemerocallis citrina. The sequence goes on along the minus strand of CM030359.1, from coordinate 128,053,644 downwards.
GGTAAAACAAAACACCTTAATCTGAGCCGAAAAAAACCTCTTCTAGTAACAGATACTCACTTGCCATCAAAACAAGTAAATAAAATTTTGTAGGTTCGAATCCTTGTGAAAATGGACTCGAAAACACTTTAAAAGGGCTAAGAATCACTCAAAACTGACTTGTTTAACCCAGAATCAGGTTCGGTCAAACCTGGTCCGATTCCAAGTTGCGTTGGTTTTCCCAGAAAAATCCACACACAAGCCAGCACTATTTTACTTAAGTGATTTGGGTTGGAAGTTGGCCCAATTAGTTAATTAAGACAAATTCAATATTAAATTGGGCCTGACTTGAAATTGGATCCAACTGATTCCTGATCAATTTTTACCAATTGGGTTTGGTTTGGATCTCCCAAAATCTATAAACACATTAAATCGAACCCATACCAGCCATTCCACCCACGTGCGCATCACTCGTGGGCAACCCGACCCGCAAATCCACCTTCCTCCTTTCTTCTCTATCCCGACCGAAACCATCCCTGCCAGGGCGGCGGTTGGTCAGCGGCGAGGGAAAGGAGGAGATTGGCAGTTGCAGTAGTGGCGTCGACGACGGTCCGCGGTCGACCCCCCTCCCAACTCCGGCGACATCTCGAGCCCAACCCCACCTCGTTTTGCGCCTCGAATTTTTGGAATCACCCCCATTTCGGCTGCAGTCAACGGTGGTGATGAGGACCGGTGATGGTGCTGATGAACTCAAAACTTTCTTCTCTTTCCTCTCCAACCGTCGCGGATAAACTGTTTCTAAGGGAAACCAAACTTTAAGCAAAGCAAAAATGGCATACAACAAGACGAAAAAGGAGGTTGTGACTAGAAGTTTCCTAACTGTGATCATCTTCTTTCTCTTCTTCCCTTCATCAATCACCTCATCTCCAAAATTCGAACCACATTGCCCCATCAAACATTGGCGGGTATTTTGAATTAAGATTGTAAGGTAACTCCCACCACTCGAACACGGTGGTGGGAGTTGGTACACCCTCAAGGATGGCAACGGCGGTAGCAAATGGTAGATGGCCAAAAAAAGGAAAAAGAAGAGTCTTTCGAAAAGTCGAAGTTTTCAAAAAAAAAAACACAAACCGTAATTCCGAAAATTCAAAAACATAGTAGATAATTTTACTGCAAAAATTTTCCCACATTAATTCTTAATAATTAATCCACTAACTAACACGAGTTAAGAAAATAAAGGTGAAGATTTTATTAAATAAAAAATCCGCCAATAAATTTCTTAGAGATCAAAAAATTAATAAATAACAATTGGGTCTTTCACTTCAAGATTTTTCAAGATTTAACACAATCACAATCTAAATCTTTTAATTCTAATACTAATATTGGTTATTTATTGTGCATCTACTGTAATCTATATCGACATCACTGACATGACATATAGAGAGATCACATAAACATAAACTCTAGCATTATACTACAAAAATGATATGCCTTATATTGGATTTTGGCGGTTGCAGAAGCATAAGCGATGATCTCCTTCATAGCCTGAAGCACCTCAATGAACATAGCTCATGCTATCGGTGACGAATCCTACATCGAGGATACGTACTGAAGTTACACGACTTCGTTCTCAATGACAGATGGAAGTAAGACAAGTATGGAAGAGAGCAGTGAGACAGAACATTGGCACTGTTAGAATTACCCATGACTCGGACCTGGCCCGGGCCCAACACGGACCCTACATGGACCGGAACCGATCTATCCTAGACGGGTAGCATTAGGGTCCGATGATTTTGGTCCCGACTCGTGGATCCAGTAGTAGATCAATAACCTAATTTTAGTATATTAGAACATGACAATTGTATGTGTTTAAAAATATATATTTTTTGGTAGAAAATAAAGTTTAATACATTAATATAGTGCAATTTTTTTCTTTTATTCTCAATGTGCATCTCATGCTTTTTATGTTGTAAAATCAACTTATCTACATTCATTTACATATTAACTAATTTTACTTTTACTTCCTATATGTAGCTAATTAATGTGATCCTCTAGAGAGAAAATATGTTATGAAATTGAATATTGAAAATTTTAGTAAACATTGGATATTATCGGTGTGTATTTTTGCACCATTTGGGTACCCCAAAACCAATAGTACTCGAACCGGATCTGAAAATAATAAATAGGCCCGGATCTGGACCCATACATGTTGCCATAAGGTGGGGTCCGAGAATCTCACTACCCGACCCGACCCGACTCGATAACAGTACTAGAGAACATATTTCTCTACGTGTAGATCTTGAGGAATTGGTATAGGGATGATTTATGTTATATGTTATATTGCTAAATTTAAAAAATCCACACTAAACTTCTGGTCGTTTTAAAACTGCACTATGTTTTTTTTATTAAAAAAATCGCACAAAACTTCAGTTTAACAAAACACAAACAAACAGAGTTTGAAACCGTTAGTTTCTGTTGCACGTGCATTGCACGTAACCTAATTTTCTGACCAAAATACCCTTTTATAAATAAATAAAAAACTTTCGTTTCTCCTCCTTCTCCTCCAGTTACTCAGTGCAAAAAAACCCCAAATTAGATGGAACCCTAGTTTACCCCCATCGATTCGATACGAAAGGAAGTGAAGCAATTTTCAAAGCGAAGCTCAGCGATTGCTATACGAACTCTCTCTGAACCCTAAATCTGACGGAAAGTAGGAATTTTTTAGGGTGCGACTGATCGAATCGAAGCGTCGCAATCGAACAAGGTTAGTTCTCCATTATTTTCTTTCCTTATCTTGGTGGATGGATCTATTTATAGGGATGGGTATTCTGCTGTTTCGAATCATATAAAAATGTGGTGTGGGGGACCAATTTTGACCAATTTTTTATTGTTAATGTGGTGTGGGGCTAGGGTTTTACAATCAACCCATCTCTTCTTCCTCCTTACTCGATCTTATGCTGTAATCGGAAGTGAAAAATCATTCTAAAAGCTCCATGTCAGGTTTAATCTCTATTAAATTTTAGTCTCTCATATATATTTCCATATGTACAATTTTGATGTTTGCATACAACTACTTGCAGATTCCACAACTTCAAAAGCTACAATGAGGAGGTCCACTAACATTTGCGATGGAGGTGAAACCCTATTGTGTCATCACAAGGAGCTTGCTGTTGTTAAGATAGCCAGTACATCTGCCAATGCTGGAAGATACTTCGTTGGATGCCCAAATTGGAAAACTGGTAATTTTCATTTTTTTAGGTGAGTTGAACTTGTGGGAGATAACAAGGGGGAGAAAGCATACTCAAAATTGAAGGCGGATAATGTTAAGGTGAGTTTGCTAGCTGTCACGCCCCGCTTCCCAAAATACGAAAATACGAGTGCGTGACGAAGTCTAGCGAATGATTTTTACGTCATCCATAAGCTGTAGGATCGACTCAGCATCATAACAAAAATATAACCAGATTTATATATAACCAAGCATGCATGAATAATTTATTAAGCAACAGAAAACAATTTAAACAAATAATAATATTCAAATAGTTTCCATGTCTGGATCAAATGTAAAACTCGGAAACAAGTCTTATACAGCAGAAGAAATAAATACCTCAAGGAATGCAATTATTTAAACAAGTCCTTGCTCCAAGCAAAACCTGAAATGTCTGCTCGCCAATTCCAGCAGGTAGCTTGTCCCAAAGTCTGCTTGATAAATATAAAAAGGAAAAACGGGAGAAAACAAGAGAAAATGCCCTTAGTGCAAGCTAGGGCCACAAATAGTGAAAACAAGTACAAGTATGGGGAACAGGCTCTGGAATCAAGAATGTAACAGAGTTATAACAAGTAGTGGAAAAAAACAAGAACTAGCTAACAAGAGGGACATCCTAGTAAACAGGCTAGTTAACAATTGTTAATGGTAAATCATATGACAGGTGAACCTGTAGGGGTAACTAACATCAAGTATCATGTTTCATGTGTCAGGTTTTACGTATCAAGTTTCATATTTCAAGTTACAGGTGTCATGTTCAAGTTTCATGTATCAGATATCAGCTAACCAGGTAATCAGGTAACAAGATAATCATGTATCAGGATAATCATGTATCAGGTATTAAGTTCAAGTCTTATGTGATTACTATCTAGGTAGCACGACATGCATCCCAGTTTTTACTACATGGTTGCTACAGTCAAATCAGTTGCGTTTAGACCTAGTAGTGGAATCTATAGGGCGGTGTACTCAGGCATCAAACAAGCAGGTGATCAAACCATGGGCTCTAGAGGTGGCCCCCGTAGGCTTTAGAGGTGGCCCCCATCACCATGACGTGGCACTTAGTTCTACGTGGCACTTAGTTCCATGTGATCGCAAATATATATCATGTAACCTTGTAATGGGCTCTAGAGGTGGCCCCCGTCACCATGACGTGGCACTTAGTTCTACGTGGCACTTAGTTCCATTTAACATACAACTTGGGAAACACGGGCCCCCTTCTGAGTACACTTACCTATGTTGTCCACTCTATAGTCCTTCACTCAAACTCCGGCTTGTTACATTTGTTCAGGCAGAATTGTATATTTGAGTTTATACAGGTGGAACAGGGTTAAAATAATAAAAATTAATTCTAAGAAAAATTGGGTATGTCCTATAGGGTGTCCAGCAACTACATATAAAATTTTGAGTCAAACGCTCGCTGGTTACATAGCTAAATTAATGCGCAAAGTAATTGTGTACAGCAGTTTTGCAAATCTGCGTCTACCGACACAGCTGCAGTATAACTACCATAACTCCTAGGCCGTAACTCCAAATTCGAAAGTTTCGGAGTCTAACGATATCTAGACATCCAGGGCTACAACTTCTATTCAGGTCTCGGGTTCATATTCTAATGTTAAATGGGTCGAAACAGTAAAAGAAGATTCGGGATAGCAACTCCTAAAAATGACTTACTAGTGTAGATTACATGGAAATCTGTCATTTGGCGTCTAAGTTATTATGTGGCATAAATACATAATAATGGAGGTCAAAATAGCAAATAATAAGTGTTTTTCAAGTCATAATGGTTGCAAGATCATCAAATATTAAATGTAACATGTGTCTACAATTTAGGGCTCCTTAATTCATATGTTCATGTGTTCATGCGTTCAAGGGATAAAAGAGTCCAATAATTATAAATTAAATATAAGGAAATTTTGTGACTCTTAGAATTGTCAATTTGGAGGTTCAATATTGATCTACAACGAATTTCAAGGAGGAGTCACAATCTAACTATTTGTAGTATTTCAAGGGTGCTTGTACTAGAACAATAAAATGTACAAGGATACTTGCCTTTAGGGAAGAAGACGATGAATCCGACGGATGACGGGAATGGATCCCGACGACACGGCGACGAGCAAACGATCACGATAATCATGATCGGGCACGGATCTCGATGATGATCAAGATCAAGATGAAGATCCAGCGAATCCAACGGTCGAGATCGGAAATAAAACATATGAGAATTAGAAGAGAACCGAAAATACCATGATTGATAATTGATGAGTGAGAAAAAAAATGGATCAAATGATTTACTTACCAAGTAGAAGGTGAACGAGACGGTCACGATCAAGGGTCGAGATCAGTGGGATCGATCGGACGGCTGAGATCGAAGATCAAGATCAAGATCAAGATGGTGATCACGATCGCGAAGATCTAAAGAGATCCAACGGTCAAAATCAAGATCTTGATGATGATGGAGACGATGATCACGATCGCGATGATCGGCGATCGGACGACCTAGATCCAATGGCTTGGTGATGATCAAATGAAGGATCGGATGGCTATGATCAAGAGCTGCTGTTGATGATCGATCTGATCTAATCTCAATCACGATGAGATCAAGCAGATCAAACGATCAGGATCAAGAGATCAAGATCCGATCGAACGGACGGCCCACAATCACTCTGATCAAAACTCATATACATAGCAACCTACAGTTCGAACCTGGCTTGGCTCCGACTACCCAGGAAACTGACGGTAGCGCTGGCGGCACGGCGAACAGGGGGCGACCGTGGCCAGGCGGAGGAGGTAGGGGCGCGACTAAGGGGAGAGCACCGCAGGGGGGGCGGTCGACGGGAGCTGCAGTGGGCACTAGTGGCGCCGCGACTGGGATGGCTGCGGCGCGTTGCCGACAGTGCCGCGAGGTGAACAGGAGGAGGTCGGCGACTGGCGGAGCACAGGGGGGTCGAGGCGATGGTGGGCATCGCTGCTGGTGCTGGTGCTGTCGTCACGGGCTGCTGCGGTGTGGGCTGGCGTCGACTGCGGCGTCGTGGCGTTGCGACGCGCTGAGACGGACGGGAGAGAGAGAGGCTCGCTTGGTGGCGAGGAGATGGTGGGATGGGTGCACACAGCGGGGAGAAGGGGTTTCGGGATGAGAATAGAAGAAGAAGAAGGAAGTGTTGGTGGTTGTAGGGTGTAACAGTAGGCTAGGATTTTGGGTAGATTAATACGGTATTTATATAATAGGGTATTGGTTGTTAGGGTTATTGGGTAATGGATCCAATAAGAATAGGGTGGGGTTTCAGGTACTGGGTATTGGATTATCCAATAGGAAAATGGGTGATGGATTTTGGGTTTTTAATGTGTATTGGGTTAAGAAAATTCAATAAGAAAAATATACGACTAGAGAAAAATAAATAAATAAATAGATCAACAATAGTATAGTAACAAAATAAATAAATTTGTGTGCATCAAATTAATACTTAAACACTACTAACTACAAAAAAAAATATGTTTTCCATTCGACAGTCAAATATAATAATAATATTGATAACAACATTAAAAATTTTGATATACATATCAAAATTGGATTTGTGATAAACAAGTTCATGGAAGCCCAAATAGTAATAAAATAAGTTACAAATAGCCGAAAACATTAAAGTTGGATTATACTTTTATTCGAAGAAAATACAATTTCTTGTTTGAAAGGATTTTAATATAAGGTACAATTCGAGTTTAAAATAATACTGAATTTATAATAAATCAAAATACGAAAAATTTTCACACAAAACGTATTTAGGGAAACAGGGATTACACTAGCTAAGGAAACAAGTAGGAGGTTACAAAAATAGGAAGTAGAGTGCGACTCACTGCGGAAGAAGGTGATGGATTTGAAGGTAAATGAGGGAACAATGAAGGGGTTTATTGTGTCGTTGTTTGTATTTGTTGTTTTCATGTTATATGTGTTGAAATAGCAGTATTGTATTGTTCAAAGATTGTATTTTGATGATAATGTAAGTTAAGTGTTTTGAATTGTGAAACATGCATTAACTTGTTTGCTCGATGGATATGAATGTTTGGGTTGTTTGCGTAGTTGAGATATGGTATTAGCAATGAAGTAAAGGAGGGAACAATGAAGGGGTTTACTGTGTCGTTGTTTGTATTTGTTGTTTTCATATTATATGTGTTGAAATAGCAGTATTGTTTTGTTCAAAGATTGTATTTTGATGATAATGTAATTTAAGTGTTTTGAATTGTGAAACATTCATTAACTTGTTTGCTCGATGGATATGAATGCTTGGGTTGTTAGCGTAGTTGAGATTTGGTATTAGCAATGAAAGATAGATCAAGTTCTGATGATTTTTAAAACTACATGTTGCTGTTAATTTATCGATTCAAGTAATGGTTGTGCACCACATCTTAGTACAATATCTTGACCCAAAAAAATCCAACGAATTTTGCAGTTCACATCAGAAAAACATGCAAAACTTTTCAGTTCATGTCAAAAAACCTTTAAAATGTTTTGCCATTGTTTAAAAAACATCACATAACTATTACTTTAGTTAAAAAAAACAACGCAGAACTATTGATAATGTACAGTATACTCATCTGATCAGGTTGCGTTTCAGCTTAATTGTTGTGTATAATTCACACAATCAGTTACAGTTACAAAATTGCACAATCTGTCACGCCCCGTTTCCCAAAATAGAATACGGAATACGAATACGCGACAAAATCCCAGCAAATGATTTTCATCATCCATAAGCTGTTCAAGAATCTTTACAACATTTCACAAGAATAATCAGAGTCGGAAACAAAAGAATCAACCAACATGCACATATGAACCAAAAATACCAACAAGAATACTTGAAACCAAATATTAATCTCAAATAGTCATGATCTAAATAAGTCAACAAAATCTTGGGTCACATTGCCCAAATACAAGAATAAATCCAAGTATCAAAATATAATTGTTCAAGCAAGCTACAAGAAATATTAATAACAAGATCCAGCACTAATACTTTATCTCACCAATACCATCTGGAACCTGTTCTCCAAAATCTGCAATTTAACAATTGCAGGAAAGAGGAAAAAAGAAAACAAGTACCCGTCCATTGCAAGTTACGGACCGCTTGTAATGCAGGATACAAGTACATGGGGAAAACTAACTAATAGCATGGAATAAGCATGATGATAATGTATAACAACTAGCTTGGTAAGGTGAACAAGTACAAGTAGCATGTATCAAGTGTCAAGTGAACAAGGATCATGTAGACAAGCATCTAATGTCAAGTATCATGTAAACATGTATCAAGTATCACGAATCAAGTAACAAGTAACAAGTGTCAAGTAGTCAAGTACAAGTAATCATGTGTCATGTATTAAGTCTTGTAGTTATTACTATCTAGGTAGCACTTCATGCAGCCCACCTTACATGGTTGCTACAACAAACAGTTTCGCTTTAGATTTTATAGTAGACCATAGAGGGCAGTATACTCAGGGATAAGTAATCCAAATCATATACCAAATTCCAAATTAAACAAATCATATACCAAATTCAATAATCCAAATCATATATCAAATTCTAAATAATCCAAATCATATACCAAATTCCAAATGTGGGAAACAAGGGCCCCCTTCCGAGTACACGTTTCTGAATTATCCACTATTAGATCTTTCGCTTAAACCCCGGCTTGTTACTTCTTATTACAAAATACACATGATCACAAGACAACGAGAATGAAATCGAGACAGGACAAGAATGTATCAAGGTCTCATATAATACAAGGAACATGTTCTAAATCACAAAGTGCAAGAAACAACATGCAAGTATTCAAACATGGCAAAATATCAATTCGGGACAGTAAGAAGTTATTGTACCAAAACTGATATTCCCGCTACCACAAATATCAAAACCTAAATCCATCGGAGAATCTGGAAAATAGACTTCCAACCGAATCCAGCGGAAACATATAAGTCATATAGTATTTTAGAACAACAAGTCTCAAAACAGGTTTGAATCCAGAAAACACGTTCAGCCAGAAATCAGTAAATCAAATTCTCGGTCAGGAAAACAGCATCAAAACACCTCAAATAAATCCAGGAAAAATCTGGGGTATTCCCCTATATGTCTTGTATCAGAATATAAAGTTTCATAATTTTCCAGTAAGATTAGTTTAGTCAACAAAAATAAGAAAACATCAAAAAACGATAGTTTGGCAAATCTGGAATTCCCAACACTGCTGTACAAAAACTGCAATATCTCGCAAACCGTGAAACGAAATCCAAATCCGCCAAAGGGAGATGAAAATAGACAAAATAAGCTAGTTTTCATATTTGATAAATATTTTTCATACAGTAAAAGGAATTAGGGTGAAAATACAAATATTTTCAGAACAGCGAGAAAAATCCAGCAAGTATAGTTTTTATAAACGAGCATGAACGGTATATAAAACTCATCAATAAATCACCAAAATTCTGGGTAATCCCTAAATAGGTATAAAAATAATGTGCAGAAATTCTGATCAAAATAATATGCTTAGCACTAGTATCAAAATAGTCTAGTCATCGAAATCATCAACAAACGAAATCTGGAAATGAAATACACCTCTGTAGTAAAACAATCATATCTCACACATACGAAAACGAAATTGATCAAGGTCAGAAAATTTGGAAAGAAGACGGATTTCTTTAAAAATCATGTTTAATACTGAAGTTAAGATTCTGACCTTAATATGGTCTAAATTATTGATCAAGACAGATTATCGGTAAAATCAGAATTTACTTTAGGAACAAAACCAACATGAATCACACGAAACTTGGTCAAAACATCACTAAACATGAATTAGGCTACTAAGTGTCCAAACAACATAAAATAGGGTATACGACATGTCCACAACAAGTATATCACATGGATCTCACAAGCACCCAAGTTCTCATAATTATCTCACAAATATAATCACGTCAAGAACGGCCAAAACCTTAAGTTGTTTCATGTCAAATTTGTGTCGGGAGGCAACTATGGTCAATAGCACTATAGAGAAAATACTCATCAAACATACATCACACACAAGTTGTCTCTAGAACCCAACTACATTACAAGCGGTATTTATGACTTGCATCATACAAAAGAATTGAGTACAAGTTACTTGCCTTAACTGAAGACGAAACGATTCCAAGCAAGAATAACGGGAACGGATTCTCGAAACATGAACCACGAACGGATCACAAACACAAACCAACGAACAGATCACGATGACGATCAAGATCAAGATGATCAAACAACGATCGAGAGGATCGGCACAGATGAGATCAAGATCAAGATCAACAAGATCGGACGGTCCAGATCAAGGTGATGATGAAGTTGATGATGATCGCTATCGAACGGCCAAGATCACCCCGATGGTGACGATCAAGATGATGATGATCAAAGATCTAATCGGACAGCCAATAATCAAAGTGATCAAAATCTCATGATCAACAACACCGGTTTGGCGACGACCACCGGCGAAGTGGCGGTGCTCAGGCAAGGCTGACGGCGGCAGGGACAGTCCACGACGGACAGGCGGTGCGGAGTGGTGGCAGCAGGCAGGTGAACTTACTGTCGATGCTGCAGATGGTGCGACAGGGAGCATGACACATGAGGGGGCACAGGGGAACATGAGGGAGGCAGAGGGTGGTGCTTGGGAGTACTGCGGGGCTGGCACAGGTGCCGGGAGGACAGAGAAGCTGTCGTGGCGATTGGCTGCGCTCGGGAGAGAAAGGGCAGCACGACGGTGGGTTGAAGGTAGAGGAGGATGGAGAGGTGGAGCACCGAGGGCTATAGCTGCGACTTACTACTGTTGGCGACGAGGAGAGGGGATGCAGGGAGTTGAGCGAGAGAGAAGCACAGGCTAGGGAGAGGGAAGATGAAGCCGTGGAGGGATAGCAAATGAGTGCAAGGGTTTATATAGGTGGGTATATAGATAGGATGGTAGGTATATTAGGGTTGGGCTGATAGGTTGCATAGGGTTTCGGGTTTGGTATAGAAAGGGTGACGAGTAGTTAGGTTGAGTAATATATAACGGGTTTGGGTAGTTTAGAGTTAAATGGGTATTAGGATAACGGGTAGGGGTATTAATAATGGGTTAATGGGTTTATGTAAATGTGATTTAAAAATAGAATAGTTGGGTTAAAATCCATTAGGGTTTTAAAAGTTCAATAAGAAGATAAAATAACAAATAAAAAGATTGTTTATAATAAAATTGTAATTTGCATTACAAAAATAGAATTTATTTAAAATAGATACAAATACAATTAGCACATAGAAATGGATTTTCAATAACCAGTCAAAATTAATAATAATAATAACAGTAATAACAGTAATAATAATAAAAAGAGTAATTATAACAAAAATAAGAATTGTATTGCAGTATAATAATCCTAGAAAATATTTACAAATAAGGTCATTGATCGAAAATAGATTTTAATAGAATATCCAAAAATACTTTTTGATAAAAGAATTTGAAAACCAAAAAAAAATAATTTGCAAAAATTTAAAATACAGAAAATACACAAAAATACGTTTTTGGAAAAACAGGGGTTACACAATCATACAACAGAAACATGTTTGTGAACATTGTCATACCCATTCTCACACTGTACAATTTACATAATTCAATTTGGAGCATCAAATATTGCACAAACAAATTACCATCATTTGCAACACAATCTCATCACTTGCAACACAAGAAGATCAAAGCAAGTCAGATAAATATAACACATTTACTTCACTTGCTTAATACATTTTAGTTCACAAAACATTCAGTGGCTAATAAATTATCTTCATAAGTTCAGAAAACATTTGACATGTAATATTTACACCATCAATGGCCAATACAGTAAATTCCTCCACATTTGACCAGTTCACAAAAACTCCTACACACTAGAGCTATAATACGTACACCATCATTGGTCAAAACACAAAATTCTTCCACATTTGATAACTTCACATCAAAAAGTTAACATTTACAACAATGCTCCACTGACAGTTTGAGCACCACCTGTAGTGAAACTCCCATTGCAGAAATGCACAAAAAGAAGCTTGTACCTGTAGCATAAAAAAATGTAACCCTTGTTTTCCCAAAAATAAATTTTCTGTGTATTTTCAGTATTTCAAATTTTTGTAAATTAGTTTTCCGCTTTCGAACTATTTTTGTTAAAATGTCTTATCGGACTTTCTATTAAAGTCTATTTTAATCAATAGTTTTATTTGCTACTATTTTCCAATGAATTTATATTATAATACCAATCTTATTATTTTCATTATTACCTGGCTTTCTATTATTACTACTACTATTATTGTTTTTATCACTTTTCTTATTATTATTATTGTCAGCATTATTATTATTATTGTTATTTCAAATATTATTATTATTATTGTTATTGGTATTGTTTTTATTATTACTATTAGTATTTCTATAAAATCCTAATTGTATTTATAATTATTTCAAATAAATTCCATATTGTAGTACAATTTTATTTTGTTATATAAACCTACAATTTTATTGATTATTTTATTTTCAAATGGATTTTTATACCCTACATTCCCTATTGGATATTTTTCCATGACCCTATATGCATTTATAAACCCTATATCCTATTTTTTATTTATATATATTTTTCCCATTTCCTTATTGGATACCCTAATATCCATTATTTTTACCCTATAAGCCATTTACCCATTAACCTAGTTAATACCCCTGCCCATGTACCCGACCCGTTCTACCCCATACTGTTGCGTCGTCACCTTCACCATCCTCTTAAACCCTATCTCTCCATCCCTATATATATTTCGACCCATCGTCTTCTTCCCCTGCATCTCACCTAGCCGCCCCCAACCTTCTCTCGTCCCTCTCCCTCGGCGTTCTCCCTGTGTGCCAGTCTCTCTCCCCGCAACTCCCCACCTCTTGCCATTCCCTTTCGCCTATGGCGCTGCAGCCCAGCAGCCCCCTACCCTCCTGTGTCATGCCACCGCGACCTACCTCGCCACGACTGCACCGTCCCCGTCCTCCTTCCTCCCTCTCCCGATCCTTCCCTTCTCGTTGTCGCGCTGCCGTGACTGCATCGCCCTTCTCTCCGTGCTTCCTTCGGCTATTGACAGCATCACAGCACGCCGCACCAGATGCCCGCCTACGGCAGCCCCACCGTGTCGCAGTCAACCACCTCACGATGCACAGCCGCGATGCAACAGCCCCAGCCTCGCGAGCGTCATCCAGTGCAAATGCCAGCCTCCCAACGTCAGTAGCAGTAGCGTGCGCTCCCCCACTGCCACTTCGTCCACTGTCCCGCCTGGCCTTCATCGATGCAGTGCACACATTTCCCTCCCCCCCCCGGCTATCCCTGCTTGTGTGCATGGTTGCGGTCTGGTTGTGTTGATCAACTTGGTGTTGATCTTGTGATGTGAGCCGTCGATCGCCTTGATGATCATGATCATCATGTTTCTTGATTGATTAATTCTTGGCCGTCCGTTGAATCTTGATCATCATGCTTGATTGGATGTGGGCCGTCGATCTCCTCTTGATCATCCGATTGGACCCTAGCCGTCCGATCTCTTCTTGATCGTAACGATCTTGATGATCATCAATTTTCTTTGATCACAGCCGTTCGATCGATCGATCTTGATCTTCATCATCAGGGAAATCTGGCCGTCCGATCTGATCCGATCATCTTGATCTTGATCTTCGATCTCAGCCATCCAATTGTGTTCGTGATCTCGATCGTCTTCATCTTGTTCGTTGTTCGTGTGATCGTGATTGGTTCGTGATTCGTTCTTTGTGTTCGTGCCCTGAGATTCGTTCCCGTTATTCTTGTTCTTGTTTCGTTCCTGTCATCGTCTCTCAGGCAAGTAACTTGAACTCAAATTTCTTTGTATGATACAAGTCATAAATACGTGTAGTTGGGTTCTAGGGACAACTCGTGTGTGATGTATGTTTGATGAGTATTGTCTCTATTGTGCTCTTGAACATAGATGCCTCATGACACATATGACATGAATTAACCTAGGAGTGACCGTTTCTTGATGTGATGTATATGTGGAACAATTATGAGAACTCGTGTGCTTGTGAGATCCATGTGATATACTCGTTGTGGACATGTCGTATACCCTATTTCATGTTGTTTGGACACTTAGTAGACTCTAATTCATGCATGTTTAGTTATGTTTCGATCAAGCTTCGTGTGATTCATGGTTTTGTTCCTAAAGGAAATTCTGTGTTTTGTCAATAATCTGTCTTGATCCGTAATTTAGACCATATTATGGTCCTGTATCTTAAGTTCAGTATTAAACATGATTTTTAGATAAATTCGTCTTTTTTCCAACCCCTTGACCTTGATCGATTTCGTTTTCGTATGTGTGAGATATGGCTGTTTTACTACAGAGGTGTATTTCATTCCAGATTTCGTTTCTTAATGATTTTGATGGCTAAATTAGTTTGGTACTAGTGCTAAGCATATTATTCTTATCTGAAGTTTTGGTCAGTTTTTCTATACCTATTTAGGGATTACCCAGAATTTTGGTAGATTTATTGAAGAGTTTTATATGTCGTTTCATGCTTGTTTATAAAAACTACTTGCTGGATTTTGCTCGTTGTTCTGTAAAGATTTGTATTTTCACCTTAATTCATTTTCTTGTATGAAAAATATTTATGAAATATTAAAGTTAGCTTATTTTTTCTATTTTTATCTCCCTTTGGAGGATTTGGATTTCGTTTCACGGTTTGCAAGATATTACAGCTTTCGTACAGCAGTGTTGGGAATTCCAGATTTGCCAAACTAGCGTTTCTTGATATTTTCTGATTTTTGATGACTAAACTAATCTTACTGGAAAATTATGAAACTTTATATTCTGATACTAGACATATAAGGGAATACCTCAGATTTTTCGTGGATTTATTTAATGAGTTTTCATGCTGTTTTCCTGCTCTTGAATTCGATTTTCTGATTTCTGACTGAAATTATTTCCTGGATTCAAATCAGTTTTGAACTATGTTTTTGTGAAATACTATATGACTTATTTATGTTCTCTGGATTCGGTTGGGAGTCTATTTTCTAGATCTTTCAATGGATTCAGGTTTGCATGTTTGTAACACCGAAAATTTCAGTTTTTCTGCAGTATGGTCTTGCTGTCCTGAACTAGAAATTTGGTTATTTTATTCTTTTATGAGTTATCTTGCACCCGTACTTATTTATCTTGCAACTTGAACTTGTCATATAATCATGCCATATTATTCTTGATATGTTTTGCACACGTACATGCTTGTTTGACATTAATAATAAATAACCAAGCCGGGGTTTAAGGGAAAGATCTAATAGTGGATAATTCAGAAATGTGTACTCGGAAGGGGATCCACTGATCCTACGTGATGACTTGGGACATGATGCTTGACACGTGATTACTTGACACTTGCACGCAAGACACGTTACTTGCCACTTGCAAAACTTGACACGTGATATATGATACATGATAAATGATACTTGGAGCTTGGAGCTCGATTACTTGATACTTGTCCCTGAGTACACTGCCCTCTATGGTCCACTATGAAATCTAAAACGAAATTGCATTGACTGTAGCAACCATGTAGTAAAAATCGGGATGCATAAAATGCTACCTAGATAGTAATCACTACAAGACTTGATACATGATACTTGAATATGATACATGGCTTACTTGATACTTGACTACATGATACATGAGACTTGTTTACATGAGACTTGATGCATGACACTTTATACATGATACTCGACACTTCTTACTTGTTTACATGATACTTGTTTACTTTACACTTGATTCATGACATTTACACTTGATCACCTTACCATGCTAGTTGTTATACATTATTATCATGCTTATTCCATGCTGTTAGTTAGTTTTTCCCATATACTTGTATCCTGCATTACAAGCGGTCCCGTAACTTGCAATTGAAGGGTACTTGTTTTCTCTTTTTCTCTTCCCTGCAATTGTTAAATTGCAGATTTTGGAGAACAGGTTCCAGATGGTATTGGTGAGATGAAGTATTAGTGCTAGATTTTATTATTATTATTTCTTGTAGCTGACTTGAACAATATTAGATTTTGATACTTGAATTTATTCTTGTATTTGGACAATGTGACCCAGGATATTTGACTTATTCAGATCATGACTATTTGAGATTTATATATTTGGTTTCAAGTATTCTTGTTGGTATTCTGGTTCATATGTGCATGTTGGTTGATACTTTTGCTTCTGACTCTGATTATTTCGTGAGATGTTGTAAAGATTCTTGAACAGCTTATGGATGATGAAAATCATTCGCTGGGCTTAGTCACGTATCCGTATTCTGTATTCTCTTTTGGGAAGCGGGGCGTGACAAAAAAAGTTCACATCAGAAAAATTTCATTGGACATATTGAAGCTTGTACCTGTAGCACAAATGCACAAAATGCACAAAATGCACAAAATCAAAATTTGTTACTTGTTACCTTCAAATGTGAACTATGAAACCTGATGCACAAAATCAACCCTGCAGCTGAAATGTTCACCTAAAACATTACATAACTCCTATACAAAAAAAAAGGAAAAACATATTAAATTTTGACACATTAAATCCTGACACATATCAAATGTGAACTATGAAACCTGATGCACAAAATCAACCGTACTGCTGAATTGTTCACCTACAACATGACATATTAAATTTTGACAAAGAAAATAATCCCTTGTCTAAATTAGTACTTGTTACCTTCATCCCTGATGCTGCTGACTTTGGTCTGCACAATCCGTAGGCAGATCTGCCCTCTTCTTCACCTACAAGATGACACAAATCATGAACAAGACTATGTATTAACTGGCAATATATGAACTGATTTGGCTAAAAATAGGGTTAAATCGGAACTGTCCAAATTGGGCACGAATCTTAAAGATCAGGGGACAAAATGGTAATTTCACCTACAAACGGGTCTGCATTGGGTACTGGGTCTTTTTTCCAAAGGCCCAATAACCCACGAACGGATCCATCTCAATTGGGTGCGGGTTTCAACCCACAAGAAACCTGGTCCAGCTGGGTAGAATCAGGGTTTATGATTATACATAATCAACGGCCCTGATTCACTTCTATCCATTCACTAGGAAGTAGGGATTTGATCTTATCCCGAAACTGGTCCCTAAGGCAGCTATAAATACCCCCCATCTCCCACCATTAACAGGTAATCAATCTTTTGCCAGTTAAAGCTCATTCATAATCTTTCTGATTACTGACTTGAGCGTCGGAGGGTGCGTCGCCGGGATCAACCCCGGTGTTTCGCACTTTTTGCAGGTTAACGGCGGAAGATCACTATCAAACTCCGACAGGAAAGGTTTCAGGTTTGACTATTCGGCATCCCAAAGAATCCACAAATTGTATCTATTTGCCCCCACACCAGATTTAGCGGTAACAGATTGGCGCCGTCAGTGAGAACCCACGAATAGCAATCCTTCCTCTTCCCTTGGTTAAGATCACCTCCAGCCATGCCTCCCCAAAAACTGAGATCCAAAGGGTCCAACCGTGGACCCACTCCTTCCCAACCACAACAGGAGATCCCTCTCCAAACAGTCCAGCAACAGGGGCAACTCCCTCCTCAGCCTGATCAGCCCCTGCAGCAGGAGCAACCTCCTCTTCAGAACCTTCAATCCCAAAGGGCTCCGCTCGGGCCCCAGAATGCCAGTGCAGGGGCCTCTCGTCCCAACCCTCAGAAGCAACCTCCTCATCGAGACCGAATCTCCGTACACAACCCTTCTACCGATTCAATGGCATCTCACAACCCCCGGCCTTTCGAAGACCTCCGCAATACCCTCCTCAATCGGCAGAAAGAAGAGGACCTTCGCCACCGTTTGGACGAAAGGGGCCCATGAGGGAGCATCCCGCCCGGAACGTCCAAATGAGCTGAAATACCCCGATTTTCCTAATATATAAAGATTATTTATTTTTACATATGGTATGCTTGTGTAGCCTGTTGACTATTATTTCTCAACATGATGAATAAGGTGTATTGTTTCTATAAAGCATTTTCTTAAAGCCCAATGTTAATTTGCTTATTTTCCTTTTAAAATATTTATTTTGGCCCAAATGAATTTAAGCCCATGAATTTAACCTTTTTCCCACAACTTGTTTTGTGTGACACTTTTTATATAAGAAGCTTATTATTTTTTTTGTACAAGTTTTATTAGTATGGGTTGTGCATGCACGTGCATTTCGCATACACGTGCATGGAGCACTCTTCCTTTGTGGCCGGTTGTGAGTAGGGTAGTGGGATCAATCATGGGCGGTTATTTTGTGAAGTGTGGGTAGTTTCTCAACTCCCTAATACATCCTACTCTTTGATCTCACAACTCCCCAATAAATCCTAGCCCTCTATTCTACCTATTTCCTAGTATAAATACCCCTCCCTTTTCCCTATCTCTTTTACACTAAGATTGTCCTTATTAAGAGAGGTATTTGTGAGTTGTGTGTGTGTGCTTTTCTGTGGAGGCCGAGTAGCACTCTGAAGGTTCGGTGTGGAGCAAAGGAGCAAGGTGCAAGGAGCAAGAAGGCGTTCACTATATTGAGGAGCTTTTGCGGGATTTCGATTATTTCTTCAAATAAGGTGGGTGTTTCTCAGGACTTCTAATGTAGGAATTATACCATAATTATTATGATTGCTACCATGTCATAAAAGTAAATTGAATGTATTAGAAATTGCCTGAACATGTTGTTGATAATGAGAACGAACTGTCGGTACAGTCGACTGTCGCATGAACCAGTCGACTGGTACGATACAATTATTTTTCACGATGTGGGAATAAACATATGTGCAAATAGACGTAATCGTGTAGTTAATAATTTTATATTTTCCCTATGACACATATGATGGAGGGAAGGTAAATGGATGAAAAGAACTAGTGATGATTAACAAAACTAAGAACTGTCGGAGCAGTCGACTGATACTGTGTTCAGCCGACTGGTGCTTCATTTTAATTATGATTATTCGGAAACTTCATGTAACGAGATATTCCATTATGATGACCCAGTGTAATGACTTGAGATTTATATCTTCATCTTCGTAAGAAGGTTATGAAAAGTGTGAATGCATGTTTAAAGTATTTCTTTTCTTTGAAGAAAAGAACATATTAGTAACTTGAAATTCCATACTACGATGTTACTGAACAAGTAAGAAGTGTGGTGTTTATGAAATCTGAATGTATGTATGATATGATGAAAATGCATGTGAAAACGGTTAGAAAGATAATTACTGTTTTTGAATTATGGAACTGATCAGTCGACCTAGTGCGTGTAGCCAGTCGACTGAGCTGGACTTAGAATTGTGCTGTTGAAAATCCCAGGACAGACGACTGGTGGATGAACGGTCGACTGTCATGTGGATGACACTGTGAACATGAAAAGTTGCGGGACAGCCGACTGGTTGTGTACAGCAGTCGACTATCCCGAGTATTTATGATGAACCTGTATTTGACTGTATGAGTCGACTGGTATTCTTCCAAGTCGACTGTACATAGTGGACTTTGATATGTATGAGATTTCATTTATTTATTGCTGTTGGAAGTTGTGAACTTCATGATTGAAGTCAATGAATGCTTATGACTGCATGGATTATGTAACAAGAATCATAGATATGAATTGATAATTAAATGAACATGAAAGGCTAAGATCATGATAAGAAAGTCTGTGAGACTCTAAGATGAATTATGAGCTGAGAGTGCTCAATTGGAAATTGTGAATTTGAAATTGAAATGAAAGGGTAGCTAAGTCTCCCCCGGCAGTGAAATGAAATTGAAAAGAAGGCCAAGGTTGGTCATGTGTAAATGAAATGATAAGTCCGGTTTGGTGGAGAGGCTAACTCTAGAGCTTTGAATTTTATTCATGATTCTAATAATTTTAGTACATAGTAAGGAGGTGATGAAAGTGAGAGAAAAACATAAGTATGAGAACTAGAGTTTACGGTGCGGGTGTGTGTGCCGCAGAATGCATGCTTGATGAGTCAGGACATGGCGCGGGCACAACTCAGAATGATCGGACTTTAGTCACACTTGTGGGATGTTTGGTGACTGCAAGAGGATCGTGTTCAGGGAGGAGGCTTGAATTGCCACAGAATGCATGCTTGATGAGTCAAGACATGGCGTGGGGTTCCCCTCCAGGGTTCAGTGCATGAGCTTGTACTCATAGACCATTTAAGATACTCACCGTAGTTACAGAAGTAGAGTAAATCATGGCGAGGGATTGAACCCTATGAAAATGAAGAACGATTAAGAGGCTTGCACTCGAACCTATGTAGTATGGGATGCATAGAATTCGAACAAGTGCGCATTAGTGTCATGTAAATTAAATAATTGCATTAAGGATTAAGTGCATAATCACGACACGACATCATTAAGAGTTCCCTTTTGATTTGCATGCTTTTATTGAACAAGTTTGTGATTTGTTAAGAAATGAGATTCATTATACTGTTTCTGGCATAGAGAGGATGGCCATGTATAATTATCGTCTGTTGAATAAACTGACATGCCCACAGTTTTGTATGCAGGATAAATTACATGTAAAGAGGAATGGATGCATAAAGATCTTATCATGTGGTTGTTCATTTATGTAAATGTTGTATATTTAGCTTCCGCTGTGTAAATGCAAATGTAATATGATGTAAACTCTGATGTATGATGAAAAGTTTTAATTTCCTTGTAAAGTTGTACTCAAAGAAAGTGAAAAGATCCTGTAGAACATCTCGAATTCAGTGGTTTGGGATTCGGGGCGTTACAGAGTGGTATCAGAGCCACGTTTTCTACGCTTTCACACTTGTACAAATTTATAAGGAACAACACCCTAGAAGTGGACATTAGAGTGTGTGTTGAGTCTAGAGATTTAAATGTAAGTGACTTACATTTGTGTTGCTCTACGATTTATGCTTCTTCCTCTCTATTTCTAAGATGGCTGATCACTACGACCCTGCTGGAGGCGACGACTGGCATATTATTGAGGAAGAGTACCATCCTGGACAGGCTGATTCTGAGGACGAGTATCACCCTGGACAAGCAGATTCTGATGAGGAGGAGTGGCCTGAATCTCGAGAGATTACCCCACTGCCGGATTCATCTGACGATTCTTCTTCCGATGAAGAAGAGGGACCAGCTCTGAATGGCACTGTGGCTTCTCTTCAGAGGCAAGTGGAGACCTTGATGGAGAGAGTTGGAGTCTTGGAAGCTCAGCTGGCGCAGCGGAAGGACGATTTCTCCGTTCTCAGTCACCGAGTGTGGGAACTTGAGAAGAGAAAGAACCTGACTGATGTGCTGAAAGATGAAGTGGATGAACTACGGGAAGAACTTCGAGCAGCGAAGAGGACCCGTAGGAGTTAGATTGTTGTAGCTTCTATTTTCTTTATTTCTGATGTCAAAAATGTTTTTAATTCGAATGTATAAACTTTGGAATTCAATGAAATGCAAGTTGGTTTAAATTCTTGTCTTATACTTCGAATTTAATGGATCTTTTGCATCAGAATATGTCGAGAAGAGGGGCAAGGAATGGTGAAGGTTTGGACCTGGAGACCGAACTTGCAAGGGTTTACCAGATGCTGAATGCTGTAGCTGGGAACCAAGGTAGGGGGCCGGCGAATCCAGTGCCCGAGGCAATTAAGTAAGTGGAATCGTTCAAGAGAATGAAACCACCAGTGTTCGAGGGAAAGTCAGACCCAGATGCGGCTGACAACTGGATTCGGAAAGTGGAAACGATCTTCGAGGTGTTGGAGACACCGGAGGGCAGCAAGGTCAAGTTGGCGACTTTGCAGTTGGAGAAGGATGCAGCTGTTTGGTGGCAGTCGATGAAGAGGACCATGGGCGGCTTGTTGCTTGGCTGGGAGGAATTTCTGGAAGAATTCCGCAGCCACTATTTCCTCTCTGACGTCCAGGAGAAGAAGGCAATGGAGTTTCTGTCACTTCAGCAAGGCAGCATGTCAGTGAGGGAGTATGAGACTAAGTTTACTCAGCTCTCTAGGTATGCTCCAGAACTGGTGATGGATGAGGCTAAGAAGGCTCGCAAGTTCGAGCATGGTCTGAGGCTGAGCTTGAGGTCCCGGATGATACCTCTTGGTATCAGGCGATTCGACAAGCTGGTCAAGAGGGTAGCAGCGACGGAGACGGATATGGAGCAGTTCCAAGTTGTTCAGAACCGGAGGAACAACTGGCAATCCGGGAAGAGGCCTGCACAATCGGGGAGTTTCAAGGGGCAACCATCTGCACAGAGGTTCAAACCAACAGGGGCGAACGCTATCAGTGTAGCTGGAGGACCTGGAAACAATGTGGGGAGACCTTCTGCAGTCACTTGTTACAACTGTGGGGAAGTGGGACATTACCAATCTCAATGTCTCAAACCACGGGCTGGCAATCATAATGTGCCAATACAGCAGACTGGGAAGAGGCCGTACCAGTCAGGACGAGTACTTGCTTTGACGGAAGCTGATGCTGATGAGGCAGATCAGGTCATCTCTGGTACGAGGGCTGATGTTTAGTGGTTTTGTCATTTCTCCTTCCCGTTTATATTGTGAAACTGTTATGTAATGGTGTGAATTATGTAACAGGAAAACTCTATCTTAATGGAAAGAAAGCTGTTGTATTGTTCGATACTGGATCCTCTCATACTTTTGTGTCTCCTAGATTTGCTAAAGTGTTGGGAGTGGAACCGAAGATTTTTCCAGGCAAGATCTTAGCAGTAGCTACTCCATCAGGGGAAACTTTGACCACTGATCGGTATTATGCTGATTGCGAGATTGTGATTGGAGAGCGAACCTTTGGCATTGATCTGATCGAGCTGACTATCTTGGGAGTCGATGTTATCATTGGCATTGATTGGATGTCGGTGTATAGTGCAAGCATCGAATGCAAGACCAAGACCGTAACAGTGAAGGCTCCAGGTGGACCTGAAGTCACTTTCCAAGGGAAGCAGAAGTGTTCTAAGCTGGTGGCAACTATCTGCAAGGAAGAGACTCCTGTGGAAGTGCAAGGGATTCCTGTGGTTCGGGACTATCCGACTGTGTTCTTGGAAGATTTTCCTGGGTTACCTCCACATCGTGATGTAGAGTTCAGCATCACTGTTCAACCAGGAAGTGCACTCATCTCTAAGGCACCGTATAGGATGGCTCCAGTGGAACAGGATGAGGTGAAACGGCAGATTGAGGAACTGTTGGGAAAAGGCTTTATTCAACCTAGTGCGTCACCTTGGGGAGCACCGGTGCTTTTGGTAAAGAAGAAGGATGGATCGATGAGAATGTGTATCGATTACCGGGAGCTGAATAAGGTCACTGTTCAGAATAAGTATCCGATTCCTCGAATTGATGACTTGTTCGATCGTCTACAAGGAGCAGCTGTTTTCTCCAAAATAGATCTTCGATCAGGATATCACCAAGTGCGAGTGAAAGCTGAAGATGTGCACAAAACTGCATTTAGAACTCGGCATGGGCATTACGAATTCTTAGTTATGCCATTCGGAGTGACAAATGCACCTGCAATCTTCATGGATTTGATGAACAGAGTTCTGAGGCCGTTTATTGATTCTTTCGTCGTGGTGTTTATCGACGATATTCTCGTGTACTCCAAGTCTGAGGAGGAGCACACCGAGCATCTGGCGGCAGTTTTGCAGAAGTTGGAAGAGCAGCAGTTGTATGCCAAATTATCCAAGTGTGATTTCTGGAAATCTGAAGTGGCATTCCTAGGTCACATCCTTTCTAAGGAGGGAGTGGCAACTGACCCTCAGAAGATAGAGGCAGTGAGAGATTGGGCTAGGCCTACTACAGTGAAGGAAGTCAGAAGTTTCCTTGGGATGACTGGATACTACAGGAGATTTATTCAAGGTTATGCTCAAATAGCTGTACCGCTTACTGGACTGACCAAGAAGAATGTGAACTACAAGTAGACTGAGCAATGTGAGGCGAGCTTTCAGGAGTTGAAAGATAGGCTGACTACTGCACCTATTTTGGCTTTGCCTAGAGCAGGTGTTGAGTATGATGTTTATAGCGATGCTTCACATCGTGGGCTTGGTTGTGTCCTAATGCAAGAAGGTAAAGTAATCGCTTATGGGTCTAGGCAACTACGACCGCATGAGAAAAATTACCCGACTCATGATCTGGAGTTGGCTGCGATTATTTTTGCTTTGAAGCAATGGAGGCACTACGTGTATGGTGAGAAGTTGAATATGTACACGGATCACAAGAGCTTGAAGTATATATATCAGCAGAGGGATCTCAATCTGAGGCAGCGGAGATGGTTAGAAGTGCTCGAGGATATGCGACCTGAGATCAAGTATCATCCTGGAAAGGCTAATGTTATTGCTGATGCACTTAATCGCAAAAGCAGTTTGGCCAGTCTGATTACAACTCAGAAGCATTTGATTGAGGAGTTGGATCGAGCAGGTATTGAGGTTATCTTGCAAGGATTGGGAGCATCTTTGGCTCAGTTGAGGCTTCAGCCTACTTTGAATGCAAAGATCATTGCAAGTCAGGAGATTGATGCTGATATCTTGGAGATGAAGGAGCAGGTTGGTGCTGGCAGGTTGCCCGGATTTCAAATCAGGGATGGAGTGCTGTGGTTCGGAGATAGGCTGTGTGTTCCAAATCAGGCGGACCTGAAAGAGAGTATTCTTCAGGAGGCGCATGCTACTCTTTTGTCGGTACATCCTGGGAGTACTAAGATGTACAAAGACATCAAACAGCATTTCTGGTGGTCAGGTTTGAAGTGGGATGTGGCTGAATTTGTCGCGAAGTGTGAGGTTTGTCAGCAAGTCAAAGCCGAAAATCAGAGACCCAGAGGTCTATTACAGCCGTTACCCATTCCGGAATGGAAGTGGGATAACATCAGTATGGATTTCATTACGGGATTACCTAGGAGTCCTAAAGGAAATGATGCGATTTGGGTTATTGTCGATCGACTGACCAAGTCCGCTCACTTTTTGGCAATGAAACTCACTGCTTCGATGGACAAGTTAGCTGAGATCTATGTTGGGGAGATTGTCCGACTTCATGGTGTTTCCTCAACCATTGTGTCTGATCGAGATGCGCGGTTTACTTCGCATTTCTGGAGGAGTCTTCAGGCAGCTTTGGGTACCAAGACAGATTTCAGCACTGCTTTTCATCCACAGACCGATGGGCAGACCGAGAGAGTCAATCGTATTCTTGAGGATATGCTTCGGTGTTGTATACTAGACTTCGGAGGCAGTTGGGAAAGGCATTTACCTTTGGTAGAGTTTGCCTACAACAACAGTTTTCAGGCTAGCATTGGGATGGCGCCGTATGAAGCTTTGTATGGCAGGAAGTGCAGGACTCCTGTTTGTTGGTATGAAGTTGGGAAGCGGCAGTTGTTTGGTCCTGAGCTTGTGCAGCTAACTTCTGAGAAGATTGATCTGATCAGGAAAAGGCTGGTGGAAGCTCAGAGCAGGCAGAAAAGCTATGCAGACAACCGGAGAAGGGACCTTGAGTTTGAGGTCGGTGACTTCGTCTTTCTGAAGGTATCGCCCAGTAAAGGTGTGGTTCGTTTTGGCAAAGGCAGGAAGTTAGCCCCGAGGTTTATAGGCCCATATAAGATATTGAAAAGGATCGGGAAAACTGCTTACCGGCTTGAATTACCGGGAGAGTTGTCTCAGGTGCACAATGTCTTCCATGTGTCTATGCTGAGAGGTTATATTCCAAATTCGAGTCATTATTTGCCGGAAGTGCCAGAAGGTTTGCAGTTAGACCTGAATTACATCGAGACTCCTGTCGAGATTGTTGACCGTAGGGAGAAAGTCTTGAGGAATAAGACGATACCGATGGTCAAAGTAGTCTGGAGAAACCACTTGGTTGAAGAGGCTACTTGGGAATCTGAGGAGAGGATGTTGAAGGACTATCCTGAGCTTTTTGCTTGATTGTATTTGTTTGATTGTATCCTCGTATCTTTGGTTCTGTTGTTGTGTTTTCTGTTTTCTCGCTCTTGGCTGTAGTTCCGGGGACGGAACTATTCTAAGGAGGGAGTGATGTAATACCCCGATTTTCCTAATATATAAAGATTATTTATTTTTACATATGGTATGCTTGTGTAGCCTGTTGACTATTATTTCTCAACATGATGAATAAGGTGTATTGTTTCTATAAAGCATTTTCTTAAAGCCCAATGTTAATTTGCTTATTTTCCTTTTAAAATATTTATTTTGGCCCAAATGAATTTAAGCCCATGAATTTAACCTTTTTCCCACAACTTGTTTTGTGTGACACTTTTTATATAAGAAGCTTATTATTTTTTTTGTACAAGTTTTATTAGTATGGGTTGTGCATGCACGTGCATTTCGCATACACGTGCATGGAGCACTCTTCCTTTGTGGCCGGTTGTGAGTAGGGTAGTGGGATCAATCATGGGCGGTTATTTTGTGAAGTGTGGGTAGTTTCTCAACTCCCTAATACATCCTAACCTTTGATCTCACAATTCCCCAATAAATCCTAGCCCTCTATTCTACCTATTTCCTAGTATAAATACCCCTCCCTTTTCCCTATCTCTTTTACACTAAGATTGTCCTTATTAAGAGAGGTATTTGTGAGTTGTGTGTGTGTGCTTTTCTGTGGAGGCCGAGTAGCACTCTGAAGGTTCGGTGTGGAGCAAAGGAGCAAGGTGCAAGGAGCAAGAAGAAGTTCACTATATTGAGGAGCTTTTGCGAGATTTCGATTATTTCTTCAAATAAGGTGGGTGTTTCTCAGGACTTCTAATGTAGGAATTATACCATGATTATTATGATTGCTACCATGTCATAAAAGTAAATTGAATGTATTAGAAATTGCCTGAACATGCTGTTGATAATGAGAACGAACTGTCGGTACAGTCGACTGTCGCATGAACCAGTCGACTGGTACGATACAATTATTTTTCACGATGTGGGAATAAACATATGTGCAAATAGACGTAATCGTGTGGTTAATAATTTTATATTTTTCCTATGACACATATGATGGAGGGAAGGTAAATGGATGAAAAGAACTAGTGATGATTAACAAAACTAAGAACTGTCGGAGCAGTCGACTGATACTGTGTTCAGCCGACTGGTGCTTCATTTTAATTATGATTATTCGGAAACTTCATGTAACGAGATATTCCATTATGATGACCCAGTGTAATGACTTGAGATTTATATCTTCATCTTCATAAGAAGGTTATGAAAAGTGTGAATGCATGTTTAAAGTATTTCTTTTCTTTGAAGAAAAGAACATATTAGTAACTTGAAATTCCATACTACGATGTTACTGAACAAGTAAGAAGTGTGGTGTTTATGAAATCTGAATGTATGTATGATATGATGAAAATGCATGTGAGAACGGTTAGAAAGATAATTACTGTTTTTGAATTATGGAACTGATCAGTCGACCTAGTGCGTGTAGCCAGTCGACTGAGCTGGACTTAGAATTGTGCTGTTGAAAATCCCAGGACAGACGACTGGTGGATGAACGGTCGACTGTCATGTGGATGACACTGTGAACATGAAAAGTTGTGGGACAGCCGACTGGTTGTGTACAGCAGTCGACTATCCCGAGTATTTATGATGAACCTGTATTTGACTGTATGAGTCGACTGGTATTCTTCCAAGTCGACTGTACATAGTGGACTTTGATATGTATGAGATTTCATTTATTTATTGCTGTTGGAAGTTGTGAACTTCATGATTGAAGTCAATGAATGCTTATGACTGCATGGATTATGTAACAAGAATCATAGATATGAATTGATAATTAAATGAACATGAAAGGCTAAGATCATGATAAGAAAGTCTGTGAGACTCTAAGATGAATTATGAGCTGAGAGTGCTCAATTGAAAATTGTGAATTTGAAATTGAAATGAAAGGGTAGCTAAGTCTCCCCCGGCAGTGAAATGAAATTGAAAAGAAGGCCAATGTTGGTCATGTGTAAATGAAATGATAAGTCCGGTTTGGTGGAGAGGCTAACTCTAGAGCTTTAAATTTTATTCACGATTCTAATAATTTTAGTACATAGTGAGGAGGTGATGAAAGTGAGAGAAAAACATAAGTATGAGAACTAGAGTTTACGGTGCGGGTGTGTGTGCCGCAGAATGCATGCTTGATGAGTCAGGACATGGCGCGGACACAACTCAGAATGATCGGACTTTAGTCACACTTGTGGGATGTTTGGTGACTGCAAGAGGATCGTGTTCAGGGAGGAGGCTTGAATTGCCACAGAATGCATGCTTGATGAGTCAAGACATGGCGTGGGGTTCCCCTCCAGGGTTCAGTGCACGAGCTTGTACTCATAGACCATTTAAGATACTCACCGTAATTACAGAAGTAGAGTAAATCATGGCGAGGGATTGAACCCTATGAAAATGAAGAACGATTAAGAGGCTTGCACTCGAACCTATGTAGTATGGGATGCATAGAATTCGAACAAGTGCGCATTAGTGTCATGTAAATTAAATAATTGCATTAAGGATTAAGTGCACAATCACGACACGACATCATTAAGAGTTCCCTTTTGATTTGCATGCTTTTATTGAACAAGTTTGTGATTTGTTAAGAAATGAGATTCATTATACTGTTTCTGGCATAGAGAGGATGGCCATGTATAATTATCGTCGGTTGAATAAACTGACATGCCCACAGTTTTGTATGCAGGATAAATTACATGTAAAGAGGAATGGATGCATAAAGATCTTATCATGTGGTTGTTCATTTATGTAAATGTTGTATATTTAGCTTCCGCCTGTGTAAATGCAAATGTAATATGATGTAAACTCTGATGTATGATGAAAAGTTTTAATTTCCTTGTAAAGTTGTGCTCAAAGAAAGTGAAAAGATCCTGTAGAACATCTCGAATTCAGTGGTTTGGGATTCGTGGCGTTACATGAGCGATCTCCTCGTCGCTGCGACCACAGGAGGTCCCCTCCTCGCAGGGGGCGGAGAGAGTCCCCTGAGTACCATCGAAGAAGACATCGTTCTCCCGCTGGTCGGCAGCCCCCAAGGGACGATAACAGACCTATCACTCGAGCCGAATTCCAAGAGTTTCAGGCTACAATCCTGCAGGCCCTCAACCTCCGGCCGAACAACAACAATGCTCAGAGGATCCCCACTCCTCCTCCGGTCTAAAGTCCTCGCCATCAGTCCTTAACCCCTCCTCAAGCTCCGAGTCACCGCCATCACAGTCCTCGCCATTCCCCTAGCTACCATCGCCGAACTTCGTGCTCCCCTTCTTATGAAGACGAGTCCAGAGGCTCACTCGACTATCGTCGAAGGGACGATGCAGTCTACTGCCGTCTCCACGAGATGGAGAGGCACCTCAACCAACTGGATAAAAAGGAAGAGCTGAGAGGAAGGACCCTCCGTCTAAGCCGACCCCCCTTCTCTCGAACAATCATGGAGGCGCCCGTTCCAATAGGCTTCAAGCCCCCGCAGTTTGAGACTTACTCTGGGGAGTCAGACCCCATGGACCACATCGAAAGCTTCAAGACCCTCATGTTGATCCACCAAGCTTCCGATGCTCTACTGTGCAAAACCTTTCCAGCTACTCTCAAGGGTCCGGTCCGAGAATGGTACTCTCGTCTTGCCCCATCCTCCATATTCTCCTTTGAACAATTTGAGACCCTCTTCGTCACCCACTTCGTGAGTAGCCGCCGCACCGAGAAGACTAGTATTTTGCTGCTCTACCTCTGCCAGAAGAAGGGTGAGAAGCTGAGAGATTATGTGAAGCGGTTTACCACGGAAGCTAGGTCCATTGCCTCCCTCGACCAATCGGTCGCCTGCTGCAACCTTCCAGTCAAACGTCCTTAACTCAAGCCTTTGGTCCTCCCTAGACAAGAAGCCCCCGCAAAACTTCTCCGACCTTCTTCTCAGAAGCGAGAAGTATATCTGGGCTGAGGAAGCTGAACATCACTCCACTTTTGAGGGGTCTTCCTCCGGGACCAAGAGAAAGGCAGCTGAAGAAGAGGGAGCTAAGAAGCTCAAGAAGGACAACGGGGGCCAGCACCGCCCCCCTCCCAGATTTGAGAAGTTTACCCCTCTTAACGCCAACATTTCTACCATTCTCATGAAGGTTAAGAAGGAAGGAGTTCTACCTCCTGTCCCGAAGATGAATACCCCCGGCAAGAAGAGAGACAAGGAAAAGTGGTGCCGATATCATCGAGACCACGGCCACGACACCAACGACTGTCGGGCCCTGAAGAATGAAATTGAGCCCTTCATCCAGAGAGGGCAACTGTCTAAGTTTGTGAGAAAGGACCGAGTTGATCTACCTCCTCCCCCCAGGGGGACTAACAAGCATCCCGAAAGGCGCGACGAGACTCCTGAGTTTGAAGAGGAACGCATCTTGCATCTCATCCATGGAGGTCCTATGGGAGGAACCTCCAACTCTTCCCGGAAGGCTTTCATACGAGAAGTCAATTCGGTTCATGGCATACCCCTCCCAAAGGCCTCGGAGTCCTGGTCACTTTCTCAGATGAAGACCTGGAGGGAGTCCGAACCCCCCATTGTGACGCACTAGTGATCAACCTCCATATGGCAAATTTTAAAGTGTAGAGGATTCTGCTGGACAATGGTAGCTCCGTTAACATCCTCTTCCTGGCAGTTTTCCGAGGACTCAAGTTCTCACGGGACAGGCTCAAGCCCACCAGCTACACGCTCCATGGGTTTACGGGAGTGCCAGTGACTATCGAAGGGGTGATCACCCTCGACGTAACCACTGGCAAAACTCATATTACCCGGACAGAGCCTGATGGATTTCATGGTCGTCGACATCCCAGCTGCTTACAATGTGATTCTAGGCCGACCCGGCCTAGCTGCTTTAGAGGCCGTCCCGTCGGCTTATCATCTTAAAATGAAGTTCCCCACCAAGTCAGGTGTAGGGAAAGTAAGAGGCAGTCAAGAGATGGCCCGCAAGTGTTACATGACCTCCACCGGGGGTCCTGTCCTCTCCCTCGAGACCCTTGAGATTTTCCAGGGGAACGCCCAACCTATGTCCGAACCGGTGGATGAGCTGGAGGAAGTGCTCTTTTCCGAGCAAGATCCGAACCGCAAGTTCTTTATCAGCAAGACCCTCTCATCTGTCCTATGTTCCAACATAGTCCAATGCATCAGGAAGAACCATGACCTCTTCGCCTAGTCGGCTGCCGATATGCCAGGAATTTCTGAGGAGCTCCTCGTCCACCACCTAAGCGTTGCTCCGGTGTCCAAACCGGTCCAAAAGAAAAGGCGCAAATTCGCCCCTGAGCGCCAGCAAGCTATAAAGGAAGAAGTGGACAAGCTTCTCAAGGCTCGATTCATACAAGAAGTCAACTATCCCGAATGGCTCTCCAATGTTGTTATGGTTAAGAAGGCCAACGGGAGCTGGAGAATTTGCATCGACTTCACGGACCTGAACAAAGCATGCCCGAAGGATCCTTTCCCTCTCCCCAGCATCGACACCCTGATCAACACCACTTCGGGCCATGAGCTGCTGAGCTTTATGGATGCCTTCTCCGAATACAATCAAATTAGAATGTTCCCCCCGAATATGCCAAAGACCTCCTTCGTCACCGATCAAGGGCTCTATTGCTACAAGGTAATGCCCTTCGAGCTGAAAAATGCCGGTGCCACTTACCAGTGCCTAGTCAATAAAGTCTTCCAGAATCAGATCGGCCGAAACATAGAAGTGTATGTTGATGATATGCTAGTTAAAAGCATCCATGGGGCCGACCATGTTGCCGATCTCCAAGAAGCATTCGATGTGTTGAGGAAGCATGATATGAGGCTCAACCCGAACAAGTGTGCGTTCGGGGTCTCGTCGGGAAAGTTCCTAGGCTTCATGGTCAGCCAAAGAGGAATCGAAGCCAACCCCGAGAAGATCAAAGCCATACTGGACATGGCACCCCTACAAGCGTGAAAGAGGTTCAGAATCTCACGGGGCGCCTCTCGGCCATAGGGCGTTTCCTGTCAAAGTCAGGAGAAAAGTGTCTTCCTTTCTTTAAGGCCCTTAGGGGGGCTAAGGGCTTCGAGTGGGGCCAACAGCAGCAAGAATCGTTCGATCAGCTAAAGGCCTATCTGGTCAATCCCCCTTTCCTCACCAAGCCTATCCCCGGGGAAAACACTCTACCTCTACCTAGCTACCTCCGAGCAAACCCTCAGTGCTGTGCTAGTGAGGGAAGAAGACAAGGCTCAGAAGTCTATCTATTACGTGAGCAAGGTACTTCGGGATGCCGAGCTCCGCTATCCAAGATTGGAGAAGATAGCATACGCCTTGGTTATGGCAGCCAGGAAGCTCCGCCCTTATTTTCAATCCCACTCGGTGGTCGTTCTAACCGACCAGCCGCTTAAGCAAGTTCTACACAAACCCGAGACCTCAGGCCGTCTGATGAAATGGTCGATCGAGCTGAGTCAACATAACATATCTTACCAGACTCGGACCGCAATCAAGGCTCAAGCCTTAGCTGAATTTATTGTTGAGAGCACCATCCCAGAGGTCAGTCAAGCAGCGAACGAGCCACCCATCTGGACGTAAACGGGTCCTCTTGCACCGAAGGGAGCGGAGCCGGGGTCATTCTGGCAGGCCCAGATGACTTCGTTCTCCAATACTCCCTCTGCATCAACTTTAAGGCCTCCAACAATAAAGCGGAGTATGAAGCCCTCATAGCCGACCTCGGTATGGCTCGCAAAGTAGGGGCACAACGTCTCCGGATATACAGTGATTCACAGCTGGTGGTGAATCAAGTCTTAGGAGAGTACGAAGCGCGAGACGACCGAATGGCTAAGTACCTAGCCAAGGTCCACAGTCTCATGGCTTCATTCGAAAGAGGCACTGATCCAGTGGATCCCTTGAGAAGAAAATTCCCAAGCAAATGCCCTCTCCAAATTGGCCTCCTCCTCCCTTCAAGGTCTCGAGCAAACCGTCTTGATTGAAGTGCTCCTAAGACGAAGCATAGAAGAAGAAGCCCCCGACTCGATGGAGTCGCTGCTCGTCCAATTTCAGGATAACTGGATGAAACCTTTGATAGAATTCCTCAGGAATGGGCTCCTCCCCAGAGACCCTAAAGAAGCTCGTCGAGTCCGAACGAGAGCGGAGTGGTGCACCCTTGTTGAAGGAGTCTTATACAAATGCTCCTACACCCAAGTATATGGTAGACCCTACTTGAGATGCCTCTCCCCGGAAGAAGCCTCATACGCCTTACAAGAACTCCACGAAGGAATAGGTGGAGCCCATTCAGGGTCAAGATCCCTTGCCAGGAAGGTGTTGAATTACGGATATTTTTGGCCTACCCTGCTTCACGATGTCGAACAGCATGTGCGACAATGCAGCTCCTGTCAGCAGTACTCCAACATTCGTCGCCTACCCCAAGCACAACTCACATCACTATCAAGTCCGATTTCCTTCGCAATGTGGGGGATGGACTTGTTAGGCCCATTTCCACCAGCTCCCGATCAGCTCAAGTTCCTAGTCGTGGCAATCAACTATTTTTCCAAGTGGGTCGAGACTGAACCATTGGCTACAATTATAGAGAACCAAGTACTGCAGTTCTTTTGGAAAAACGTTATCTGTAGGTTCGGCATGCCTCGGGTCCTAATAACAGATAATGGAACACAGTTTATGGGGGCCGCATTCTGATCTCTGTGTGAAGACCTCGTCATTCAGTAACGCTTCTCCTCTGTCTCCCATCCTCAATCAAATGGCCAAGTGGAAAATGCCAACCGGCAGATCCTCTCCGGTATCAAGAAGAGGCTCGATAAGGCAGCCAAAGGCTTGTGGGCGGAACAGCTTCCCAATGTACTGTGAAACTACTGCACTACGAAACGGACCCCCACAGGTGAGTCGCCGATTTAATCTCACCTATGGGTCCAAAGCTGTGATCCCCTTGGAAGTCGGACTACCATCTCCTCGCCTTATAGCCTATGAAGAAGAGCGGAATGCCAGAGAGCTTCGAGCGAATTTGGACTTAGTTGATGAGCTCCGTGAAAGAGCTTCAATCCGCCAGCAAAACTACCGAAGAAGAATTGAGCAGGCCTACAACAAAAGGGTACGTCCCACCAATCTCAAGGAAGGGGACTTGGTCCTCAGAAAACTAGTTATCTGCTTTCCCAGCCGAAAGAGTAAGCTAGCCCCCAATTGGGAAGGACCCTACAAGATCACCAAGATAGTTTGGCCCGGGATGTACCGTCTTGAAGACCATGAAGGCAGAGAGATACTCAGGACTTGGAATGCCGACCACCTACTGAAGTACCAAGAGAGCGCCTTAACGCCTCTCTAAGTAACTTCAAGTGTCGAGCCATTCCCATCTTTTCACTTGAATTTTGCTTCTTTATTTTGTCATTGTAATAACGGCTTGCAACTTAAAAGCAGCCGATTAGCAGTTATCAATAAAGATCTTCTTTTCCCTATATTTTCCTTGTAAATTATTTTTATCTTTCTGTTTAAGGCCTTTAATCACTCTTACTCAAACGACGAGTTCGGAGTCCAAAACTTGGCTCGATTCCACTTCGCAAGCTCGCTCTTAAGCGAGCTAGAAGTGGTTCGCCATTCGGAATTGCTCCCACAACCGTTGAAATTCACTCAAACGACGAGTTCAGAGTCCAAAACTTGGCTCAATTCCGCTTTGCTAGCTTGCTCTTAATCGAGCTAGAAGTGGTTTGCCATTCGGAATTGCTCCCACAACCGTTGAAATCTACTCAAACGACGAGTTCAGAGTCCAAAACTTGGCTCGATTTCGCTTTGCAAGTTCGCTCTTAAGCGGGCTAGAAGTGGTTCGCCAGTCGGAATTGCTCCCACAACCGTTGAGATTCACTCCGACGACGCGTTCGGAATCCAAATCACTTAGCTGGATAACTGATCGTTTCTACAACTATACTAGACATGGGAGAAGAGTACTTGGAGGAACTAACCTTTGGTTCTTATGATTCGTTTAAAAATGAAGTAATCCTTCAAGAGGCTGCTCCCCACTGCAAGATACTAGCTTCTCTTACAATTCGCAGCGGTCATAACATTGGAGGCTGCAAAAACCATAGCGCTGCTTATCAATCTCAAGTTCACGGGGTTGACATTCCGATCCTATAAGAAGGAAGATTTGCTTCTGATTCTGAGTAGTTGTCAAAAGTTGGAGGAGTTGTACTTGAATGAATGCCCCATTGCTTCACTTGACTGGATAACTGATGAAGATATTCAAGCATACATTCCCGAGCCACTCGCATTCCGAGCTGCGTATTAGGGAGAAATGCCTTGATTAGACAACCACGTCTACAAAATGACAAGATAGCATTTTCTCGTGGTCCGCACCATCTTCTACATCGAACGGGCTAGAAGTGGTTCGCCATTCGAAATTTCTCCCACATCCGGCGGGACCTGCTCTGGCAAAGAACGCGGAGCTCAAAGCATGGTTCGGCTTTGCTTTTATCCCTTGCTCATAAGCGAGTTACAAGTGGTACCAAACAAATAATAAGTACTAACAAAACATGCAAACACACAAATGCTAGAGAGTAAAACAAGCCTTCACTTCTATTAAAGTTCAAAGAAACATAGGTTACAAGGCCAAACTACTCTACTAGAAGAAACTACAAAGACTCAAAGAGGCATAATTACAACAACTTATTCAGCGTTTCTTCGGAACAGGAACGTTTCGGTTCAAAGACACCCGAGGACGGCATCGCCTAACCTCGGAGCTCGTCTCTAGACCAACGAACCGAGATGCCTCTTCAGCACTGCCTCTGACCGTGGCCCCAACCGAAGCGCCACTAGACGAAGCAGCCACTCCACGTTGAGCATCCGCCGGACTCCGCCTAACGGCAGGCGAACGAGTCGCGAGCTCATAAAATGAGATTCCCCTCTCACGCTCTTCGCGAGTACATGACGTGCTTCTGACGTTAATCCGTTCAGGCTGAGGTTTGAGTCGGGCCACTTCCTCCTCGAGCTCAACGATTCGATCCTTCAGAGTAGCATCCTTCACAACTATTTTGAAACGAGGAAGTTGAGCGGATCCTGCGGCTCCAGAGCTGTCGGCTGTAATTCGACGAAGATGGGTCACTTCGATGCTTTTATCGACTGTAACCCTCCTCAACTCATCAACCTTCGCCGTCAACTCGTCGCGCTCGACCATCAACTTACCCACCGCTGAAGCTAACTCCTCTCCCTCCGCCAAAAGTTCTTCTTCTGCTATCTTCAGGTGATGAACCTCCACCAGTAGTTTGCCTTTCTCCTTCTCAATGTCAAACAGCGTCTTCCTAAGCAACTCCACCTCGCCTTCAAGACGAACCTCGCGAGATTGCTTCCGTAGTTGTTTCAGCTCGAAGAAATACTCCCTTGACGTTGCCCTGAGATCCTCTAGATCCAACTTGCTTTTTAGGAAACACTCTCGGCTATGGGAGAGGGCCAGCTTCACTGCTTTCAAGTCAACGCGAAGACGAGAGCTTTCGGCCGCTGAACTCGACTCGACAACCTGAAAAACGAAGGCATATCAACACGAAGAACAAGAGGCGGTGCCCAACACTTAGCCAAATCTCAAGACAACTATTTTCAAGATTCAAAAAAGACTTCAACACTTAGTGAGTTTGCCAAAAACCAAGTTTTTATTGATACCAAAAAGCAGTGGCCAGTCCACTATAAGGCAGTACAAGAAAAGAAAAAAAAAGTTACTACAAGAGCAAGAAGATCAAGGGACCACCTTGGGCGTTAGTTCGAAAACAGGCACCTCGGTAGATGGCCCCTCGTCCTCCTCTGTTTTGCCTTGGGGGTCGGCTATGACCTGGTCACCCCCTTCTTCCGCCATCACAGCCTCGAGGTCGGCAGGAACATCGTCGTCTTGTGGCTCGTCCCCCTCCTCTCCTTCGTCCTCTTCCTCTTCTCCTTTGGCTTCTTCCTCGGCACCAGGCCACAGCCTGTACCCCGACCTGTCGAAGTCGGGAACTCGAGCCTCGACGTGATCGAGCGCTCTGGCATAAGATAGCTCCATGTTTGCCACCACGTGCTTCTTAGCCTCGGCCTCGATCTCCACCCTCGCCTTCTCCACGGCCTCGGCTTGTTACAGCTTCACTGCCTCCAAAGCCCTCGCCATTGCGGCCCTCTCCTCGGCTGCCTTTGTGACCTCCGAAGCAAGCTTCTCCTTCGCTTGCACCAAAGCTGCCTCAAGGTCGGCGACCTGGGCCACCAGAGCATCCGAGCGACGCTGCTCTGCTTCGAGCTGCTTCATGGCCCTCGCCCTCTCCGCTCGGTCTTTGTCGCTGAGGGCCTTCAACTCCCTCTCTTGCTCGGCATGCTCCTCGAGAAGATGGCCGAAGTGGCAAGTAGCCTGCACGGAAAGGTGATTAGAACACAACAAAAACCGAGCTAAAGACTTAGAAAATTTTCAAGAAAAATTTGAAACGGCAAGGAAAACTTACCGACACAAGCGATCGAGCTACCTTGAGAGCGTCGTCGCCGGTCGTCCCCGCCTTCAGGGCGGCTCTGTCCTACGGGGTCGGGAGGTGGCGAACAGCCTGCATGTTCATCCCCGAGTCCCCTAAGAAGCCGTCGTGGTTCTTCACCTGCCAATCAGGAACGAACAGCTTCTTGTGAGCTTCGGTCAGTATCGCCTCGGCCTGCTCGGTCAAGCGCCAGCGCTGCCGCGACGGAAAAGCCTTCACCTACAAGGGCAGAAAGGGTTGGCTGGACAACAACCGCCGAGGACGGCTCCCGAGGAGAAGTGGTGACGACTACCGAAGGTGCCTTGGTGGGTCGGCCAGACGAGGGACCCATGCTCGTCCTCTTCCTCTTCTTGCCGTCGGAGGCTTTGCTTCGTTCAGCCATCATACCCTTGAATTCCATATTCGGAGCCTCTGTCCAAGTGAAAGGGAAAACTAGTTTATATATATATATATATATATATATATATATATATATATATATATATATATATATACATACATACAAGGCATCAAAGAAAGTAAAGCAGAAAGATAGAGATGTTAGGAGCATACTCGGGTCGATCGGACTAAGGCCCGACCCGTGCAACACCTCCTCGGTCATCTCCCTCCAACTCAACATCGGAAGACCGATCAGCTTCGCTGCCACCTCTGCCTCGGCCGGGGTCAACACTGGCTCGGCCTTCGCATACTTCTGCACCTCTTCCTTCCACCGGGTTGGGAAGTCCCACGCCGAAGGGCTCTTGATCAGAAAAAACTTCCCCTTCCACGACTTTATCGAGTCGGGATTCTCTATCAGCTTAACTCCTTTCTGAGGCGACAGATAGTAGCGAGCCTCGAGTTTGCTCATCCTGTTGATTCGGTATAAACTTCGGAGGATGACGAGCTCCGGCTCCACTTTGGCTGTTCGGCATTGCAAAAGAAAACCGAGCACGTGGCGCCACATGTTCGGCATGAACTGTATGGGGCACAGCCCATACCACCGAAGGACTACCGTCACGAAAGGATGGAGGGGGAAGCGCAGGCCGGCGTTCAACGCGTCAAAGGAGAAGACGCATGTGTTTGGCGGGAAGACGGTGTTCGCTCGCACCCCAGGGCCGGGGAGAACCAGTTTGTACTCCTGGGGAATGGTGAAACCCTT
The DNA here is from genome assembly GCA_017893485.1 of Hemerocallis citrina. Classification (NCBI taxonomy): domain Eukaryota; kingdom Viridiplantae; phylum Streptophyta; class Magnoliopsida; order Asparagales; family Asphodelaceae; genus Hemerocallis; species Hemerocallis citrina. The sequence continues at coordinate 128,014,883 of CM030359.1, read as the reverse complement.
CCTAATCCGGAGTAGGTCCCGCTCCGTCAGAACCGAGGGGATGTCGTCCACCTCGGTGACCTCCCTCGGATCGTTCTCCTCGTAGGTTTTCGAACGACCAATGACAGTCTTAGCCAATAGCCCGCCACTGTACTGCCTTATCCCTCCATGTCCGGATAACACGGTCGGTAACCGACCCATTGCGCCCGCTCGTCTCTCGGTCTCCACCACCGTCTCGACGACCAAAGACCGGACCACTTCCTTCCCCTTCTCCTCGGCCACAGACGACCCTACTATCTCCTTCCCCTTCCTTCGGCTTACCACTTCTCTCCCTTCCTCGGCATTCCGACCCCCCTGAGGATGATGCCTCACTACCCGAGGATACCCGTGACATCTCGTAGAATAAGTAACTGAAGTTAAATAAACTGACCTTTGATTTGACGTCTACGGTCGGAAAAAAACTTCGCCAGAAATTTCCTGGCCTTCATGACAGCTAGCACAACCGCCCTTGAGTTCAAATCTCCACTAGCAGAGCAACTTGAGAGCAAAAGTAAAATTTGAGAGTAAAAGTGAAAGAATGAGCTAAGGGGTGGGGGTGAGAACTTATAGCCAAAGAGACAACGGTTGGGCTTTTGTAATGCTTGGGGGCCCGTTAAGGGAGACGGAACGACAGAATGGGAAAATCTGCAACAGTTCAGAGGAAGGTCGCGACGGGTTACTTAACATCGCAGTCTGGCAATCCATAACTTGCCGAGCCACCGAGGCACTCTGCCGAGCTACCGGGGCACCGACCTCCACATATGGAGAAAAATGCTGCCGAGCTACTTTCACCGTCAGATTGTCTCAAAGATCGTGTCCAAATCTGATGAACGGCTCAGATCACGCCACGCCCACAAAATGACAAGATAACGTTTTCTCGTGATCCGAACCTCCCACTTCGAGATCCACGCCATGATGAGCGCTCCAGATCCAACCACGTGGCTCGACGACTCGTAACTTGCCGAGCCACCGAGGCACTCTACCGAGCTACCGAGGCACCGACCCCACATATGGAGAAAAATGCCGCCGAGCCACTTTCACCGTCAGATTGTCTCAAAGATCGTGTCCAAATCTGATGAATGGCTCAGATCACGCCACGCCCACAAAATGACAAGATAACTTTTTCTCGTGATCTGAACCTCCCACTTCGAGATCCGTGCCATGATGAGCGCTCCAGATCCAACCACGTGGCTTGACGAATCGTAACTTGCCAAGCCACCGAGGCACTCTACCGAGCTACCGGAGCACCGACCTCCACATATGGAGAAAAATACCACTGAGCCACTTTCACCGTCAGATTGTCTCAAAGATCATATCCAAATCTGATGAACGGCTCAGATCACGCCACGCTCACAAAACGACAAGATAACATTTTCTCGTGATCTGAACCTCCCACTTCGAGATCTGTGCCATGATGAGCGCCCCAGATCCAACCATGTGGCTCAAGACTCGTCCCGATCTACCGAGCCACCGGAGCACTCAGCCGAGCAACCAAACAGCTTAGCCGAGACACTGAGCTACTAAGGAGCAGAGGCCGAGCTACCGAGGTACCGACCCTCACATGTGAAGAAAAATGACGCCGAACCACTCTAGTCGTCGGATCGTTTCAAAATCGCGCTAGAATATGATGAGCGGCTCAGATCACGTCACGTCCACAAAACGACAAGATAGCATTTTCTCATGATATGAGCCCCTTCCTCGTGATTCGCACCATGATGAACGCTCCAGATCTTGCCACGTAGCTCGGCAGCTCATTACGCGCCGAGCTACCGAGCTACCGAGGACGACCAGCCGAGCTACCGAGGCACTGACCTCCGCAAGCGGAGAAATACGCTGCCGAGCTACATCAGTCGTCCGATCCTCCAGAAATTTGCGCCAACGCTGATGATGGGCCCAGATCATGCAACGTCATCAATCGGTTTAAAAAAATAATTTTTATTTATTAAAATCAAATTATTTATCTAAAAATTGCGAAAAAATGATTAAAAATTCAGGAAAATTAAATAAAAATTCTAAAAAATAATTATAAATTTGGAAAAATATTTTTGAGCCCCTGGGTAAATAATTATTGCTTAGAATAGTTAATTAAGACCCCCGAACAACGAATCACCACTTCGCAAAATTAAATAAATTTTCCGAAAAATAGATAAAAATTAAGAAAAATCACCAAAGGTTCAGGAGAGCTCAAGAATAACCTTGAGCATGCAACTAGCTCTGAAAATCACCACAATACCTCATACAAAGATTCAACACCCCTAATCTGGACTCCGATACAACTCTGCAAGCCATTAAAACAGTAAAACTACTCCTCAAAGGCTGATTAAACTCAGTATTCGGGAGTGGGGGGGCTCATGATATGGCTAAAAGTAGGGTTAAATCGGAACCGTCCAAATCGGGCGCGAATCTTAAAGATCAGGGGCAAAATGGTAATTTCACCTACAAACGGGTCTGCAGTGGGTACTGGATCTTTTTTCCAAAGGCCCAATAACCCACGAACGGATCCATCTCAACTGGGTGCGGGTTTCAACCCACAAGAAACCCGATCCAATTGGGTAGAATCAGGGTTTATGATTATACCTAATCAACTGCCCTGATTCACTTCTATCCATTCACTGGAAAGTAGGGATTTGATCTTATCCCGAAACTGGTTCCTAAGGCGGCTATAAATACGCCCCATCCCCCACCATTAACAGGTAATCAATCTTTTGCCAGTAAAAGCTCATTCATAATTTTTCTGATTACTGACTTGAGCGTCGGAGGGTGCGTCGCCGGGATCAACCCCGGTGTTTCGCACTTTTTGCAAGTTAACAGCGGGAGATCACGGTCAAACTCCGGCAAAAAGGTTTCAGGTTTGACTATTCGGCATCCCAAAGAATCCACAAATTATATCTGTTTGCCCCCACACCAGATTTAGCGGTAACATCAACTATTACTGGCAATATAATAACTACATATATTTATATACACCTTTTGCTTCTTGGATAGAAGTCCTTCCATATATGGATCCTTTTCCTTTCTTTTTCCCCCACATTTTGCCTTGTCGGTCCCAAATCCAAAGGGATTATAATCGGCTGCACTACCACTTGTCCTTCCACGATGGATACCTCTTCCTCTTCCACTGACAATTGCTTCATTTCCAACTTCTCCTCCCCCAACTGTAACACCCCTGCCCCTAGCTCAGATAATTTATACAATTTAGAATACAAATTAGATACTATGTAGTACATCTGCCCACCACAGGCTGCCTCTCAAAAGGTGGTTAACCGATTAGGTGACTCTTGATCATAGGCTATTATATTTTAATATTATTTAGTTTCTTTTCAATACCTATATGGGCTATTATCAACCAATTCCTTTACTCCCACGTCAAATCATGGTGACGTCATCACCCATGATACAACAGCTAAGTTGTTGTTCTCAAATTTCACGTGGGCCCCCCAATACATGCAATTCTTTCCTTTCACAATTATTTACCTATATATGCCATGACCCATATTCTCAAACAGCCACCTTTTATTATTTTTTTTCAATATATATTATATTATATATATCTACTCTTTGAAAATTATGGGGGGACCCTTCAGAAATCAGCATCCTCGCTGAGCACGGGGCATGCACAGTCTAGTGCAGGATCTACTTTCTAGCCGATGTGGAGTGGAGTACCTTGATTCTACTAGCTGCACCGTACCCTAATTCTACAGGTGGTCCACTATTTCAGGCCGCCACCTCGCTCCCTCTGAAGCATACCCGTACATCTGCTAGCTCCATCTCAGGCATACATCTTGCCCACTCTTACCCACACTCGGTGTCAAAAGTCGGCTCTGATACCATTTGTAACGCCCCTGCCCCTAGCTCTGACAATTTATACAATTTAGAATACAAATTAGATACTATGTAGTACAACAGCCCACCACAAGCTGCCTCTCAAAAGGTGGTTAACCGATTAGGTGACTATTGATCATAGGCTATTATATTTTAATATTACTTAGTTTCTTTTCAATACCGATATGGGATTATTATCAACCAATTCCTTTACTCCCACGTCAAATCATGGTGACGTCATCACCCATGATACAACAGCCAAGTTCCTGTTCTCAAATTTCACGTGGGCCCCCCATACATGCAATTCTTTCCTTTCACAATTATTTACCTATATATGCCATAGCACATATTCTCAAACAGCCACCTTTTATTTATTTATTTTTTCAACATATATTATATTATATATCTACTATTTGAAAATTACGGGGTATTACACCAACATTCACCACTACACTTCTTTGAAGAGAATCCAATGTGTTCCTAACCCTTTTCACCTCTTCATCTGCCCTCTTCCCCTTCGGTCTTCCACCTTTCATGGAGAATCTTTCTGGTGGTGGTGCCGCATCATTCTTGCACTTCCTAATGTTGTGCCCAAATTGCTGACACCTCATACACTTGATTGTATATCCCACTCTGCTTGCCCTTTGCATGCTTGACTGGTCTTCAGGGTTTTTTTTTCCTTTGTGTCATTAGGATCCTTCTTTCGAGCCTAGGTGGTCTACCTGAAGGCCTTCTCAATTTTGGGGAGAGTATCCTTGCATATTTCAACCTTTCCCAAAGCAATGAGTTCAGAACTGGGTCTATGGTGCCTACAATTGTAAGAATTATTAAATTGCACAAATAGAAGTTAGTGGAATTAGTGTGCTAACATAAGTTGTGAAAACTTTAAAAGAAGGTATACCTTCATAAACTTTTATGTATGTCCTCCTCCTGTAACTTGTATCACAATATTCCTCGACACTCTTCCTTCGATTTCTTAGACATACTACTACATGCCTACACACCACCCCACTTAACTGCCACTCTCCACAGTCGCAACTTCTTGCTTCTAGGTCCACACAGTAGTTATTCCCATGTTTCATTATCTCATACTTGATGTCAGATGATTTGAAAATGAAACAAGCCCTTGGCTTGTCGTATTGCTTCTTCAATTTATCTCTAATCTTTGGGGTGACAATACCTGTGTACTTTTGAAAATCTCCCGCTTCTTCTGTAGTCTCATCATCATCAATCTTCTAACCTTTTCCAACAATGTTATAATTGGGCAATCCCTAGCCTTCAATATGTACTTCTTCCAAGCTTCGCATATGTTGTTGCACAATAAATCAAACTTGTTTGAATCTGGGAAATGAGATCTTGCCCATTTATTGGGATCAATATCCATCCACCATTTTGCAGCCTCTTCATCTATTTTCTTAATTATTTCCATTGAATACTCCCACCCATGCTTGGTGTGAGATCTTGCTGCAGCCCATATTTCACGTTGTAAGTCTAGTCCTTTAAACCTTTTCCCAAAGTTTGCATAGATATGTCGTACACAGTATCTAACATGAGCTTCAGGGACAAGCTCTTTGAAAGTCTCAAGTAACCCCTGCATTAGATGACATATGTGAAATAATAAGTTTGCAGCCAATAAGTTTACAAACAGTAAATTGGTAAGAAAACAGTAAATTCTTACAAAAGTTAGCAAGTAAACTTTTGTAAGAAAAAAGTAAACATGAATTACTACCTTCTGCCTATCTGAGATGAAGGTCCATCCTTGCACATTTACAACCCCAATTGCTTCTATCAGATTTGTTAAAACCAAGTCCATGTGTCCTTATTTTCCACACCCACCAGTGCCCATGTAATTGGCCACATTTGGTTATTGGGGTCTCTTGAACATGCGATAAGTAAGACACCACCAGAAACAGTCTTCAAATGACACTCATCCATACCAATTATCCTCCTACAACCATTCAACATCCCTTTAACAAGTGCACCAAAGCAAACAAACATACCATAGAATCTCTTATCCTCACAACCAACTATATTTTCGATTCTGATGATGGCCATAGTGCCGGGCATTTTCTTCATCATTGCGTTGGCATAATCCCACAATCTGTTGTATTGCTCTACATGTTTCCCTTCCACATCATCTAATGCCACTCTCCTTGTCCTATAAGCCGTCTGTTTGTTGACAACAACTCCATAATCTCTATTAACGGCTGATATGAAGGCATGCACATTCCAATTCGAATCATCTCGAAAGAGTTCTATGTATTTGTTAGCTAACCATGAAGCAGTCAATTGACTATTTTTCATTGCCCTCTCACAAGTGCATTCTTCGCATAGAGACACAATACTGAATACCTTTTCATTTTCTTTCCATGCACCTCCAACATAGAAAGGACACCCATTCTGATCAGTAATCCTCTTCGCATCATTCCTTCTCCAAAACAGATCAAATCCATTCTTGATGGCCCACTCTCGTAAACATGCTCTAAAGTCACTAGCATGAGGAAACTCCATACCAACTACAATCACGGGTTCCACCAAATGTTTCTCTTCATTGTATTGGATTTTCTCCCAATTGTCATCATCTGAACATCTTAGTTCTCCCAATTCATCACTATCTGCGCAGTCTGAATCCACATTTGTTGCATCACATTCATCTCCGCACAATTTCTCCTCTTCTTTTCTCTTTGAACTTGGCTTACCAACTCCATTTTTCGCCTGCTTGGTGACATTAATTACTTCTCTATGTACACTTGTGGACTGACTTGTGATATTAATGGCTTCATCTGTATCTCCAAACGATCCCCCCACTTCAGCACATTTGCTTAGGCCTCCAACTTCTGATTGAACAACCTATGATTGTGTAGGTACTTGAGATGACAACTGGCTATTTCTTTTTTGCATTGTGAGATCGAGAGCTTCAGATATGATATCATCAGGTATCTCATCAATGGTAACATCATCTGAAGGTTTATCCTGAACGGTAATATCATCTGCAAATTATTAAAACCCATCATGAGTTATATATATTAGTACATTGTGTGATCATTTGAAATTGTATAAACTTCTATCGAAGGAAATACAAGAACATACCTTCCATCACTACATCTACAATGCTGATTTGTTCCTTAGATACCTTAGATTCAACATGTTTCCCTTCCACCCCCATCCGTGTATCAATATACATATATACTTCACCCACTTCAAATTCTGTAGGTTTATTCTCAACGGTAATATCATCTGCAAATTATCAAAACCCAATGTGAGTTACATATATTAGTACATTGTGTGATCATTTGAAATTGTATAAATTGTTATTGAAGGAAATTCAAGAACATATCTTCCATCACTACATCCTCAATGTTGATTTGTTCCTTCGATACCAGCTTGTCTACCTCAGATTCAACATGTTTCCCTTCCACTCCCATCCGTGTATTAACATACATATATACTTCACCCTCTTTAAGTTCTATAGGTTTATTCTCAACGATAATATTATCTGCAAATTATCAAAACCCAAATTTAGTTATATATATTAGTACATTGTGTGATCATTTGAAATTGTATAAACTACTATCGAAGGAAATACAATAACATACCTTCCATCACTACATCCTCAATGCTGATTTGTTCCTTCGATACTAGCTTGTCTACATCAGATTCAACATGTTTCCCTTTCACCCCCATCTGTGTATCAACATACATATATACTTCACCCACTTCTGGTTCTACATTGTGTTCTTCCCACATCTTCATTGTATTCACATTGTCATCTACCAATCTGAAATTCTCAGCTAACTCCCCAACTCCTACTTTGTAGTAGATGACATGGGTCTCATTATAGTCAGAAACTTTCTTCAGAATGTTCTTGACAGCTTCCCATCTTATCAATTCAGGAATGATGAATCTATATCTCCCCTTCTTGCCACCCACATATTCCCATTTGTGATTCTTGACACAGTATCCATCGCACAGAATGTTCATGTTTAACATTATCCTCACTTACATTCCAAAGATTGAATTCAAACAAGAACAATCTAAACTCACAAAATTCTTCATCTCAAACATCACATTTTGAAACCACTGTTTTATATAACAGCACATTCCCCCCAAATCACTATTTCAAAAAAGCCAACATTTTTAAAATCACTGTTTGTAAAACCCTAGCCCCACACCACATTAACAATAAAAAATTGGTCAAAATTGGTCCCTCACACCACATTTTTATATGATTCGAAACAGCAGAATACCCAACCCTATAAATAGATCCATCCACCAAGATAAGGAAAGAAAATAATGGAGAACTAACTTTGTTCGATTGCGACGATTCGATTGCTGAGCTTCGATTCGATCAGTCGCACCCTCAAAAATTCCTACTTTCCGTCAAGTTTAGGGTTCGGAGAGAGTTCGTATAGCAATCGCTGAGCTTCACTCCGAGAATTGCTTCACTTCCTTTCGTATCGAATCGATGGGGGTAAACTAGGGTTCCATCTGATTTGGTATTTTTTTGCGCTGAGTAACTGGAGGAGGAGGAGAAACGAAAAGTTTTCTTATTTATAAAAGGGTATTTTGATCAGAAAATTAGGTTACGTGCAATGCACGTGCAACAAAACTAACGGTTTCAAACTCTGTATGTCTGTGTTTTGTTAAACTGAAGTATTGTGCGGTTTTTTTATTAAATAAAAACATAAAGCGGTTTTTTTTTAAACGGCCAAAAGTTTAGTGCGGTTTTTTTAAACTTAGCCTATGTTATATATTTCGTCAAATACTCTATCGTAAGCCTCACCCCTCCCTCTATTTATACGGGAAGAGCTAGAGAAGTATTTGTGAGACAATAATATATTCTGAATATATGATTTCTTCTCATTATTTTTCTTTAGTCATAAGAGGATGTACATAGAGAAGTTTCTCATGAAGAACATGAAAAATATATTTATTTTACTTAGGGCTTAAACCATCTTTCTAAGATAAGATGCCAAGCATGAACTTGAACTCACTGGCTCGGTCCATAAGCCCAACCGACTAACACAATGAAAAATTTTTAATTAATTATATTTATACAAACTAGTAGTTTACACATGCGATGCACGTTTTAATAAATATAGTTTTTTAAAATAAAAATTTAGACATAGTCTTGATTTGAACCTGAGGCCTCCTTTATAATAGTTATGTACGTGCGTTGCACGGGTTGGTAGAATGACAAAATATTTACAAATGACACTAAGGCCTTCTCCCACTAAAATATTAGAGATTAGAGATATTAGTCCCTTTTTTTTTTTGCTGACCCTTTTTTTAATAAACTGAGAAAGCCTAGCATAATTCATTAATTTGTGCTAAAATTAAGACAAACAAATGATGGCTCCATAACTGGGATCTATTCTTTTTAGGCCTGCTAACTTGTGAGAGATTGGTCCAAAAATACAGGTTGGTGTTAAGAAAAATGGAGTGCGCCTTATGATTCAGGATTTTTTTTTTAAAAAAATTAAATATCAGAGCCAGGTTTAGGGGTGGCATTGGGGCTGGTTCAGCCCAAGCAGGCTAACCGGCTTGGCCCGGCCCAGAGTGCTCGAGCTTGAGCCCGGCCCGGGCCACCACCAACCGGGTCAAATTGGACCCGAACCACTCCGCGACGAGAGCTTGGCCGGTCGTCGATAGGCATGTTGAAAAACCCACGCTAATTTGGTCCGGCCCGAGTTGAACCGGTCCGGGTCTGCCTGACCAGAACAAGGATTTTTTATTTTATTTTAATTTTTTGCTATTTTTTTTTGTTTTGAACGTTTTTTTTGCTGCAAAATATATGTATATATATGTATATATATACTACAAAATATATGTATAAATGTGTATAGATATACTCTAAAATATTTCAAAATTTTATAAAAAATGAGTGTGGATATGAAATTATTTTATTACTACCCACTACTTAATTTGTCAACCCCGACCATAGCTATATATAGCTAACTCCACCTCACTTCTCGCATTTTCCCAATGTGGAACTAAAAGTTTTCAAAGCTTAAAATCCAAATACATTTAGTCCCACATTGATGAGATGAGAGAAGTAAGGAAGTGGAGTTAGCTATAAATAGCTAGGGTAGGATGGTCTAAATTCAATCACTCAAAATTTTTTCATTTATTCTACTCTATTAAAAAAAATATTCAAACCGTCATAGGCCCGGCCCGGCCCGGACCCCAAGCAAGGGGCCTAGGATCGGGTCCGGGCCTCTCCTTCCCCCACTCCAGCCTGGCCCGGCCCGTACCGAGAATGCCGCCAGCTCAGCCCGCCATGACCTAGGCTCAGGTATGGCCCGGTGGTTATTGGCTCGGCTCGACCCTCCGATCTTGAATACCACCCGTAGCAAGGTTTCTAGCCTTGGGTTATGTTGGTTATGGTCCACTACGCTTCTGTTGCGCCACTCTGACGTGGTGATAAATTGCACTATATTTCTCGAAAATCATCTAAGCAATACTCAGATAAGTTGTACAATGTTACATTCATGACTCCAAGTAAATAAAGAGAATGGTTCTAGTATTGTTCATAGGATTTCAGTCAAAAAAAAAGTATTGTTCATAGGACGATGATAAATAAAAGGATAAATTTTACTAAACCACCCATGTTTAGGAGTTTTTACATATAACACACTGATTCGTTTTTTATCAGTAATAGGCCACCTTTCGTTAGTAAGATCCGTAAATAAGTCACCCTCCATCAATTTACTCAATTACATGTATAATTTGGATCACTTCATACCTAATCTACCCCCTGCTTAATTATTTAAGTGTTTATTTTAAAATATATATTTTTTCTTTTTTGAAGAAAATGTTTTAAATTTTAAAAATATTCAAGGAGGATGTAATAATAGAAACAAAGGTGAGGTTATTTTCATTATTACTTCTATTTTTTTATTTTTATCATTTTTATTAGTATCATTTGTGTAATCCCTGTTCCCTATATTTGTATTTTTCTGCTTTATTTCATTTCACTGTACTCTATTTATCAATTCAAAATCTTGTATTTTGTTTCCAGCTCTAATAAAAGTCATTTTTTGTGTTTCGACTCAATTTTGTGCTCAATCAACTTCAATTGCTTTGTTCTTATCAGCTCTAAATTTGCTATTCTTCATGGGGAATTGACCGATTCAATTCACCTAATTCATATAGCCTAATTATATTGATTTTTGACTTAATCTCCTTTTGGATCCTACTCAAACCCGCTATCCAATAACCCAAAGACCGCAACCCTACTATATATAAAACCCTGACCTAATTAACCCTAACCCAAATTACTGTTGAAATCCAATTACACAGCCACTTATACTATTCACCATCCCCTACCTCCCGCCTCTTCGTCTCCCATCGCCATCCCTCCCTTCGACCTCAGCCTCAAACCCCATCATCCCCGTTTCCTCCTCTCCTCGACACCCCCGTCGTTGAGTCTCCGCTCTCGTCAACCCATCATCCTTCTCGCCTCACCACCGAAACCCATCACCTCGTCGTCTTCGCTCCCGAAACTCATTACCCCCTCGACCCTGTGCTTCACCCTCGTCGTCATCCCCTACCTCTACACCCCCCCCCCCCCCTTCCGTCACCTCGCCATTGCCGCAGTCTCTGAAGTCCCCAAACTCCACCATTGCTCCTCCTCTGTTTTTCCCCTCCAAACAGAGCTTCGTCGACTGCTCCCTAGTCGAGTCCTCGACGACGACGCCGCAATGCCGCAGTAGCCAGTCGTACTTCTCCCGCCTTGCCGTTGTTGATCGGGAGAGAGATCGAATTTGAATCTCAGCCATCCGATCTCCTCACGATCGTCGCCATCATCAATCAGATCAGATCTGGACCTCCCAATCTCTTCGCGATTCGGATCATCTTGATCATCACCATCAGAACGTTCTGGGCCATCCGATCTCATCATCATCTTCAGCATCAGCCAGATCAAAACTGAGCCATCGATTCTCTCGATCTTGATCGTTGAATCTCAGTCGCCGATCTTGATCGTCATCAAGATCCGTGCCAATCTGATCCACCTGATCTCGATCGTCGATCAACGTCCTCATCCAATTAAGGCAAGTATCTTCTTGTACAATACGTTGTTCTAGTACAAGCTTTTATTTGAAAATACCGCAAGTAGATTGTAGTTGCGACTCCTCTTTGGCTTATCATTCGATGATCTCATTTTACTTGTTGCCATCCTTAACAACTCCATAATCATAAGAGTCACAATCTTTCATTGATATATTCGTTTCACAACTAGTTGGATCCATTTTATTATCTAATCATTTGAACACATGAAATTAAGAACCACCTTGACTTGTAGATGTATGTTGTATGATGTATGTGGTGATTTTACTTTCTTTTGAGTTGAGAAACAAATTTGGCTTGCTGATTTGATATCTATTACATCCTGATTTGTACGACATACTAATTTAGACTCATAATAGTCATTAATCAAGCCATTTTTATATACAAGAAACCACTTTTGTTGTTATTCCTGTTTTTACTTACTGCTTCGACCCTGATAACATCAGAATCTAGACTTGAGTTCTAAACATGAAATGTAGCCCCAGATGTCTAGTTTACTACCCTTTTAACGGAATTGAATTCTGAGTTATAGTTTGTGATTTATCGCAGTTTTACTGCTGCTGTGTCGTAGAATTCCAGATTCATAGATTTGCTGCATCACTTTAATTTACAATTAAATTAACTATACTGCCTGTAAGATAATGACTTAAAATTTTGCATACTGATACTATACACACTAGAGGACGTTCCCTAATTAAACTGTAATTAATTAATGAAATTTTAGACCTGTTTCATATTTATAAACACAATTTTACAAGTTCTGGCTGAACACAAATACTGTGTAGTTTGCTGTTTTGACACCAGTTGCTACAACTTTCATGTATCTTATTTATATGCGCTGGAACCGGAAAGGAGTAGTTTCTAAATTTTCTAACAGGTCCAGATTTATATTTCTGTAGCAACGGGAATCTTAGTTTCGGTGCAGCAACGTCTTGTTGTCCAGAATTGAAATTCTCGTCGTTCTAGATAATTTTAATTTGTTTTGACCCTCGAATGTACTTCCTACCTAGCTTAAACTTGTTCCCTGTTCTTGATAATGTTTACTTGCCCTGTTTCGCAAACTTTCATGTTTGTCTTAATAATAATAATAAATAACAAGCCGGAGTTTGAGGGAAAGACCATAGTAGTGGACAACATAGGTAAGTGTACTCAGAAGGGGGCCCGTGTTTCCCACTTGATACTTGTTTCATGAACTAGTTATATTATTATTCGATTCATGAACTAGCATATTATAATTCGATTCATGGACTGATTATATTAACACTTGATTCATGAACTAGTATATTATTATTTGATTCATGACTTGTCATATTATTACTTGACTCGTGAACTAGTTATATGATTACCCGATTTATGAACATGCTTGCTTGATACTTGATGTCTGGGTACACCGCCCTATAAAATCCACCACTAGGCCCAAAAAGTAATTGTTTGTATGTAGCAACCATGTGGTAAATAAATGGGACGCATGAAGTGCTACCTAAATAGAATTAAAAAATAGACTTAAGAATAACTTATCACTTGTACACACTTGACACCTTACGTGATACTTGTTACTTGACACTTGTTACGGGATACTTGTTACTTGACGCTTGATACAACTACATGCTCACTTGTTACTTGTTCCTGCCACTTGTATTTGTTACCCGATCCTGTTATTTGATTTGTCTTACTTGCTAGCTAGCCTCTTAAACTTCACTACTTATTACATCCTTGTCAATCATGTTGTACACTCTTGATTCCAAATCTTGTTTCATATTTTCTTGCACTTATTTTCATACCCTTGCTTGTACTACTTGCGGCCCGAACTTGCACTAAGGGCATGTGTCTTTGTTTCTCTATTTTTCTTCTGCATGATATATACACTTTTTGGAGACCAATTGCCTGCTAGATTTGGTGAGCAAACGTTCTAGACTTCACTTGGGAAAACTTGCTTTAATTATTTGTATTTGAGTTTATTTAATTCTTGTTGCTACTTAAAACTTGTAACGGGCTTGTAGTCCCGAAGTTTTTACTTTTGATCTAGATCTTGAATTTATTTGGAATATTTATATTTGTTTTAAATATTTTCTGTTGATTAATAAATTATTCGTGCATGCGTGGTTGAATATATTTTACTATATTTCTTGTTATGATGCTGAGTTGATTCTACAGCTTATGAATGATGAAAATCATTCGCTGGGCTTTGTCACGTACTCGTATTCCGTATTCCTTTTTGGAAAGCGGAGCGTGACAATTGGTTAGTTAGGTTAACGGAGAGGTGAAACCGGACATTCCACTCCCCTAATCTGACAGTGTTATCACAGGAGAAGATGGTTTTCATCAAAAACTAAATTAGGGTGAGATCATTTATGACAAAAAAAAAATATCAGTTGGTTATTCATTAGAGCATACACAATCGTAATTGCTTAAATATAGCAAAATGTATAATATACGTATAACAAAGTCTCATTTGCTGCAGTAGTTAAATATTATAATATAGCAATCAAAAATAAAATATAATCGGACACAACTTGAAACTCCGTCGGAGGGAAAAAAAAGAAGAAGAAAATATATATATATTTTACCATGGGACGGATCTTCAAGATCTGAAGATCTGTCCCATCCCATCCCCACATTAACCCACTTTCAACCGGCCCTAATTACCCCCTAAATTGCCCACTAATTAATATAACCCCCTAATTAACCCCTAATTAATTATTTAAGTATATTTAACTAAGCCTAAGTATAATTAATCATTAAATGGACTTTGAAGTTGGACGGATGGTGAAATTCCGACCAACACACAATTGCTCATGGGACGGATAGTGAAGTTCCGTCCGAGGAAATTTAATAAAAAATTAATTTTTTATTTAGGACGGAACTTGATGTTCCATCCGATATAAAAAAATTAATTTTTATTTGGGACAGAACTTGAAGATCCGTCCGCTATAATATGCATACTCTCATATCTATTCTCAAATATAGCGATCTAATATAGCGAATCTGCCAATATATGAATAAATAGCAAACAACTGCAGAAGCGCGTTTGCTATTTTATGGATAATATAGAAATTTAGCAAACAACTGTGGATGCTCTTAGGGACAAAACTGAGGGTAGTTTTGTAAAATTTACCCTAAATTAAACTAGGGGTTCAGTACATAAATTATTAAACTGTAAATTAAGAAGAATAAAATTTGTCTAGCAGATAGAGGTTATATCACCAAAAAAGAACCATCTTTCTAAATATTTACGTACCACTCAATCCTAGAAGAAACAAGGGTGCCAATTGGTTGGGATCAGGTAAAGATGACAAGTAAAAGCTCAGAGACGTACTTCCGCTTCCAATAAGATATATTCGGAATTTACAATAATAAACTTTACAAGAAATGAAGGGAGAACTGGAGATTCAAAATCACTAAATCAGGATTCGTGTTTTCAGATTATCCATTTGTAGTACGATTTAAGGAGAAATATGACTGCACTTTTTATGCAAACATCATCAAATAATTAGGTATTATGACTTGAGGAAAATGCAATATACCATGTAAACAAAAGAGTACAAAAAAAATCGCTTCCCACTCAAGTAACTAATAGTCATTACTGAAGTAGTACAAATTGTATTTTCCAAAACTAACTCACCATCATTGTTGTCCAAATCCAAAACTAACTCACCATCATTGTTGTCCAAATCCAAAACTAACTCACCATCATTGTTGTCCAAACCTCGTTGCATTCTGTGGCAATCATCGGATCAATCATAATGTTGTTAACATCAATCTTTGAATTTGATCGAGAAAAGAATCAAGACAATTAAAGCCAGGTGCGCAAGTTCAAACTGTTGGTTTACCTTCATAAAAAAATACACCCCAAGTCCACACCGGAGAAAATCAAAGCTTTAAAAGCAAAAAACAGAAATTAACCATTAACTACAACAGTTTACAAATTACTACTATTCTCTATTGTTTTCATCAACAAACACCTGATACCCCATAAAAATTTAATGAGAAGATACCGACTCCGAACTAAACGAGCTGGCCTCACAAGCTACTCAAAACTAAAAAACTCACATTAACAAAGGGAAAATTGCTGCTTTTACTATGAAAATTACCACGCAGATCTAAAACTGCAGAAACAGAGACATTTTAAATTCGCGGATGACAGGCTCCATCGACGTTAAAAACATACATTCGCCAATGGGGAATGCTTTTTGTCGACAGACATGGCATTCAACGGCCAATCAAGATGGATGTATCACATTCGGCCAACCATGTACTCACATGAAATGCCAACTCATTTATGCTCAACTGAAATATCATAGTCAAGAAATTATGGTCAATTGAACAATTTTGCATCAAGTCAAGCCAAGACATTAAATGATAATAGGGAAAGTACTCACATGGCTGTTTTTGAACATCCTAGTGTCTACAGCCACTTAGATTTAGAAATTTTGGATATACCCCATTTTTTCAAAGTTCATGTAGATATTCAAACTACTTTGTAAAAGTATCAGATATCGCATGTAATAAAGGTAATTTCGGACGAACCAGAGGTACCCATAGGTAAAGTTCCCATCAGATCGGTGTTTTATACTATTTTATTTAGCAAAAAATAAATCTAAGCTCATTATCGTAGTGATATATTCTAACATGTTTTTCTGTCCTCATTCAGCAACATGAAATTAAGAAACAAAATATATCAAACTAAACAGGTACCAAAGAAAGTTGATTTCAAAATAGGGGTAGGGAAACATATTTCTTGGAACTACAATACGGTGGCATAATTCCGACAGTTTGATGTTATTCCTATAATATTGGGGTGGATCTCACAAAGTACTTCTTCATGCCAGCTTACATTTTAGAGAAAAAGGACTTCTGTACAGAATCTCAACCCTAAAAAATCAGTACAAACCTGTGAATCTTCTAAGTGTGCAGTTCCCGTTCATGAGGTTAGGTACAAGCCTTCTCCTCTCTTGGCCTATAGATAAGATTTCCTTCATTCTTTGGGGCCAATCAGAATTCAACCTCCTTGCAAAATCTTCTACTTCCCTGTATCAGTTAAAGCAAATAAAATAAGACAAATCTGTATGCAGGTGCATAAAGAGTTATAGACATTAAGCATGACAAGTAAAATGAGTTCATTAAGTTTATCAAATTCAATGTAGTGCAGTAAACTATTTTTGATAGAACTAACAATATAGTTATCAAATGCTTATGTCAGGTCTAAATTCAATTACCAGCGTGAAGAACAACATGAAGAACGATGTTGTGATGTTATACAGAAGCAAGTAATGCAAAAAAAGAACGGCCTAGTCATTGTCTTATAGTTATTATAGTAAAATGAATTTATTTATGGTAACAACTACCCATCTCATTTTCAAACAGATAGGATGTGAATCATCAAATCAGATAGTATCAATTTATTATTATAATACTCCTTACTTCTTAAAGAGCAGGAAAGATAAAGAGCTAAAATAAAAAGTTATCCTTCTCAGGTATTAAAATGTTTTGTTTAACGTATTAAGGTCAAGTAGTAGTTGAAGTTAGAACTACAGTTATGGACTAGGAAGCACAGATACTTCCAAATGACCGACGTACCCGTGTCGGGTGTGTATCGGGTGCCGATACTCCTTGGATACTCCCGGGTGCGTACCGAAGGAGCACCCAAAATGTTTAATGCATTTTTCACAACTTTTAGACACAATTATATTTAGATAAATTCATGGGGTCCTAGAGTAATTTCAAAAGTTTATTTTTTTTACAATTATGCTCAAACACAGAACAAATCTACACGAAGATTTGATAGTTAGAATGTCATTACTTTTCTCCAAAATGCTCATAAATTATAATGTATTCTTATAGTTCCAAGAAATTGTTTAAATGTTTGCATTTTTAACAAAAAAAATATTTTTATATCTACAAATATAATATGAATTATTTTATATTTAACGTACCCACCAACGCACCCGTATCCTACTTTTTTGTAAAATCATGTATCCCCGTACCCGTGTCGTATCGTACTCGCACCTCGTACCCGTATCCGTGCTTCATAGGTTATGGACATGTTAATATGAATCTCTTCCATTACAACCACATGTTATGAAAATTCCTTCTCAAACTCCCTTTCCTCTCCCATATTTTTCCCGAGTGTGATTAAAGTATGTCATTTGAAATTCCTTTTCAAATGACTTGATTTTATATTTCTAGACTAATTTAGTCATGTTGATCGCTTCCCTATATAGGGAGGTCTTCAAGAGAGCTTTGAACGATTCAAACCATTCATCTTGTTTAATCATGGGACATCAAGTCATTTGAACTTCATTTGCCCTTCCATCATATCATTATAAAAATAAAGATACTTCAGCAATACAATTTCTTAATATTTTAGTTGCAAGGGGAAAAAGATTTCGAGAGACTTGATTCCACGTTCTTAGATTAGTTTAGGCATTTTTAACAAAATGAACGGTTCAGATCGGCCTCTCCATGATGAAAGACGACGGCCTTGGGCTCTCCCACCTTATCGGGAGCTCAAAGCTCTCTTGAAGATTTTCCTAGGTGGGAGGGGTTGGGGGGTGAATTGTTTGAATGCGGCGAATCTGACCAAGGTTTTAAATGGAGAATGTTGGTGTTGTGTTGGCTAATTGGTCCAATAATGTCAGACAAGATATATTGGCAGGATACCTAATATATGTCAGGTGTTATGTAGAATTCAAGAACATATCCTAAATGTGTAGAATTCAAAAACATATCCTAAATGTGATCTCCATGACATTTACATACATCACACTATCAGATATAACATATGACTAACACAAATAATATAAAATTAAATGTATTAACAAATGCAACATCCACTACGCACACATTGCACATAAACTCCATACAATGAAGAGAACAAACCAAGATTAAATGAAGAGAACAAACCAAGATTATAAATGAGGTTGATTTAAATAATGTCACTTTAGATAAATATCTCTCCTAGGTCAAAAACGTGCCAGATAATGTTAGGATGAGACTCAAATCCTTCTATCCCACTCTCATTATAAGACATATAGGAAAACTCTATTAAAAAAAACAAAGAAATGAGATAAAATAACTAAAGCCAAAAATGATCTAACATTATGATTGATATAGCTCGAGTCAATTAGGGATCAATTTGAACCTTAGTTCTCCCCCATGAGAAATTCTATTGTAATTGATGATAGCCGATATAAGATCACTACAAGACCCATCTCTCGATAAACATAGAATGCAATTCCATAAGTTGGGCAACTTTAAGAACATGTCTCAACACGTACGGGAGGCACCTTGGATGATATTTTTGGGGAAATATCGGATTCATTCAATATGTCAAGGACATATTTCAAAAAAAAAAAAACATGGGGATTCTTAATGGGATATTGGTGTATTAACTGTTCAAAATTGATCTGCAAGATCACTCAAGTGGGGGTATTTATCTCTAATATTATAATCGGAGAAGAGTTGTCATTTGTAAATCTATCTACTTACGTGCATTGCACGTGTAACTCCAACTCTCCCATTATACTCTTTATACTTAAAAAAAATACTAACTTACGTGAAGCGCACGTGCAACTCCAACTCTCCCATTATACTCTTTATACTTTAAAAAGATATATTTTTATTCAAACGTGCATCGCACGTGCTAAATACTATTTGTTTTGAGTTGTGATCGGTAAATTGTAAACCTCCAAAACAAGCTAGATTTATTTTATGGAAGGAGTAGATCTGAAGCTTTAACATGACGCTGCATTTATGAACATTCAGATTGAGCAATTGCTAATGGAAAACTTGGGAATTTCTTTTAGGACAGAAAACCTTAGAAAGGAAGGCAACAAGACATTGATCAAAGAATTCAAAAAAAAAATTTAACTCGATGGGTGGAAGGGAAAGCTTATTCCCTTAAGAGGTCGCATCATATTGCATAAACTAACTCCTCTATCGCAATATACTATTGACCTATTTTTGAAATGCCTCTTTCTAGTTTTTGGAGAGGAACTCGTGGAATTAAGGATATATTCCTCGCTAGCACGGCATACTCTGTTGGTAATGGGAGACAAACAGTAAAAAACTGAGTATGGCACGGTTTGGGTTCTTGCTAAGGTCCGGGTACTGGATATTTGTAACAGCGTAGTTAGGGGTGGCAATGGGTAATGATAAACCCATTTACCATAACCCATTTACCCTATGGTGAGTTCTTGCTAAGGTTCGGGTACTGGATATTTGTAACAGCGTAGTTAGGGGTGGCAATGGGTAATGATACACCCATTTACCATAACCCATTTACCCTATGGGTAAGAGTACCTGTAGGACTTTCTTACCCACGGGTACGATTAGGGTAAATTTTTGTATCTGTTCAAATAGGGTAGCTTAAGGATAAAAGTATGAGAATATCTAACTGTTTACCCTAAGGCTGGCAATTGACCCGAACCCGGACCCGAGCCCAATCAAGTCTGACCAGTTTTTAGGAAGACTCGGCCCTTTTTTTCAATTTTTTCGGATCCTGACTCAACAATTAAGCCCAATTTAATTTTCGGGCCGGGTTCAGGTGTGTATGGGTCCGACCCAAACACAACCCGATTTATAGAACTTTATCAAAGGTTCAGGTGTGTATGCCCCTTCATTTCTCTCTTTCCCGTTTTCCCCTTTCCCGAGTGTGTTGGATTGCTGCCCCTTCGTCTTCAAAACGCCCGACCTCTTTACCCCAAATTCCTCAAACGCAACCCCTCTCTCCCTATCTTTCTCATGGCGGCGCAACCGGCGACTGATGTAAAACGTAATCCTAAATAGAGAATTTCAAGAATCTTAAAAGATTAATTTTACCAACATGTAATGGGAATCAAAGTTAGAATTTTAAACAATTAATCGGTTTAATGGATTTTCAAGAATTGAATTAAGTTTAACAAGCCCAATTAATAATTCAGTTCTAACAATCAATAACTAAATCCCTAAGCGTTCTTAGCAAGTAAAAGGTTCAATATTGATTCGCATTCTAATTAGGAAAGTGGAATACTCAATCTCGATATTTATGATCGACAGTTAAATTAAATAATATAGTAGAGATGATAAAGCAGTATAACACAAATATTTGAGAAGTGGAAAGAGTATACCGCAAGTTTGAAGAACAATTGCGACAATCGAAGAGGAAGCTACTGTTGGGATGGTGGGAGGCTGGAGGCACACAGCGGAAGCGGGTCTGGGGGTCGCGAGCAGGAGGGGATCGCCGGCAGGGGCGCGACACTCCAGGCGGGGCACGGGGTGTGCAACGGGAGTGTGCAGGCGGCGACGAAACAACGACGACGGTGGGCTGTCGTGGATAGGTCACGAGGTGGTTGCGTGGCTGGCACTGGTTGCGTCGCGACGGCACGACAGGAGAAAGGGCATCGGGACTGACGGAGCGGCAGGTAGGGGGGCGTCGAGGAGTTGGGAGGGTTTCGGAAATCGGTGGAGGGAGAGGAAGATGAAGAGGGATTAGGGTTTGGGTTTAATTGTATTTGGGGGATTAGGGTTTGATTTTTAATTTGGAAAATTAGGGTTAGGAATTTGTATTGGATTTGGGGATTTAGGGTAGTTTTAAAGTTTATCACAAACCCTAATAATGGGATCTCAATTGTATCACACAAAGAGAGGAAGAGCAAAACTCGAACACAATAATTTTTTTAATCAAGAATGACATAACTTCTCATTAATCTCAAGGCCTATAAATAGGCTCAAAACAAATCTTGATACAAATCTCAAAATATTCTAAAAATCTCAAAAATATTCTAATGCATAAAAGAAAGATTACATATGGCTATAATTGCCAAAAATAAATATGGTACTGAAATAAAATACTAAACTAAATAGAATAGATGTCCTCATCAGCGACTCATCCATTTTTCTTCATTGCTGATGCCCCTTTCTCTTCCCAACCCCAAATTCAATTTTTGATTGCTTCTTTCTCTTTAGACTATTTATATGTAGTGTTTTCATATTCTTTTCCATCATCAATATATGATTTAGGTTAACAAACAACAAAACGATCCCCCTCTCTCTATCTCTAGTCTCAAATCTCAACCCTAACCCCAACCCTGCCCCCAATTCAATGTCATCTCTCTACAATCTGAAGAAGGAATCTCGAATTCTCAATATGAGAAGATCAAGATCTAAGCTAAGGTACTACCGTTTCTTACTTTTCTTTCTTACAGTAAATTTTAATTTTCTCTATTTAAGATATGGAGCAATTTTCCTTTTTGTACAGAGAGTTTTTATACATTGAGTTTCATCAAAACAAAACCAGTAAACTCACATCATTGAAAATACACTTTTGCGTGCAACTGAAAATATTTTTAATGATAAGGATGTGATCTAAGTTTGAAAAAGATAACTGTAAATGATACAACAATGATTTGAGTTTGAAAAAAATAACTGTAAATATTTTTAGTGATAAGGATGTGTTAGCTAATATGGAGAAAAAAAGCTTTTATACAAGGATAGTTACTTATGTTAGAAGAGCAGATTCATATTTATTAGAAAACTAGATTTACCCGTGGCCACGTGCCTAAGGCACGTCTTTAGAACAATACAGCATATGAAAAGCCTTGTAAACACTAAATCCACAATTATGTAGCTGAAGTTTGAATAGTATGACAATAATTAGTTGTAAATAAAAGTCCATGTTTCCATTAGTATATGATGAAAAATAATTATAAATTGGGGTATAAAAGTCCATGTTTCCATATATTTATATAGGGAAAGCTTCGGTTGTGCACTACCTCTAGTGTGCACTAGGCCTTCGGCCGTTCATATCGACGATCCGAACCGTTCACAATGATCTACACATCTAAATTAGTCTAAATATGTAAAATCAAATCATTTGAAATTCATTTGCCCATCCATCATGTGACTATAAAAAATAATGATTTTCAGCCATACAATTTTGTAACACTTCAATGGATGGGTAAATGAATTTCAAATGATTTGATTTTACATATTTAGACTAATTTAGATGTGTAGATCAATGTGAATGGTTCGGATCGTCGATATGAACGGCCGAAGGCCTAGTGCACATGCCGTGTGCACTAGAGGAGTGCACAACCAAAGCTTTCCCTATATATATATATATATATATATATATATATATATATATATATATATAAAGAGAGAGAGAGAGAGAGAAATAATTAATTAAATAAATGAGTTGTTTTGGAGGGGGGCGGGGAATTTGACAATGGATGGGTAAATGAATTTCAAATGATTTGATTTTACATATTTAGACTAATTTAGATGTGTAGATCAATGTGAATGGTTCGGATCGTCGATATGAACGGCCGAAGGCCTAGTGCACACGCCGTGTGCACTAGAGGAGTGCACAACCAAAGCTTTCCCTATATATATATATATATATAGAGAGAGAGAGAGAGAGAGAAATAATTAATTAAATAAATGAGTTGTTTTGGAGGGGGGCGGGGAATTTGATTTTGAGTTTTGAAGGAAACTTTTGGAGGGAAAATGTATTTTGTGATGTTAGATCTGGGCCTTTGATTTTGGGAGGATTGAAGGAGAGTCACTTGATAGCTTTCTTTGTGTTTTATTATATAGATATCAAGGGGTGCAGATAGCTTTTTAACTCATAAGCTTTAGATCCTATTCTCTTGCTATTTACTACTAACAAGAGTTTTGTTTGTTTAAAAATTGTGCTACTTTGTTATATTTTATTGTTTCCTCACTAGTTTTGTGGAATTCAAGTATTTCCAGGAGGTACTTTGTTTTATTTTCAATGCATATGTTTTACTCCAGTTACTTGATTTTATACTTTTTTGTGTTGATTTGATTACGAATTATGAAGGTATGGATTATGGAGTGAAATAAATTGCTCTTTGATTGTTCGTCAAATTTACTATTTAGCATGTTGGAAGATCAAGTATTTCTATGAGGTTATCGGTAGTTTTACTACTAATATTTGATGGCCATAACAATGATTATCTTTTACAAAGAAGGGAATCAACTTTTTCTTACGGAGCTCAAATGTAAGTTATGAACAACACTCTACAAGTTATCTTCTTCTAATGAATGTTAGTCTTTATATGTAAGTTGTGAATTGTGATATTCATTCATGCAGGTGAGAAAGAAGATGGCAATCTGGTGTTTGTTACTTCTAGGATGAAGAAAAGTAAAGGAACAATTGGGCTTTGTTCACACTGCACATCCACTAGCATCTAAGGTACTCACTAACTAGGCTTAGTTCACACTTGCCTATTATAATTGGAAAACATGCTTGATTTGAGAGTCATCAAGACTATAGCATATCATTTTTTTAAATTTTAATCCTACTTATTGATTGTGTTCATTCTAGTGCAACATATGTTTTAAGTAACTCAAACACTGGTGTTACTCAGTGATCGATGTGAATATGAATATCTGGAATGTGCTTTTATCAAAATTTAAATAATATTGTTAGTATGTGTTTATGTTTGTGCTTGTGCATGGGTGCACATATTTTCCCTTCAAAAGAAATTGATGCCAGCAAAAAAGAAGACTCCAGAAAATAAATAAAATTTATTGAAGTGTGATAATGCATGCTCGTTTGAAATTAAAAGGTTCTTATAGAAAATATGCATATATTTTACTGGGCTTTTATTTGTGCTTAGGAGTAGAATGTAATTCCCTATTATATTTATCTTCTATCTTCTCCTATATTATTTACTTTAGTTCAGTAGGGTTGATTAGGAAAGGCTTTAGATGATGATAATGAAATTCAAAGCTCAATATTTAGAATCTCTACTTTTGCTTCATATCCATTTTTAAATCCAATAACTGTAAGTTGTATGCTTATGGCAAATTTATTCTTTTTCATGTAAGATTAAGATATCTTTGTGAATTAAATTACTTCTTTAACATGCATGAGACATGATAAATTGACAACTGAATGTACTCTATGATTTTTTTCATCTTTCTTCTGTCAATCTTGACTCAGGTCTTTCTTTTTGACAGCTTTGTGCAGCCTTGAACATAAATAAACCACGAGTGGAAAGAGACCTTGATGTGTGCCGCAACCTAGAGTGGATAGAGACCTTGATGTGTACCGCAACCTCAGATCATCCCTCCCATAACGAACACGGAATGGCTCCAGTCGGAGATATAGAAGTCCTTGAAGAGATATTGTAGCAGAAACTTAGCTTCGCAAGTGGATGTCGAGAATGGATGTGGGCAATAAGCTGTTTTGTGATGCCCTGGAATTGCACTTTGGAAGGGGCACAAGCACGGAAGAAAAGGGCAGGAGGCTTCATGAGTATTTTTGAAGCTGTAGAAAACACTCCCTGTGCACCCAAAGCTGGCATAGGTGCATGGACCTTTGATGGTTGAAATGATCGAATCGAGCACTGCACACTCGAGCTCTAACACGTAATATTTGCACACCTCTCTAAATTATTGTAAATTTTAATATACATCTATGTATTATCTATGTGTAACGAATGAAATCTTACATAAGAAGAGTTCAAGTTGTATGTATTTTAATATACGTAAAGCGATGAAAGATAATTACTTTTTATAAAACAATCATGTAATTATCTTTTTAGAAGGAATCAGGCCAGGGCTCAGGCCTTTTTGTGTTTTCACGCCCGGGCTAGGGCCTAAGTTTTGGGAGCCCGACTCAAAATCGGGCCGGGCTTGGACCCTATAAATATTTTCGGGCTCGGGCTCGGGCTTGGGCTTGTATAAGTCCGGCCCAAGCCCGGCCCGTTGCCGGCCTTAGCTTACCCTTCACCTGTTTATATATATGTTTTAGGCTCTTATATGTACACATACATATTTAACATATACTTCATTTTTTACTATTTTCCATGTAAGTGGCAAGTTGTTGCATTTAATCCCTAGAATAATCATGATTCGTTGAGAGTCAATAAGGTGCAATTTCTTCCCTTCAATAGCGCCATTAGTGAAAGTGATAAAGATCACATATTTTAGTTGAAAGGTCGTTCGGTCAAATAAATTATTCGTGTCATGGAACGTGAGAATGTCATTAAACATGGGGAGTCTTCCATTTTTGGAGAAGGATAATCGAAATCTATTTTCGAAAATCAAGAAAAAAGATGGTCCAAATGATGCAATCAGTTTTTGGACTATTGGAGAAATTAACATTTCAATTTCATTTCACGACAAATAAGAATCATAGAGAATGAGTTTTGGTCTTCGACATCTTGTTTTTATTGGGTATAGGAACTATGGTGATGTTTTTTATATCACATACAAGATAAATGTTT
Source organism: Hemerocallis citrina (assembly GCA_017893485.1). NCBI lineage: Eukaryota > Viridiplantae > Streptophyta > Magnoliopsida > Asparagales > Asphodelaceae > Hemerocallis > Hemerocallis citrina. The sequence continues at coordinate 127,988,733 of CM030359.1, read as the reverse complement.
ATGGTATGCCTTTTGAAATTTTTGTTGGTATTAAGAATCATGGAAAGACAATAATATTTGGGTGTGCTCTCCTTCCAAATGAAACTACTACTATCCGATGGTTAATGAAGGTAAATTTTGCAAACTTTCTTAGTCATTCAATTTTTATAAAAGAAAAAATTGTTCTTATTTTTACATTTATTTTTACATGAGTTATCTAATTATATTGCTACTAGTAATCTGCACATGTGATGCACGTTCTCATTAATTATTTTTATATATAACATATAATACGACGTAATCTAGCCTTGAACCTGAGACATGCCTTTACTCAGACATACTCTTTACAAATTACCCCCCAGGGGCACAAACTTTTATTTTATGAGTGGTACTTACGTAAATAATTATGTCGTAAATAAATTTAAACTTTGAGGGTATTATGGTAACTAACAACAATTGAGTAAATGAATGGTTAATATAACTCCACTTAAAAATGAATGATTGAGATTAGATGGTTGAATGTCTACAAATTATAAGTTGTCTACAGATGACAACCCAACTCTACCATTATAATATTGGAGATTTAATTTTGTAGACCTTTCTTGGCATAATGAAGAGGCCTCCACAAACAATCTTGGCCATCAAGATTCATGGCCAACCAAGGGAATTGAAGAAAGAGCTCCCTACGACAAAGCATGGCTTTTGCATTTGGCATATCACCGCAATATTTAGTGGATGGTTCACGCAAATTTTAAGGATACAATATTACTAATTTTTACAATGTACTAGTTGGATACTCCAAGAGAATATGAATCTCAATGGAAGTTCTAGATAGGTATAACATGTGCAACAACAAACATGTTATTGGTCTATATGAAATCAAGCACTTTTGGATTCCGGCATATCTTCGTGAGTAAATGCAAGTGTGAACAATTTCTTGGCTCACATAAAACTTAAGCCAATTTGTTAAACAAGGGTTATATGCGAGAAACATTCCTGTACTATTAGGTTAAAGCAATTACCCATATGTATTCTCGATCAAAGCAGCAAACCTAGGTGGGTACGGTGTTAGTAGGCCATTAGTTTTAAACTTACGGGCTTTGCACGTGTTTTTTATATGATGAAAATATCGTTATATGTTTGGTTATTTTTTACATATAGGTCCTCCAAAAATATTTTTCATATACACTCTTAATAAAACACTGATTAAATTCTTTTTTTACAAATACGCCTCTAAAAAATTAAAATTGTGAGGGACTTGTATTTTGAGGGATAGCATTGGTATCGGGTCGGATCGGGTAGGGTCCTTCACTACCCGGACCCGAACTCGGTCCCCTACAGGTCCAAAGATTGGACCCTGGACCCGTGAGGACCGGGTCCGATTCCGGGTCCGGGTCCTATTAAAATATTCCTACCCGTTCGGGTAGGAACGGGAGTGTGAGCAGCGAGCGGAAGCGGCAAGTGGAGGATTTAGAATAGAGGAGAGATGAAAAATGCATGAGTTTTGAGTTTGGAAGATAGAGTTTTAGAATTGAGGAGAAAGGAGGGGAGGGATGAAGATAGAATATTTATTTATATGTTTATTTTTGGGGAGTTTTTTAACGGGTCCTGGTCCGGATCGGGTCTCTTTTGAGCGGACCCGGACCCGGACCCAAAACTACAACAGGTCCCATTTTAGGACCCGGACCCGGATAGGCTGGGTCGGTTCCGGTCCAATGCCGGGTCCGGGTCAGATCCGGGTTTCGGGTATTTATACCAATGCTAGTGAGGGACTTGTTTGCAAAAAATCCAATCATCTTCTTTCTCTTTCAATCTTAATCAACCATCACCTCACAAAACCCAAGCGAACCCGCACTAAACCCTAACTCAAAACTGAACCCAAAATTTTAAATATGGGTATTTTCGTTATATAGTAAACACGTGCAACGCCCATTGTTTTAAATTTCACTCGATACAGCCGAAATTTTCTTTCGGCTAGCTTGCCGATACGAAATCACTAATTTTATACTCCATATCGTTGTAAACCGAAATGTGTACATTTCGCCCAAAATTGCCGAAATATCAGCCAATATATTGTCGAAATTGACAAAATATTGGCCAATATCGACACACTAATGTTATTGTGAATATATATCTTTTTTTTGTTTTACTTTTTGCATATAAGTCTTCCAATATTAAACCTTAAGCTAAGATAATGTGAGAATTTTGTCTCTTTATTATTTGTGTATATGCAAAGTCAAGTAAGTTTATTAACTAATACATATTTTCTAATCAATGAAAATTCAATTTAGTTATGTACTTATATTGCTTTTTTTTTATTGTTGTTAAATTTTGTGAATATTTACCATGATTGATTAATGTCATTGGTTATATTATACAATATTTTATATGATAAATAACATATAGAACATATAATATCTTGTTTAGTAACGGAAAAATATATTTACTGAGTGTCCGAAATGAACATCCTAGATGATCACATTTTCCCGAGATCTCCGATATCTCCGATCCGAGTCGAAACACCCCTTGCTGAGATGAGTCCGAAATCCGAGATTTAAAACCATGGCAAAGCCCATAACTTTAAAACTAACACCCGCTAACGTCGTACTCACCTTAGATGGGTTGACCGAAAGTACAGGTGAGTTAACTCTTTTTACCTAATAATACGGGTGGGTTTCTCGCATTTAACCCAACAAGTAATAATCATGAGTATATCAAATTAATATTATTTTATCTTAAAATTTAATTTATTTGATTTATATTTATAGGAGGATATTGCAATTGGAAGAATTGAACATATGCAAGAGCTTGATACCATGTTAGAAGTTTACCGAGGCACGAACGAGGGTTGTCACCATTGGAAGAGCAAGCCCATAAGATGTTGACACCTTTTGCATTAAAAAAATTCAAAATGAGCATAGAATAGCAACCCAATATTCAATTATCCAAGAGAGGTAATGACTTCACTTTGCAACATTACAAAGGAGAAGATAAAATGAATAATAGTGTATCTTGGGATGGTGAGTTTCTACTTGTAGCTGTAGACAATATGAATTTGAAGGAATTCTTTGTCAATACATTCCGCACTTATTTTTCCACAAGGATTGCTTTAAAATTCCACTCAATTACTTACCATCAAGATGGGGACGGGAGGTGTTGAACCTATCAAAAGGCATTGAAATGGTTTAGGTGAAAAGGAAATCGAGTAAGACATTACTCTCGTTCAACGCCCTCCACATTCAAAAACAAAAGGTCGTCCTAAAAAAGCTCGAATGAAAGGTGGAAGAGAATTAGGAAAACAAAGTAGGTTATGCGGATTTTGCAAGCATGACAGTCATAAAGTCACATGTCCAAAGAAAGACAATGATGACCACTTAGATGAAGCTTCAAGGAAGACAAAGATGAAGAAAGGTGGAACTTTGGAAGACAAAGGTTTAAATCCTATTTTTTCTTTACGGTACTAATTCTGCTATATTGTAAGTTTATGGAACTTTTTTGGCAAGGGAACTTGTGATATTTATTTCTCAGTCTTTTTTATGTTGTTTTTATTAACCAAATGTCATTAGATGTTTAGTGGTAGGAAGTTTTAGTTGTATTGGACAAGATAAACTTTGAATTTGATGTTGCTCTTATTATTGTTTGAACTATTTTACTCCAAGTTATTTAGATTATTTCAAATTGATCTAGATATAATAATCAGAAGAGGAAATTTGACAGCTTTGTTAAAGCGTAGTCAATTCAGTGTCTTGATTTCAACAATGCAATCTTACATGTACAACACATGTTTTTATTTTTTAAATAGATAAATTGTATGCAATTTAATTATTGGAAACTCCATGTGGATGAGAACCCTTATATATCCCCACTAATAATTCTTATGTGGGTTTCAATATCAGTTCTTCCCTTGTGACGCTTCTAGTTAACTTTGATTTCATGAAATTGGGGACTACAGTAACATTCATCCATCCAATTTGACCTACAAGAAACCCACAACATAAAATTTACCCAATATCACTTACAAGATTTAAACTGTACTTTCACACATTTAATAGATTTCAAGAAGTGTAATGGGGGATGGGAGGTCGAAAGTTGATGGACAAGGTCACGGTGGTGGGAGCTAGATCAGAAGAGTACAAATGTGGATGGGAGGCTTGAAAGATCATGGAGATGGTGAGGTTGGAAGGTCATCATCGTAGGGTGGGGTTAGAAGAGTCTAGTGGTGAAGATGTCAGAGGTCTGGCGGTGGCAGCGAGCTCAGCGAAGTGACACGGAAGGAGAAAAGTGAAGATGAAAGGGTGCTTCAATTAAATTTATTTAATCAACTGAGGATCTTTAATTGTCCACTCTTTGATATTGATAGTTAGATGAGGAGTTTTAGGGGTAGGTGAGTCCATGCAGTTGTTAGATGGAACCCATTTGAAAAGAAAGGTTTTGAGTAATTATTGTGAGAGAAAAGTTAAGGTAGGGGAGTTTCCGGAATATACAAAACGGTAGCTTTTCATAACTGAATAGATCTGAACAAATGTGAGCAGATATCATGGTTTCAAAATGCGGTAAAACTGTCGTTTACGCGATAGATCACCAGTTAACGCTTAAGCGTGTCTTAAGCAAGACTTTTTACTAGTTAAAAAACTGCATATTTTTTGCACCCTTTTTTGACCTGACCCGACTAAACCTGATATTGAATATTTCCTTTTCCCCTGATCTTGAGATGCCTACTTGTCAAATGGGTATGTTTTGGTTTTCTTTTTTTTATTAATATATTTTCATTTTTAATATTTATATGCATTTCAAAAATATTTTAATTTTTAAAAAATATAAAACGCACTTTTTTTGCTTTAAGCAACGCTCAAGACCGCTTAAATAAAATTGGAGGCTGACTGCTTTTTGTCCCCTTTGAACGCCTTTTGAAACCATGGCAGATATAAACAAATGGAGTATATTGGATTATTAAATTGGTTGCTAATGAAGGCCCTAGGGCTCTCATTAGTAAAACACTACATAGAAATGTTCACGAGTGGTACTTAACACTTAAGTACTTGCAAGTTGTGACTTGACAATACTTGGTCATTAATTCAGCAGTAGTTCTCATTTCTCCAAGTACTTATAATATATGCTTTACATCAAGATCTATGATTTCTTGTTTCTACTCCTCATCTCAACCCATCTGCCTCCTCACTCTTTCACACCTCCATCTCCTACCGCCAATCTCCATTTCCTATTGATCCCCACGATCCTCCCTTTTCCGACAATCCCTACAACCCTCCTTCCTTGAACGATTCCATCAATTATCTTCCCTTCTCAAAGAAGACCAAATCTCCTCTTTCTCCGCTCATTGGATCTCCTCCTTTGGAACTCTAGTTCCTCATCCAACCTCTCCCCCTCCTCAGCAGTATCAACTATCCTTCAAATTGCCTCTTCTCGTTGTTGGCTCATAGGTACTAATTTCCTCATGCCTCCATTAACACCAATTTCATATTACTAGTTTCAAGAAACACAATTAATACTTATGATGTGCAAAATTTTATATTTTGGTTTGGTTTTAAGGCTGGTAATAATAGCTTTGACCGAAACATGGATGCAAATGTTGTGGAGGTTACTCAAACCAATATTGTTGACAAATCGAAAAGGAGTATTTCAAGATGAAAGAGGAAGATTTCACTTGTTGGAAGCACTTCACAAGGCCTACAAAGCCATCCGAGATAGCTAAATGTGGTATTGTAAACAACCGCTTACTTATTTTTCAAGTGATGGTACTAGTTCATTAGGGAAACACTTCAATTCATGAAAAGGGCAGTGGGGTCATGTCACACAAATTAGCTCATAGATAATGCATTTAATTTGGGTCAAAAGAACTAAGTTTCTATAGATTTGGCCAACAACATAGTAGAGAGAATGTTGTTAGATTCAATTATGTCAGTTGCCCTTTCCTACTGTTGATCAACCTGCATTTAGAACTCTATTAAGAAACGTTTTCCTAAATTTACACAGCACAAAAGGCTCATTGTCACAAAAGATTGTATTAAAATGTATAAGAAAGCGAAAAAGAGATTGAAATACTTGCCAATGCACGAGGTCGAATAAGTCTTACAACTCATACATGGCCAGGTGTTTAAACAAAAGGGCATACAAGTCTCGCTGCACACTATGTTGATCACAATTGGAAAGCACAAAAGAAATTTCAGAATTTTATGGAACTTGATGAATGTCATACAGATATCATACTTAGTTTGGCATTAGAAAAATGCATATATGCTTGGAATATTGAAGATAAACTACGTTCTCCAACACTAGATAACGTTTCAATCAACAATATTGCAACTAAGACTCATACTGCATCAAAATCCTCTCCCACTTGGCAGTAAAAAAATCATACAAGGTGTTCCGCACATGTTCTGAGTTTAATTGTTAAAGAAGAGTTAAAAGATTTAGATGCAAGCATTGTCCGAATTCGTGATGTAGTTAATTTTATAACTTTCTCCTTACAAAGGTTTTAAATATTTGAAGATTTAAAAAGAAGCTGAAACTAAACATGGAAAAATGACAAGGGAAAGATTGTCGAATGAGGTGAAATTCTACTTATGTAGAAAAGGGTTGTGGACTATTAGGGAGCATTCTCAAGCTTTCTTTTGGTTGGAAACTTTAAAAAACCACCACTATATGTTGATTCGTTAGTTGCTCAAGAACTATGTAACTTTCTCAAACTATTCGATGATTTTACATATATCTTTCCAGCTTTGCTTGATGTCAAATTTATACCTTTTTCAATTTTGCGAGATTAATTTGCATTTGAGAAGCACGTGGGAGGGTATGACTGACAATGTGCAAACAGAATGAAGGAAAAGTTTTCACCATATTAGGAGGGTTATAGCATGATTATGTTTATAGTGGTGATTTTTGTTCCGAGACATAAATTTGACTTTGTGGAGTTCGGCCTTGGAAAAGTTATGGTGAAAATGCATAACCACATGTGAAAAATATTAAAACTAATTTGCAAGGTTTGTCTGAATGGCTCAGCAAAAGTGGCTCCCACTAAACCACCTCAAGTTGAAGTTCAACTTGGTGAGTCATCTAACTAGCCTCTTTTAATGTGAAGAATTTTTTGCAAGAGTACTACAATTTTACGATTTTTAAAAGAAACCAAGGAAGTCCATGCAAATTAGAACTGTATTTGGCGGAAGAACTAAATTCCATTACTTTTAATAAATTTCTTTATTTTAAGTTATGTTTTGTTGTGTGTGTGTGTGTGTGTTACTATGGGGATGTCTTGGGATATTGGTCTATTAGTGAAGCAAAATACCCAATCTTGGCTTCCATGGCACGTAATATTATTAGAGCTATTACAGTGGTCTATTAGTGAAGCAAAATACCCAATCTTGGCTTCCATGGCACGTAATATTATTATAGCTATTACAGTATCAATAGTTGCTTCTGAATCGGTTTACAGTTCATGTTTGAAGCCTATCACCACTGAAGCACTAATTTGTGCTCAAGAATAGCTTAGAGGAGGTTTTGAATATGCACGAGGGTTACATTGATTTCTGTACATTTCCAGTTATGATATGTATAATGATTTTGTTGAGCAAGCTGGAACGTATTATGAGGCTGAAAGCCTCGTACCCACAATATTTATACAAGTAAAATGAACTCACATGTCTTCTTTGTTTTAATTTAGACATAGATGTAGATATCTTCGAAGATGAAAGATGTGACAACGAAGATAGTGGAGTCACAACGGTATAGCTAATCTTTTGCTCTTTTGTTGGTAATGTAAGTATTTTATCATTGCCAGAGTAGCTTTCTCCTTGTCTTGCTTTAATGATTTTCCATTTTCCTTTGTTTACTTAGAAAATATCCCCTAAATATAGGTCATCTTTGATCAATAAGTGACAATGAGAACCTTGTATCTTTCGTGTCAATTGTAAGAGTAGTTGTTAGTTTTGTCACTAACAACTCTACAATATACACATTTTGAAATATCATTGTTATATTCTAATGGAGATTAGACCTTATGATATTATTCATATTAATATTCTTTATTCTGGGACATCAACGTTTAGCTCATGAGCTATAACAAGCTTGTAAGCATCCAAAAGCCCGAGTTCAACATGAACTTGCATATTTGTGTTGGCCCTGGGTTATGTCAATCATGACCGAAGCTTGGCCTAGTTCTATACTTATCAATTGTCTTTTACTGTATAAGCAAAAAATGTGAGATAAAAAATTTTGTTCAATTAACAGATGAAGTGAGTTGATGTCAATGTAACTAGAATATAGTATACCGAGTACATTACACATTTAAAATATTTTGGAAATCATGTCAAAATATGAACAATATATATATTGAATTTAGTAGATCAACTGATATTAATCTATGTTTGTAATGGAATAATTTTGAACTCATTTCCTCCCTTCAAATTTGTGGTTCTATCTAGCATAATGAAGCTTTCTTTACCTCACTGTTGTTTTATAAGATATTTATCTTATGTTTCCTTTTTGGCTTTTTTGTGCATAGGCCACTCAAAAAAATTTAAAATTGCAGATTACTCTCTCAAAAATTGCTATTTGCATACACACCACTAACAAAGTGGGGTTCATTAAAAAAATAGCCCCCTTTGGATATTTTTCATCCAAACAAGAATAACATTCAATTTTTTAACACCCTTACATTATTTTGGCTATTGTACCCCTTGGACTGTTATTTTGATTAATTGTTGGGGGTGATAAGGAGGAAGTAATAGTAATATAATGTAAGGATATTAAAAAAAAGAATATTTTTTTGTTTGGATGGAAAATAACCAGAGGAGACTATTTTTAAATGGATCCCACTTTGTGGGTGGTGCACATGCAAATAGCAACTTTTGGTTGAGTAATCTGCAATTTCAAGATTTTTGAGTGACCTGTGCGCAAAAGACCCTTCCTTTTTTTTTCTTGTTTGGGATTTGAATGACTACATGCATGCAAGATACTATGTTTGTTCGGTAGCCTAAGTAGGATGAGTAGCTTGGCTCAAACAGTGGAAATGAAACAGCATGGATGTTGTCATGCCCTTTTTGTAAGAATTTTAGTTTATCTTACTTGTTCTTATGTGGAGTATCGATGTTGTAAACTTCTATTTTGCAAGAACATGAGTGTATCTTTCTTGTTCTTATGTTATTTGAACTTTATTTCAGGTTGTTTAAACTTTATTTGTATTTGAACTAAGTGAATTTGGTGATTTTGGACTTGAAGTTACTCCAGTCTCCTAGTTGTGTTAAGATTTAAGACACGTATTATTTTTCTTCTTTTTGGTGGTATCTAATAGTTCAAAATTCAAATTGAAGCAAATCAAGTAATCATGTGTTAAGTATGAAGTAATATTATGTTTAAACTTACAAATTAATAATTGTTTTATATTTTTCGACATTACTGTGAACTCAAATTGGAATATTTTTGAATTCATAATTGGACTATTCATTTACGTCAATTATAACTGAAACCTACAAGTGAAAATACCCATCCCAGATGCGGACCCGACCCGGAACCGAGAAAACTAGATAGGGTTTGGGTAGATCTATCAATCACCCAGACCAAAGACCTAACAGGTATAAAAATTATTGACGAACCCGAACCCAGACCTGATCTTAACGGGGGTAGGGCAAGTGTTCAAAACCCCTACCATAAACGTACACGTCCGAGTCCAGGTAGTATAGGACCCAATCCCAACCAGCCAGTCCAGATAAAGCCTGTAATGGAGGCTTGATTATTCCAGCGGATGAGAGCATGATGAACTTATTCGATATCTGCACTACCAGAGCCAACTTTTGATGATTAGTAAGACATCGTTCAGTGGAATCTCCAAACATTCGAGGAATTTACTACCAACTCTATTAACAACTCTATTAATATGTTCATCGCTGATGGCAGGATCCGGGCCAACAACTTTGTTTGGTCAAAGGCTCCACCTAAAGATAGAGCCTTTATTGGCTTGCTACTAAATATCTTAACAAGGTACAACCTCATCACAAGAAAGTGGCAAGGGCCAGGGGAATGTGTCCCCTATGAACACCATCAAGAGACGGCTAATCATTTATTCCTTCATTTTAACTACTGCTTCAAAATTTTGAGAATAATTAGAAACTTTTTTCATCGGTAGAGAGCTAACAGTCACACTAAAAGGCACTTTGTGCTGAGTGGAGAACTAGTAACATTAGGAGCAATGATGTGCATGAAGCTTGTTCTATTTATATACTAGAGAGTATACACTCGGAACTGTCAATTTTATATAAGAATATTCAATTTTGATCAATATATTGGACAAAGCATCATCATAGGCAAAGAAAATTGTACTAGGACAGCAAAATGTAAATTAACAAAGCTTGCTAGGTTGCAATACATAAATCTAACTAGTAGACTCACCTATCAAGTTCCTCCTTTAATGCAGGATCTAATTCGTCTTCAAGATCGTCATCATCATCAAACTCAAGTTTTGATGCGGAGTCTTCTTCAAAGCTTTCACGTCTCATGGAGCTTCTACCAGTTTCATTAGAAACCACAGAAAGACTGGTAGTGTCCTGAACCTCAATATCAACATCTAGTAAATGACTTATCTAGAAAGCGTACGCATAAGAATTAAAGACCAACTCAATAACCTTCTTGGCTGCTTTATCTGTATCCTTTTTTGATGAATAATGTAACTGGTCTTTTTTCCTCCTGTTCTTCTTTTTGTTTTTCGCAGGCCTAACACCTTTAGAACCTGTAGGATATCAATATAGGATTAAGGTAAACACAAGTTATCACATGCAAGTAAAAAAGGATGGTCCAAATTAAAATGAAGAAAGTAAAATCCTATATATAAAGCAGTAAAAAAGGAAATGTCAAAGAAATTTCTTGATATTTACATACTGCTACAAAATTTATAACCCACCATGATCCAACAAAGAAATCAGAACACAAACAAAAGAGGGACAAAGCATAGCACTTTAGTTATAAAAGAACATATGAAGCACATACACCTCTATATGGAAGCCACGTCATGGTTGAACACTTCGACACATGTCCAACACAAGTCAGACACACAACATGAACTATCTCAATGTAGTTTATCAAAACTGTGATTGTGTCAGTGTATTGTGTGCATCATTTATGTCATCATGATCGAGTCCATGCTTCTGAATTGCATGCAAACACAGGATTGCCAAAAGTAAGGGCATACCTCCATCACCATTAATAAAAGACAAAAGATCGTCAACTGAACGCTCATCAACTCGCTCTTCTTCAACTTCTACATCCTGAAATATATATACATCCACGAGTTTATATCCTAATAAGAGTCAGAATATAAGCTTAGTGTTTTCCCTAACTAGAGAAGAAAAATTCATAATAATAGCAAGTTATCAAAGCAACCTACAACTACCTTTAATTTCTGTCTCTCCTTTAGCTCTTTTCTCTTTTTAGCATAAAGTCGATTCAACAACCGAATCCGTGGATCATCAGCTGCGTTAGTCAATGGTTCCAATTTCTCTTCCTGAATTACATCAGCAAGGGGGGAGAACAAGATTAGCAAAAGGTGATAAAAGAATAAAAGAAACAATAAAATACGGGGAAATTTTATTCTAAGCCTCTCATTTATGGTGATCTTTCAGTACCCACTTCGACTACCGTTTACACTTTAAACCCCTCACCTACTTTGAAAAACCCCATTCTGTAACATTGCAGTATACCATGAACTTTTTGGCCAAAGATACTCTCAATTAAAAGGGCTTTCATTAAATAACAGGGCACTTGAACAAAAAAGTAACAATAAAAACATAGTACACTTCACAGAAAAGGTGCATTTGAAAGACAAACAGTGCGTCTTACTGAAAAAAGTATGTCTCAATTTTTAACCCAAACAAATACATTCCAGTAATGTAGTTTCTTCCCAGAAAATTTTTGTATTGATTTTTGTAACTGAAGGGGTTTTCCAAAATATTTTGGCAATGAAGGGTTTGAAGTGTATACAAACACAAAGAGAGGGCCTAAAAGAAATTTTACCTAAAAGACAACAAGTACCTCGGTGAGGTCATCAGGTATATGAAATGTCTCCCGTATCTCCTCAGGTGTTTTCCCCTCAATAATGCGAGCAAGCGCCCTGGCTGTCAAGTCAACTAGAGGCTTTAATTGGAGGCAATCAGCAGCTGAAGCCAACTCACACAACGTTTTTGTGTCTTTTTTAATGAATCTTTCATCATAAGCTTTTCTCTCCTACACAAAATAGTAAAGCTATATGAAATAACAAGGTATATAATAAATGGCAGCTGTGAAGCATAAATAAGGTAGGGTATGTACGCAAACAACATCAGTAGAGATATGGGCATTTTATTATATATCACAGTTATCCATACTAATAAAAAAAAAATTCCATAAGAAAAATGTTTAAGAGATCTATAGTTCATATGAAAGTAATAATAATTCCTCGGTATATTAATTCATCGGTCCATATAATTCTAGAAGCTTTATTGTCCATACATAAGTAATAACAATTCACTAGTATAAGAAATGTGAAGAAGTGTTCGAAATTTAAATGTGATGAAAAGTGTTTTAGAAGTTTCTTAAGCATTTGTGAAAAGTGTGGGCCAGGTCTCCAACTAGTGTCCATGAAATGACAGTATCCAACATGGATGCAGGTCCAAACAGAGCGCTCCTCAAGGTCAAGTGCATAGATACTCAAAAAACAAGTATTAATTTAATACACTTTCCTGTGAGCGCAACTAGGGCCTAGCCATAAGCCTCTTTTGCTAGTGAGCAAGTTGGGGAATTCCTGTCAGTGCATGGTAAGCCTCTTTGCTAGTGTGCAAGAGGTCGGGGAGGGGAGGGGGGGGGGGGGGGGGGGGGGGGGGGGGGGGGAGGGGGGATCGAGTCCCACTTGCATCAATTATTATAGGAACAAGTGTTCATGTGTGGCTACAGCCTTGTTAAAAAAAATGATAAAACAAAATTTTTAAATTTTAATATACTTTCCATATGAAACTACAGAGAGATGATGGCATAATAACAGGCAGGGAAGAGAAGTGAACCTTATTTGAGCGGCCTACAATTTGATGAAATCGACAGTAATCAAGAACCAAGCCAAGTATGGAGGGACTAACTCGCTCTGGTAATGAAATAGCATAGTTCTTCGAAGACCCCATACCCTTGTGAAGGACCTCTCGGCATATCGTAGGGCAAAACATAGCAACCTCCTCCTCAACTTGCTGGATTGAACCATCAGCACATTGTAGCCATATATAAGACTTCATAGCCTATCACAGTACAGAGAGGAACGAAGTAATCAAATAATTTATTATTGGAATATAAGCAAAAATTGAGTAGAACTAAAAGTTAGAAGAAAGAATACAATATATATATATATATATATATAGGAAAGTCTTCCGTTGTGCACCACCTATGCTGCACAGCCTGTGCACTCGGCCTTCCCGCCTTCGTATCGATGATCCGAACCGTTCACATTGATCTACACATCTAAATTAGTCTAAATAAGTAAAATCAAATCATTTGAAATTCATTTGTCTATCCATTGAAGTGTTGCAAAATTGTATGGCTGAAAATCATTGTTTTTTATAGTCTCATGATGGATGGGCAAATAAATTTCAAATTATTTGATTTTACATATTTAGACTAATTTAGATGTGTAGATCAATGTGAACGGTTCAAATCGTCGATACGAAGGCGGAAAGGCCGAGTGCACACGGAAGGGTGGTGCACAATGGAAGATTTTCCTATATATATATATATATATATATATATATATATATATATATATATGTTTCTATGTTTTAGATTGCTGATATATGTCAAGCAACACACATAGTATGGCATAATTTAAAATAATAATATTTAAAATTATCACAATTGTTGTAATTATTATTCCCCTAAAAATTATTATGAACATGAAAAGAAAAAATTATAATAACTTCCAAATGCACCTCCGGCTTGACGATCGCCATCTCACTCTCGAACATAGAGCCCACTAACCCACACCTAAAGACAAGGAAAGACATTAAGTTAGAAATCTTTGTATCCGACTTTTAAAAATTAAGACCAGAAAAATTATTGTTATATAATGAATATTTAATTGCTCATGCACAGCTGAAATAACAGACACATCTACAACAGTATCATACAGAGTCTTTGCTATTTAGAAAACCTTTTTTACACCAGTAGCCAATCAAAGGTATGGCTCATGGAGGTGTAAAATCATTTGGCTTACCAAACTAACCAAAAAAACTGAGACTGGGTTTAAAGTCTACAAACAAATATAGCGATTATCTAGGATCATAATTCATCTACTGGCTATGTTCCAATGTTCAAATGTTCCAACTGGAACTGACTCGGATCAGTCAAGGTATCTCAAAATGCCATAGCTGAATTAAGATTTATATTTTCAAAAGTGGGAAAGCTTTCATCCCCAATGCAAATTTAATTAGCTGCACTCACCTTAAACACATTTAATAGTTTATATTCGAAAGTGTAATCTTATGTGTGTATACAGTGTTAATATCAATTGTAGTTTGATTATGTGTCATTTGTTTTACGAAACTAGTTTTCAAGTATAAGCTAGATAGTTAAATTAAATGCTACACATTAAAAATGAACATATACATTATCCAAGGAGTTGTCAAACATACTGAACAACCCAAATCAATAATGAACAACAATATAGAATAAGTGTTTCAAATCATGGAACGCGAAGATTATGTGATTTATGGCAAAACGGGTTAGAAAATAAAGCACAAAAACTGGAAAAACAAGAAGAAGAAAGCATGCCAAAAGTAAAAGAAAACAAAATTTTAGGGATATGTCAAGGGATGGTTTGTCTATTACGTGAACAAATTGAATGATTGATAATTTTCATGATAATATGGGCATCCTCAGGCAGATAGCAAATAACTAGTTTAGTTGTTATTAAAAGGGTAGTAAATACTAGACAATGTTGCAAAGTACGGGAATGGAGGGGAAAAAAGTGTTGTTTCACTGTTTAATCCCAATCAATAATGAACAACAATATCCAAGGAGTTGTCAAACATACTGTTACATAGTTGACTCTGCATTATGTCTCTCAACCCGAAGGCCTTCAAAGAAAGCAGCTTTGTGCACTCTCTAATCTTCCCAATTTGGCAACCAAAAAACAATAAAAATACCAACCCTCTTAAAATTTCGGTTTTTGCTCCACGGCTCGTTTTTTAGGTAACCCAACCTCTTCAATCCCCTCTCTATTGTGTTATTTGATTCGAGATTGGTTGGTTGATCATTTTGGAATGCTGGCATTTACCTGACTTGATTTTTTCCGTAGATTTAGGATGTGGGGTAATCACTGTATTTGTTGTTTGAATTAACCCTTTTGATTGTGATTTAATTAGTTTCTTTTTTGGGGGGTGAATTAGGGTTTACTAAATTTTGTTGTTCTGTAATTACCATTAAGCATTTTTTGAAGTTTTGAGTTTTATTTGGTGTGGTTGCTAAATTGGGATTAAGGTTGGTTTCTTTTTATCTTGGCAGCATTCGGTTCTAAGCTGTTAAAATCAATTTTGGGAACTAATTGGTCTAGGTTCGATTAATCGCCTTAGGAACTAATCGGACCTAAACCGATAACCGATTAATCGGCAATTAATTCCGAATTCTTAAAATTTCGGTTAAGTCTCTTTTTGCACATTTCTTGTTTTCATATCTATATAATAAAACCCAAAGAAAGCTATCAAGTGGCTCTCATTCAAAAGAGTTGAAATCAATGGTCCAGATCTAACCTCACAAAACATATTTTTCCGCCCAAAAGTTCCCCCCCAAAACTCAAATTCAAATCCCCCAAAACAATTCCTTTATTCGTTTATTTATTTATCTCTCTCTCTCTCTCTCTCTCTCTCTCTCTCATTCTCTCTCTATTTACTCAAAAAATTATATTTTCATATTTCAAGTTGTAAATTTTCATATTTTTTATGCATTTTTTTATTTCTCATGTTACATTGAAAATAGCAAGTATCACATCAACAGTTAAATTTCATCATTTTCCACACTCAAAGTTCTAAAAAGTTGGATTTTACCCCCCTATTTATAATTATTTTTCACCATATACTAATGAAGACATGGACTTTTATTTACAACTAATAATTGTCAGACTATTCAAACTTGAGCAACATAATTGTTGTTTTACTGTTTACAAGACTTTCATATACTGTATCGTTCCGAAGACGTGCCGTAGGCACGTGGCCACGGGCAAATCTAGTATATATACCCGTGGCCACGTGCCTACGGCACGTCTTCGGAACGATACAGTATATGAAAGTCTTGTAAACAGTAAAACAACAATTATGTAGCTCAAGTTTGAATAGTATGACAATAACTAGTTGTAAATAAAAGAATAAAAGTCCATGTTTCCATTAGTATATAGTGAAAAATAATTATAAATTGGGGTATAAAAGTCCATGTTTCCATATATATATATATAGAGAGAGAGAGAGAGAAGAGAGAGAGAGAGAAATAATTTAATAAATAAATGAGTTGTTTTGGGGGGGATTTGAATTTGAGTTTTGGGGGAAACTTTTTTGGGGAGAAATGTGTTTTGTGAGGTTAGATCTGGACCTTTGATTTTGGGGGGATTGAAGGAGAGCCACTTGATAGCTTTCTTTGTGTTTTATTATACAGATATTTATATTTATATTTATGTCTATTCTAATTATCTAATATCAGTGTTTCAAAAAAAGAGGGAAAATGGGGATCAAACCGAAATAATCACCAACCCATTTAATGAATCAGAAAAGAAAATGAGGATTAAACGAAAACGGTCGCTAACCGGTTTAATGGAATGGAAACGAAATGGGGATTAAACAGAAAAACAGCACATTTATTATTCCTCCATTTCCGTTCTTTGCAACCTTGTCCAGTAGTTGCTACCCTTTTAATAACAATTAAACCAGTTATTTTTTATTCGGCCACCGTGGGTTTTTCTCCCGTAAAGATGCCCAAATTATCATAAAAATTATCAATCATTCAATTTGTTCACTTAATACTTAATAGACAAACCATCCCTTCGCATATCCCTAAAATTTTGTTTTCGATTACTTTTGGCATGTTTTCTTGTAACCTCCGTTTCCGACTATACGTATTTTACTCTGTATTTTCTGTGTCTTCGATTATTTATAAAAGTTTTCTGTTTTCTTAAATTTGTTTTGTTTTAAATTCATTTTTGGGCCTCCTATTAAAGTCCATTTCCAATCATTAATTGTATTTGTAACGATTTTCAAATGACTATATATTTTAATACAAATTTTATTCCATTCTATAAGTCGTCTTATTTCCCTATTTGGTTAATTAAATTTTTTTAGCCCAAACCAGATATATTATTATTATTGGATTATTTTAATACATGTGTTAAACCCAAATCCTATTTTGTTATATAATCTTCTTCTTCTTAAACCCAAATCCTATTTTGTTATATAAACTTATTATTTTGTTATATAATCTTATTATTGTTGTTGTTGTTATTATTATTTTATTTTTGAGCCCAACTATCAAAGCCCAATCTTACCCATACTATTGTTGGATCTCTTTTCGATGCACAAGCAAACCTAAACCCAATAACCCAATAACCCAATTCCCCTATTTCCTGCTTGTTGACAGATCAACCTCCTCTCCACGTTCAGCCCCTCAATTCCCTACTTTATTGCCTCACCACTACCCCATTCCTCTAAATCCTAACTAAAACCCTTAATCTCTCCATAAATCCCTAATTAACTACCCCTAATTGCCTCCATTAATTAATCCCCCTAATTAAATCCCCTCTCCTAATCAACCTAATCCCCTACCCGACCCTTCTCCCCTGTTCTGTTTCAAATTCCATCCCCGCCACCTCCACCCTCAACCTCCTGCCGACTGCGTCCCTTCACCTCCCGACTGCACCACTTCCCTGCCTCCTCGCCGCTCTCCACCACCGCCCTGTCCCCCAGTTGCCAGCCCCTCATCGTCATCGCCATCATCACCATCACCCTGTCCTCGACGACCTCGCCACCTCTCCTCCATCCTACCACTGTCGAACACCTCAACCACGAGAACCCATCTCACCACTCCTCGTCGCGACTTCCGCCGACTCATCCCCTTCGCCGCTCTCCCTCCGCAACTGGCTCCTCGCCTCCATGTCACCAGCATTGCAACCCATCGACCTCTAGTCCTCGCGCCGCTGACCAGCGCCGCTGCTGCTCGCCTCCTCGTCGACAGCCATGCCCTCTTCCTTCACCGTCTGCAGCGCCTCCTCGTCGCCCCAGTCGCGACCACCACCTGGAGCCTCCACCTCGACCACCGCAACCCCGAGAACCCACCTCCATTGCCGCCTTCTTGCTGCGCTCCTCACTGCCGCCGACCATCGCCGCAGCCGCCGTCAATCTCGCTATTGCCGCTCTCGCCCTTGCTGTTGTTGTGTTTGTGGATTACGTGTTTAGCACGTGGCGGCGGTGTACGTGGTTTGCACGTGTTGTCATCACCGTGATGTGCACGTGCCACCGCCATTTCGTAATTGCACGTATTGCCGCCGTGTGTCGCCATCGGAACTATCGTCCCGTTATTCTTCCATATTCGAATTAATCGTCGGTATAAGGCAAGTCTCCTTGAACTCTATTGTTATTCTAGTTCAAGAACTGTTGATCTCCGCAAGTAGTTCGTATTTTTATTATCGTAATAAATTGCTTTGATACCCTTCAAAGGGACTACTACGGATTTATCGGCAAAACCAAGTAGTAGTTCCTTTTCGTGCCATACCGTCGCATCAATCCTAAGCTTTATTATCCCCATATGCATGCACTACACAGACAAACTAGAAATGCTCATATATAGGTGATACAATGATTGGATGTATACCGATTGAATGTGATGTGACTTGATTTATGGTAGTGTTGATTGTCGGGTGGATTGTAGGAATCCATCTTAATTGCTAATATCGATGGTAGGTCAATCCATGATATAGATTTATATGCGTCGAGTATTTTGTTGATCACATATGAATTGGGTTTTCTACTATTTTGCCGGTTGTTCCATGTTGCATTAAGTTTTTGGCCTTGTTACTGTTAAAATCAATCAGAACTATATAAAAATAAATTGTAACCTGATGAGTCTAGTTTCCAGAACATTCGACGGATCTAAATTCCGACTTATAACCTGTAAGTTATCGCACTTTTGAATTCCAGAATTGCTGTTTAATGTTACACCAACATGATTTCTAATTAATATATTTTGTTGATCACATATGAATTGGGTTTTCTACTATTCTGCCGGTTGTTCCATGTTGCATTAAGTTTTTGGCCCTGTTACTGTTAAAATCAATCAGAACTATATAAAAATAAATTGTAGCCTGATGAGTCTAGTTTCCAGAACATTCGACAGATCTAAATTCTAATTTATAACCTGTAAGTTATCGCACTTTTAGTACTGCTGACTTTTGATTTCCAGAACTGTTGTTTAATGTTACACCAACATGATTTCTAATTAATATATAATGTTAACAGTAGAATTTATATGTTTATTTTCCCCTGGGAGTTGCTAGACATGTTTAGCTTTCATCTTACAATTTTTATAAGATTTTATATTGAATTTACAGTCCCGTTATGTATGCAAAACTTTAACTCTAGGTTGTTGCCAGAACGCTTAACCTGTAAAGAATAGGCTAATTAAACTAGTTGTGGTTAGAATCACTTAAAACTTGCTGAATGTACGTTGTAGCTCTGTGAGTCTAGGATCTAGATCATCTGACAGTTTTGCAATCCAACTCTTGGATTGCAAGATACTCAGATTTTACTACTGTACTGTCGTGATTTCAGATTCACTATTTTGTAAGAACGTCATCGTGTTTAACTAATTAAAACAGTAGGATTAATTAAGAACTAGGGTCTAATAAATTCAAGGATACTAATGAACAAATCCATGAAGTAGAATGTAATTTTTGTAAGAATTTTAACTTAGTTTTAATCAATTTACACCTATAACAATTTTTGTTTGAGTTGCTGCCTGAACAGTAGACCCGAAAAGAACTAGCTGATAGACTAAATTCCTGTAGTTGCAATATGTCGTGTAAATATGCGTTGGAACCGGCAGAAAGTCTACTTTCCATAATCTCTGACGGAACCTGATTTGCTTTTCTGTAGCAACGGAAAAACTGATTTTTGTCCAGGAACGTCTTGCTGTCCAGAATGTGTGTTTTAAAGCATATTCATGTTTGACTTTTGCATCCAGTGGGTAGAACTAGTTACACCATGCATTGCATTGCCTTGACATCTTTTGACATCGCCTCATTGCTCCTATACTCATTGCATGTTCACATTGAATATAATAAAAATACTAACAAGTCGAGGTAATAAGCGTCAACTTAGTAGCGGACATCATCAGAGACTGTACTCGTAATGGGCCCTTGTCTCGTTATTGTTATCGTTATGGATTGTGGATTATTGATTGTGGATCGTGGAATATTGATTGTTAATCATTATTTATTGTGCCGAGTACATGACCTGTATAGTTCACCACTATAGTCTAAACAATCACTGTTTGTATGCACCGAACCTGTATAGTTGACCACTATCACTGTTTGTTCTTTGCTTTTTACTACTTGTTGTCCGTGACTTGCTCTAACGGACAATTTTCCCCCTCTTTAGTCGACGAGTTCGCGGGAACACGAGGTGAGCTTAACGAAGGATTGGGTGAGCAAACGTTCTAGTGGATGAAGCTGCTTAGTAGTCTACAATAACTATTTGATTCATGTTTCTTTATTTTCTGCATTGTTATTTCCCGTACTTTGCATTCCGGACTTTATTGACCTGAAGTTTGTTTCTCCTGGATGTTGGATATTACTTTGATGGATTATTTCATGTTATTGAAATTTACTTTTGTCTATGTGATTATCCATGCGTGGTTGTGTTATTTTCTTCATATTGTTGAGTTAAACTGGTACAGCTTATGGATGATGTTTACATCCTTTGCTGGGCCTCGATTACGTGCTCGTATTCCTGTACTTTAGGAAGCAGGGCGTGACATTTCTTCTTCTGCTTTTCATTTTTCTTGTTTTTTTAGCTTTTTTTTCTAACATGTTTTGCCATAAATCACCTAACCTTTGCCGTCCATGATTTGAAACACGTATTCTATATTATAGTTTATTATTGATTTGGATTGTTCAGAATGTTTGACAACTCCTTAGATAATGTATATGTTCATTCTTAATGTGCAGCATTTAATTTGACTATCTAGCTTATACCTAAACACAATTTCGTAAAATAAATGACACGTAATCCAACTACAATTGATATCATCAGTATATACACACATAAGATTACATCCCATGTTCTCTTCGTGCAAGCTTTGGCCCAATTCGCCATAGGAATACTGTCATTCTCTTTCCATCAAAAAATTGCCTCTGATTTTGTAGATTTTCATCACGATCTGCACCAAAGGCCCATGAGCAACATGAAATTGGTCAACAAAGTAAATGCCATTGAGGTGATCACCATCATTTTCCTCCCAAAGAAAGATGTCCATTTCCAATCCTTAGTCCTTTTTCACATTTTTTTGCTTGCGAATAGCACTCAAACCTTTAGCTCTTTAAAGTACACCAAATACACCAAACATAACCATAGAGTCTTATACTCTTTTTTATGCAACATAATTTTATCATTTTATCATTCAAATATTCATTTCTTTGATTATATGTGTTTGCTAACCCGTCACTAATTAAACCAACTATACCATTGCATATAGGATAATGATATCATGCATTATTCAGATACTTGACCCTGACCAGTAAAGTATCGAAGATTAAACCAAATATGCCATTTGATTATACGATTCAAACTACAATTGATATCAACAGTATAACTATAAGTAAGTGATGGTCAGCAAACATACAAAAACATTACCAAACAGAAGGAAACCAATTATCCAACAGAACTTAAGGAATATATAACTAATTATAGGAGGATATAGAACTTAAGGAATGTTAAACAGAAGAAAACTAATTAGCAAATAGAACTGTACTAAAAAAACATCTAAAGCTCAAAACAATTGTACCAACCAAGAATAGGTCCTTTAAGTATGGCGATATATCTATTGTATTATATAACAGGAAGGACAGATTATTTGTCCCCTTTATATGATGAATTAAAAAGGTATTGAATCACTTAGAACAGGATATCTCTTTAATTTTGAATTTCATATTTTGGCTGACCTCGTCTCTTTCTTATGTAACCTCAATTTTAGGTACATTGCAGATTAATCATATGTTCATTGCGCATCTAACTAATTTAACTAATAAGACCCAATTTCGGGGTCGACTCTCCAAACATTTAGAGAACAGCAAATGGAGTTTCAGTTCCTCAAAAATCCCTCTACATGCTTTTTTACTGGGAATGGATCCCCAACTCAATCAGTAGATCCCTCAAAGTATATGCTTGATGGGTTCTACGAACATGAGTACTCTTATCCATTTTAAATCCATACATAAACTTAATCTCCTTCAAGTGTCTTTTATCTCGTGTCTCTTCTATGTTTTTTCCCATCTAATGCACTTTACCAATACCAGTTAACATGTAGTTTCAAGTTAATCTACAGTATACATGATGCAATTTTAATTACATAGTAAATCACCATACGATAGATAGTCATATATACTGTAAAACTGCTAAATTTACAAGTGGGAATCACATAATAATTCGATTTCTCGTATACCAAAAACTATTCTAACTAATGAACTA
The DNA here is from genome assembly GCA_017893485.1 of Hemerocallis citrina. NCBI lineage: Eukaryota > Viridiplantae > Streptophyta > Magnoliopsida > Asparagales > Asphodelaceae > Hemerocallis > Hemerocallis citrina. The sequence goes on along the minus strand of CM030359.1, from coordinate 127,966,018 downwards.
TAGTGATAAATTATCATGAATTAAAGAAAAACGATCTTAATTTCACTAGTAACTATTAATAACAATAATTAATAATAAGAACCAAAATTGGGGCATTAATCCTCTAAAAACTGAGTGAATCAAAACCCCAAATTAATGAGCTAGAACTACAAATTTGAATGAACCATTCGTGCATCGCACAAGCTCATTGCAAGCTATTCAATAAGAAAGTCATTCACAAACAATAAATTAATCAAAATAAGGAAGATGATGCCCGTTTTGTTCATCATTTTCATACCGACATTCTAACAAACACCTTATGTTCTACAATCACAACACATTAAAAGATTACATCTTTAATCAAATTAATACCGTTAGATAATAAAATTGAGAAAATAACCCCTATTACCTTGAAGAATGAATCAACTGAGCAACCAATCGAGAAATCGAAGGAAGAGACCAATCCCTTATCTCTGATGCCTGAACAAGAGAGAGAGCCAAACCCTAGATTTGAAGCTCTTGTGATGGAGAGAGTGGAGATTAGGGTTAGAGTTAGGATTCGTGATTTAGGGTTAGGATTTGGGCGAAATCGGGGAATCGATGGAGGAGGTGGCGGAGTCTCCAGAAGATGTGGTGGTGCGCCGGATTCCCTGGAGGACGTGGCGGCAATGGTGGCGATGAGGTAGGAGCAGAAACGATGAAAAGGAAAGAGGGATAAATGGACAGATGTGTTGGGTTTGGGGGTTTTGTTAAGGAGGTATTTGTGCCTTTTCACATTTTTTAATAGTTATTCTGGATTTTCAACTTTTTTTTTTTGTCGAAAAGCTCAAGTCTGCGTTTCTTTCAGGTTTTAAACACATTTTTCAGTTTTTAAAATTAAAATATAGAGTCAATTTGTTTGGATACAAATTTTTGCAAAACTCCTTTAAAATTTCATACTCAAAACTAGCATTGATATAAATATCCGAAATCCGGATTCGACCCGGACCCGATCCGGACCCGGCATTGGACCAGAACCGACCCGGTCTATTCAGGTCCGGATCTGGGTCCTAAAATGGGACCCGTTGTACTTTCGGGTCCGGGTCCAGGTCCGCTCAAAAGCGACCAGACCCGGACCGAACCCGTTAAAAAAAACCCAAAAAATCAACATAAAAATAAATATTCTTTCATCATCCCTTCCCTCCTTCCTCCTCAATTCTAAATGTTCATCTTCCAAACCCAAAACTCATGTTTTTTACTTCTCTCCTCTATTCTAAATCCTCCACTCGCCGTCTCCGCTCGCCGCTCACACTTCCGCTCCTACCCGAATACGTAGGAATATTTTAATAGAACCCGGACCCGGAACCGGACCCAGTCCTCACGGGTCCAGGTTCGGATCCAATTTTTGGACCCGTAGGGGACCGAGTCCGGGTCCGGGTAGTGAAGGACCCGACCCAACCCGATACCAATGCTACTCACATCCCATATTTAAAATGATTTTTTTAAAACAAAAAAAACCTTTTTTATGAGATAATTTTTTTTATTTTTGTTGCTGGTTTTTTTTCGGTGTGGGAGTCATTAGATGATGTGGATTCTTTTGAGGAACAATCAAGAATTTGACATTTTGACTTTCAACGATGTTAACTGGCTTTGACTGCGTTTAACTTGACAATCTGATTCGTTTGCGCCGTAGGATTTGATTCGTGTGGATCGGCTTCGATGACCTACAAAAAGTCTGAAAACAGACCCTCCGACGCTCAAGTCAGCAAGAAAAATATGAGAGAGCTTTTTGTGGAGAATAATATTGATTACCTCTTTCTGGCGGGGGTAGCGGGTCTTTATAGTCACCTTGGGACAGTTTCGAGATAATCATTTATCTCTACTTTACGATGTTTTTTTTATAGGAAATAGAGTTTAAATTCCTTCATGATAAGAGATTTGGTTTTAAACCGTCTCTTAGGGATAATCAGAAATTTAAATAACTCTTAAAATGATCTGGGTTTATTTATAATGGTGTGTCACCCAGGCCTAGTAAGGCAGACTCGTTTTTGGATTGTCGAGCTTGAAAGAGGCCCAATTTCCGTTCATGAACCTGTTTATAAGTGAAATTACCATGCCCCCATGAAAGCTTTAAGATTCGTGCCCGATTTGAATGGTCCCGATCTAGTTCTATTTTTATCCATATCACAAGCCTCCCACTTCTGAAGACTGAGTTTCACAGCCTTTGAGGAGTAGTTCGCCCATTTTTAATGGTTTGGAGAACTTATCGGAATTCTCGGGGAAGTTTGGATCTTGCTCGAGGTGTAACGGTATTATTCTAAGCTTGTAAAATACCCAAAATTATTTCTAGAATTTTCTGGATTTTTAATGATTTTTCTAATTTTCCTAATTTTTAATCATTTTTCGAAATTTTTATTCACTTTCTAAATTTTTACATATTTTTTGAAATTTTTAATTAATTATTCTAAATTTGTAATAATTTTTTCAGAATTTTTAAAAAAAATTGAACTAATAATTAATAATTTAGAATTTCTAATTAATTTTTTACAATATTAATTTTTTTGGGAATTTTTAAATATATTTTTTTTTGATAACGCGGATAGAATCGTTAGATTCCAGCCAACAATATATTAATAAGAAAAAATTACAAGGAAGAAAATACAATTTTACCCGAAGTAAAACGAAAAACAAAAAACAACAGCGACAAACAGACAGCGACACTAGTAATGGAGAACGTTGCCAGGAAAGCAAAAACACGAAAACAAAGCATCTAAGCGAGCAGCGACTAATCCGGCGACGGGGACCAGGAATTTTTAAATAATTAAATCGATTTAATAATTAAATATAGAAATTAATTAAATACCTGATGACGTGGACAAATCTGAAGCGTCGATCGCGACTGGTTCGAAAATCATTAAGATCGAACGGTCAGAGTGTTGATCTTGACACGTGTATGTTAACCATTGACTGCTTTGCGTGATTTCATGATTGGGAGTGCGTTTGCTCAGAGCCTGCCACCAAGCGTTGAAGGTGATTCAGCGTGGCCACACTTGACCATTGACCGGTGACCGGTCAACGTTTTTGCATGATTTCACGATCGGGGGCGCATTTACTCGGAGCCTGCCACCGAATGTTGAAGGTGGTTCGGCTGGGCGACACGTGTCCCGTTGACCAGTCAACATTTTTACATGATTTCACGATTGGGGATGTGTTTGATCGGAGCCTGTAACCGAGCATCGAAGGTGGTTTGGCTGGGCGACACTTGACCGTTGACCGTTGACCGTTGACCGTTGACATGTCAACGTTTTTGCGTGATTTCACAATTGGGGATGTGTTTGCTTGGAGCCTGCCACCGAGCATTGAAGGTGGTTCGGCTCGACGACACGTGTCCCATTGACCGCTCAACATTTTGCGTGATTTCACGATCGGGGACGCGTTTGCTCGTAGCCTGCCACCGAGCGTTGAAGGTGGTTCGGTTGGGCGACACATGTCCCGTTGACGATTGACAGTTGACCATCAACATTTTTGCCTGATTTTACGATCGGCGACGCGTTTGCTCGAAGCCTGCCACCAAGCATTGAAGGTGGTTCGACTGAGTGACAAGTGTCTCGTTGACCGATCAACGTTTTTACGTGATTTCACGATTGAGGATGCATTTGCTCATAGCCTGCCAGCGTACGTTGAAGGTGGTTCGACCGAGCGACACGTATCCCGCTGACCGTTGACCAGTCAATATTTTTACTTGATTTCACGATAAGGGACGCGTTTGCTTGGAGCCTGCCACCGAACGTTGAAGGTGGTTCGGCTGGGCGACACATGTCCTGATGACCGTTGACCGTTGACCGGTCAACATTTTTGCGTGATTTCACGATCGGGGACGCGTTTGCTGTCACGCCCTGCTTCCCATTATACGGGAACACAGACACGTAACTGAGGCCCAACGAATGATATAAGTATATCAACTTATATCATACAGAAGCTATACAATACTAGCAAGCTCAACAACACAATAATAATCACAAGAATAAGAGTATAATGCAATAACCAATATCTGAGATACAAGAACTTACAGAATGCCGAGAACACAATTCGATAGCAGTATGTCAAGTTTATCAGAATCTCGTCATTTGTACCCGTTAGAGCAAACTTCGGGCGACAAGTAGTAGCAAGCAGTTAAGAAAATACAGTACTATATAACAAGAACAAGAAATTGGAACGATATCAAAGTCAATGAATGATAAATGATAATAAGATCAAAATTCAATAATCAATGGTACTATGGTCGAAAAATAATAGTCAATAATCAATAAACAATAGTCAATAGCAAGAACAATATTCGATAGTCAATGACCGATAAATAATAGTCGATAAACAATACTCAATAATCAATAATCTATTAACAATAATCAACAAACAACAATCAATAGTCGATGAACAATAATCAATAAACAATCATCAATAGTCAATGTTCTTTAGGTTTATTAAACTTTTATTAACCTATCTAATGCACGTAATACTGTGTCTCATACCACAAGTTCGGTGCATACAAGCAGTAAACGTTTATACTATAGTAGTGAACTCCACAAATCATGTACTTGGCACGATAACAATAACAAGTCCACCATCCACGATCCATAACAAGCCTTTTATCCACAAGATAACCAGATAATAAGATAACAAGATAGCAAGGTAGGGAAACAGGGCCCCTCATCCTAGTACAGTCACTAATCGTTCACTACCGAGTCTACTCTTATACCCCGGTTTATTATTAATTTATTAACATGAATCATGACTATACGATCGATACGGTCAACAAGTACTATGGTATCAAGATTTATGCAATGGGTACAATCAATGAGAACGATAGTATCAATACAATATCAAGAAGATATCAAGGCTATGCAATACATGAAATATACTTAGTTCAATTCATTTAAATATGGAAATAATTTTTTTTTGAAATAGGATCAAGCACTCAATATTCTTGTGATAATTTGAAATTTTGGAATTAGGTTTGCTGAGATTGGTCTAATAATAGAACTCTCCTGTATTACTGTATAGAGTTTTTCTTTCAGGTCTTACTCCTTGTAAACTTGTTTGTTGTATATTTTACTCCGGTTATATATATATATATATATATATATATATATATATATATATATATATATAGTCTTTCGACTCTAATCTTTTATCAAAAATAAAAATAAAAATGGTGAGTATGGATTTAGAAACGAAGTTATCAGATTCTTAATATTGCTATGAAGAAAATACGACAGATGAAACAATTTATCAAAATTAAACAAATCACTACCGGTATTCCCTTTTTAATTTATGTTTTCCTACGTTCCCGTTCTACAGTAGCTACAATAATTTTAAATTTTTTTTTGAATTTTTCATTTAAGATATATATTAAGGTGAGCTAAGCCCTGTTTAACTTTTCAACCAAACATAACCATTTCCCCCTTATGGCATACTCACAGTCTTCTCTCATCACCCCGCTTCCTTTGCCTATAGGGTGACTCCTGATTAATAAGGTCTAACCATGCTATTATGATATGCTTAGCATGAAATTACAACCTATACTTTATGTGCAAACATTTCTACAAATTAGTCATATATTACAAAATTTTATTAAATTATGGGAACATAGTGGATATATAGTAAAGAAGTTTCCATTTCGGGAAATCCCTTAAAAGGCTTAAGAAAACTTAAAACGGGTTCAACTTGAGGAGCTTGTTCCTTACAGTACATTACACTATTTTACAAGGCAGTGATGAGGGAGAACATTGGAGTACAAAGAGATTTTTTGAGGCGAGGTCAAGGGATTTGATGATCTTTTGGAGTGGGAGATGGGTGGTATTTATAAGGGTTTTCTGAAGAGGGAGAGGGAGTCTGGAGTCATCTGCAGCTTTTAACGTGTCAAACACTTGAAGGAGCATCTGCACTTTTCTAGAGACTTCATTCTGAGTGGAATTACCTTCATACGTGGCTATTTGGTGGTCATGCTTTTGTAAGTGTGGTTGGTAACACTTCTGACTGGAGGTAGTAATACTTCTGAGTTGAGGCTAGGTGTCCCAATTCTGCAGTACCACAGAATCTAAAGATACTGGAGTATGGGATTGTTGTCGCCACTAATCCCTGTTTTTGAAATGTTGTCTATTTGAGATAGATTTGGTTTATCTTCAAAATTCTCTTTTTCACTTTATTTTATTGTCTCCTTTTCTTTTGAGACAGCTGTCTTTACTGCTTCTGCCACTTGTGTCGCAATCATAATCCTGTTTGATTCTCTTCGTTTGCTTTTCTTGGTTTTGGGTTGGATCGGTGTCTTTTCTGGCTGTTTCTGGAAATCTTTAATCTATTGGATAAGCTGCAAAATCTGGTGATACTTATTTTTGGTTCAGTAACATCTTGATTGTCCATAAGGGCCTTGTCCTTGTCTTGACATTTTGGCAAAGTCGCAACCATCAACGAATTTGGTATGTCTTTATTGGTAGCCGTTTGCTCCGGACTAGCCATTGATATTGTAGACCCAATGATATCTCTGTGAAGGTTTTTGGGCAAAACCTCAGCCATAAACGGACTTGATGTGTCTTTACTGGTTGCCATTTGAGTCAAACTAGCTATTGAATTTATAGACTCAAGAGTACATCTTTTTTCATTTAGAGAGAAATGCAAACCCTTCTCATCCCACTTATTATAGATTGAGGAAGCAGTTTGTGGTGGATTTTTAGGTGGGAATTCGGATTGGAGCAGTTGTTTTTCTAAATCTGCGATTTTTTCGGCAATTTTTATTTTTCAAAAATTAAACAATTTCTATTTTCGTTAAGTCTTCTTACCGTCCTGACATTGCCTCGCAATGATCAGAAAATAGGATTTTCCCGTGCAAGTCCTGTGTGATGGAATATTCCAGAGGATTTTGCTGCGTGGATCTTAAGGAGGGAGAAACAAAATAGTTAGGTCCTAAGTAGTGTTTAGCTACATCTAATGCTTTTGAAAGGTTATAGAAACCTTTATAGACTAGGTTTTTGAAGTGCTTAATACTATCTGCTACTTCCATCCAAGAATGAAAAATACCTACTAAATCGCCTTGAAGAACTGCATAAAACTTTTATCCCTTTTGGTTCTGACTAAACACTTCTGATAAAAAGTTCATGGCTGCTGATATGGCTAAAAATGAGGTTAAATCGGAACCGTCCAAATCGAGCACGAATCTTGAAGCCCAGGGGTAAAACGGTGATTTCACCTATCAATGGGTCTAAAGCGGGTACGGGTTCCCCTCCTCGAAGACCCATTAACCCGCGAACGGGTCCATCTCAACTGGGTGCGGGTCTCAACCCGCAGCAAACCCGGTCCAGAAAGGATAGAATTAGGGTTTCTGATTAAATCTTAATCAACAGCCCTGATTCATATCTATCCTTTCACTGGGGATTAGGGATTACATTCCTTATCTAACCACAGGGATTACATTCCCAATCTGATACCAGTGACGCCTATAAATACCCCCCATCCATCTCCATTAAGAGGTAATCAATCTTTTGCCAGTTTTTGCGCTCTTTCATAATCACTTCTGATTACTGACTTGAGCGTCGGAGGGTGCGTTGCCGGGAACAACCCCGGTGTCTCGCACTTCTTGCAGGTGAACAGCGGGAGCAACGGTCAAACTCCAACGGAACAGGTAACAGGTTTGTTATTCAAAGTTTCCTAAGAATCCACAAATACCATCTGTTTGCCCCCACACCAGATTCAGCGGCAACAGATTGGCGCGGTCTGTGGGAAACTAACGAATAGCAGCCTCCCCTCTTCCCATTGGACAGATCTTCTCCAGCCATACCTCCTAGGAAAGCCAGATCCAGAGGGTCCAACCGAGGACCCAACCCCGATCAGCAACAGGAAGTTCCCCCTCAACCCGCTCAACAGTAGGGGCAACTTCTTCCTCAAGCGGAGGACCCACTCCAACAGGACTTGCCTGCTCCTCAGAATCAATAACCTCCTAAGGGTCCCAACCCACAGAAACAGCCTCTCCATCCGGACCACGTCTCCATCCACAATGCCTCTTCGGACTCTATGGCCTCCCATAATCCCCGAGCTTCCGATCTTCGCAACACCGTCCTCAATCGGCAGAAGGATGAGGATCTTTGCCGCCGTCTGGATGAAAAGCGGGCCCGAGAGGGAACCTCCTGCCAACACCGTCCGGATGAGCGATCTCCTCACCGCCGAGAATACAGAAGGTCCCCTACCCGAAGGGGGCGGAGAGAGTCCCCCGAGCATCACAGAAGAAGACCACGCTCCCCTGCAGGTCGGCAACAGCCTAGGAACGATGAGGCACCCATCGCCCATGCCGAGTTCCAGCAATTCCAAGCGACCGTCCTACAAGCTCTCAACCTCCGTCCTAACACCAATGCTCCAAAGATTCCCTCTCCTCCTCCGGTTCGAAGTCCTCGCCGACGGTCCCCAACTCCTCCTCCCGCTCCTAGCAACTCCCGGCATATGCCAAGTCCTCGCCGCTCCAGGAGCTACCGACATCATAGCCTCCGCTCTCCCTCATACGAAGACGAGTCTAGAAGCTCGGCTGATTATCGTCGAAGGGATGACGCTGTCTACCGCCGTCTCCACGAAATGGAGAGGCGCTTGGGTCAGTTGGACCGAGAAGAAGAGCTCAGAGGAAGGACTCTTCGTCCTAGTAGACCTCCTTTTTCCCAAACCATAATGGATGCACCTGTACCAATCGGCTTTAAGCCCCCTCAATTTGAGACCTAGTCCGGGGAGACCGACCCCGTTGATCACATCAAAAGCTTCAAGACCCTCATGCTCATCCATCAAGCTTCTGATGCTCTGCTCTGCAAAACCTTCCCCGCAACTCTTAAGGGCCCAGCTCAAGAATGGTACTCTCGCCTTGCCTCTTCCTCAATATTCTCCTTCGAGCAGTTTGAGACTCTCTTCGTCACCCACTTCGTGAGTAGCCGCAGAACTGAGAAGACCAGCATCTCGCTACTCTACCTCCACCAGAAGAAGGGTGAGAAGCTGAGAGACTATGTAAAAAGGTTCACAGCTGAAGCCAGGTCCATAGCATCCCTCGACCAGTCGGTCGCTGCAGCAGCATTTCAATCCAATGTCCTCAACTCCAGCCTCCGCTCCTCTCTCGCCAAAAAGCCCCCACAGAACTTCTCTGACCTCCTCCTCCGGAGTGAAAAGTATATTCGGGCCGAAGAAGCTGAGCATCGCCCCAACTTGGAGGGGTCTTCCTCCGGGTCTAAGAGAAAGGGTACAGAAAAGGAAGGAGCCAAGAAGCTCCAGAAGGATAATGGCGGCCAGCGCCGACCTCCCCTCAGATTCGAGAAATTTACTCCTCTCACCACCAATGTCTCCACCATTCTAATGGAAGTTGAGAAGGAAGGGATCATACCTCCTGCTCCGAGGATGAACACCCCCGCCAAGAAGAGGGATAAAGAGAAGTGGTGCCGTTATCACCGGGACCATGGCCACGACACTAATGATTGTCGGGCCTTGAAGAATGAGATAGAAGCCCTCATCCAGAGGGGGCAGCTGACCAGGTTCGTGAGAAAGGACCGAGCCGACCTTCCTCCCCCGCCTCGGGGGGCTAACAAGCATCCTGAACGCGATGAAACGCCCGACTTCGAAGAGGAGCGTGTCCTACACCTCATTCATGGGGGCCCAATGGGGGGCTCCTCAAACTCCTCTCGAAAGGCGTTCATTAGGGAAGTCAATTCGGTTTGCGCCACTCCCCCTCCTAAAGGCCTCAGAGTACCCGTCACATTCTCGGACGAAGATCTTGAAGGTGTCCGCACCCCCCATTGAGGAAGCAGTTTGTGGTGTATGTTGACGACATGCTTGTAAAAAGCATCCGAGGAGCCGATCACGTGACTGACCTACAGGAGGCGTTCGATGTTCTAAGAAAGCACAACATGAGACTCAATCCGAATAAGTGTGCGTTCGGAGTCTCGTCAGGAAAGTTCCTCGGCTTCATGGTCAGCCAACGAGGAATTGAAGCTAACCCTTAAAAAATCAAGGCCATATTAGACATGGCCCCTCCTACGAATGTTAAGGAAGTTCATAGGCTAACAGGCTGACTAGCCGCTATAGGGCGTTTTCTCTCGAAGTCCGGGGAGAAATGCCTCCCCTTCTTCAAGGCCCTCAGGGGGACTAAAGGTTTCGAATGGGGTCAACAGCAACAGGAGTCGTTCGACCAACTCAAGGCTTACCTCGTCAATCCTCCTCTCCTCAGCAAACCAATCCCTGGTGAACCCCTCTACCTCTACCTGGCAGCCTCTGAGCAGACCATCAGCGCCGTTTTAGTAAGAGAAGAAGATCGGGCTCAAAAACCCATCTACTATGTGAGCAAGGTATTTCGGGATGCCGAGCTCCGCTACCCGAGGATAGAAAAGATGGCTTATGCCCTAGTGATGGCCACGAGCAAGCTTCGCCCATATTTTCAGTCCCATTCGGTGGTCGTTCTTACCGACCAACCGCTGAAGCAAGTGCTCCACAAGCCAGAGACCTCCGGTCGCCTTACGAAGTGGTCTATCGAGCTGAGCTAGCATGATATAACGTATCAGCCTCGGACCGCGATCAAGGCTCAAGCCTTAGCAGAATTTATAGTTGAAAGTACCATCCCCGAGTTCAGCTAAGCAATGAAGGAACCACCTGTCTGGTCGGTTTATGTGGATGGCTCCTCTTGTAACGAGGGAAGCGGGGCCGGGGTCATTCTGGCAGGCCCAGATGACTTCATCCTCCAGTACTCCCTCCGTATTAACTTCAAAGCCTCTAACAACGAAGTGGAATACGAGGCACTCATAGCCGGTCTGGGAATAGCTCGCAATGCAGGGGCGCAATGCCTCCGGATCTTTAGCGACTCTCAGCTAGTCGTAAATCAGGTCCTCGACGAGTATGAAGCACGTGATGACCGGATGGTTAAGTACTTAGCCAAGGTCAGGAGCCTCATGGCACTATTTGAAGAAGCCCTCATCCAACGAATCCCCCGAGATGAAAATGCCCAGGCTGATGCCCTTTCCAAGCTAGCCTCTTCCTCCCTCCAAGGTCTCGAGCAGTCCGTCTTGATAGAGGTCCTCCTGAAGCCAAGTATAAAGGATGAAACTTCCGACTCTATGGAGTCACTGCCTGTCCTGCTTGAAGATAACTGGATGAAACCCCTCATCGAATTCTTAAGGGACGGGCACCTCCCCGAAGATCCTAAGGAAGCTCGAAGAGTGAGAACCTAAGCCGAGCGATACACACTGATCGGAGGCATCCTATATAAACGCTCCTTCACACAGGTAGACGGCAGGTCTTACCTGAGATGCCTCTCCCCCGAGCAGGCCGACTACGCCCTACAAGAACTTCACGAGGGCATCGACGGGGCACATTCAGGGTCCAGATCCTTAGCCCGCAAAGTGTTGAATTATGGATATTTCTGGCCCACTCTCCTACAGGACGCCGAACAGCACGTTCGGCAATGCAGCTCATGTCAAAAGTACTCCAACATCCGACGCCTCCCACAAGCTCCACTCGCTTCCCTATCAAGTCCAATTTCTTTCGCAATGTGGGGGATGGATTTACTAGGGCCATTTCCACCGGCTTCCGGTCAGTTCAAATTTTTAGTCGTGGCAATCGACTACTTCTCAAAATGGATAGAGGCCGAGCCCTTGGCCACGATCAACGAGAACAAGGTAGTTCAGTTCTTTTGGAAGAGCGTAATCTGCCGATTCGGCATCCCTCGAATCCTCATAACAGACAACGGAACCCAGTTTACCGGGGCTGCCTTCCGAGCTCTATGTGAAGACCTTGCCATCCAACACCGATTCTCCTCCGTTTCCCATCCCCAGTCGAATGGCCAAGTCGAGAATGCTAACCGACAGATCCTCTCCGGCATTAAGAAGAGGTTGGATAAATGTTCCAAAGGCTTATGAGTCGATCAGCTTCCCAACGTGCTGTGAAACTACCGCACCACAAAATGGACCCCCACAGGAGAGTCTCCGTTCAATCTCACCTATGGGTCCGAAGCAATGATCCCCCTAGAAGTTGGTATACCCTCTCCTCGTCTAATGGCTTATGAAGAAGAACAAAATGCTAGAGAGCTCCGAGCAAATCTAGACCTGATCGATGAGATCCGAGAAAGAGCTGCCACTCGTCAACAAAGCTACCGAAGAAGGATCGAGTTGGCATACAACAAGAGAGTCCGTCCTACCGACCTCAAAGAAGGGGACTTGGTCCTCAGAAAGTTAGCCATCTCTTTCCCCGGTCAGAAGAGCAAACTGGCTCCAAATTGGGAGGGACCCTATAAGATTGCCAAAGTCGTTTGGCCCGGCACATACCGACTAAAAGACCTCGAAGGCAGGGAGATCCCCAGGACTTGGAATGCCGACCATCTCTTAAAATACCAAGAGAGAGCGCTAACGCCTCTCTAAGTATTCTGAGATGTCGAACCGTTCCTATCCTTTTACTTGTATTTTTTCCTTTATTTTTCTCTTGTAATAACGGCTCACAACTTTAGAAGCAGCCGACCATTAGTCATTAATAAAGAAAACTTTTTCATATTTTACTTGTAAAATTGTTTGCGTCTCTCTGCTTTTGCTCTTCACTCTAACGACGGTTCGGAGTCCAACACTTGGCTCGAGTCTACTTCGCAAGCTCGCTCTTAAGCGAGCTAGAAGTAGGTCGCCATTCGGAACTGCTCCCACAACCGTTGAACAACTCTACCGATGGTTCGGAGTCCAAAACCTGGCTCGAGTCTACTTCGCATGCTCGCTCTTAAGCGAGTTAGAAGTAGGTCGCCATTCGGAACTGCTCCCAAAACCGTTGAACAACTCTAACGATGGTTCGGAGTCCAACGTTCGGCTCGGCTGCGCTCACTCGATCCCCCGAACCGAGCGGACGAGGAACCGACCTCTACATATGGAGAAAAATTCTGCCGAACCAATTTCACCGTTAGATCATCTCAAAATCTATGCTAAGACATGATGGACGGATCAGATCGTGCCACGTATCCACAAAACGACAAAATAGTGTTTTCTTGAAACTCGTGCCTCCCGCTTCGTGATGCGTGCCACGATCGTGATCAACCGCCCAGATTGAGCCACACGGATCGTGTCTGAAATCCGAGCTACCACACCACCGAAGTGCAAAGTTGCCTCGGTACACTCCGAGCAGAAGTTGGATTTCTATAGCTAAGGCAAGAGTTCTACGGCTAGAACGCTCGAAGAAGCTAACTATAGGTCCTTATAGTTCGTTTCAAAAGTAAGGCAACTACGGCACAATAATGGGCAGACGAACTTCGATTTTATTAAGACAACTTGATAAATTTACAAGGCAAAAAGTTACAGCAAAAAAGCAACTTGATAAATTTACAAGGCATGTTATTACAACGAAGAAAACGATGCAAGAAGTCAAAAGCTCGATGCAACTTGTTCAGCGCCTCCTCGGAATAGGGACGTTCCGATTCAGAGACACTCGGGGTTTTCGTCTCTTCATCTCCGAGCTTGTCTCTAGGCCGACGAACTGGAACGCCTCTTCGCCACTAAGCCTAACAGTGGCTCTGACCGAGGCTCCGCTCGAGCTAACAGCTACGCCGCTTTGTGCGTCGGCTGCAGTCCGACCAATGACGGGAGGGCGAGTCGCAAGCTCGTAAAAGGAGATCCCTCGCTCACTCTCCTTGCGAGTGCACGAGGTGCTGCGGACGTTAGTCCTCACGGGCTGAGGCTTTAGACGAGCCACCTCCTCCTCGAGCTCAACGATCCTGTCTTTCAGAGTCTTGTCCTTAACCAGTATCTTGAATCGAGGGAGTTTCGCCGAACCCAGGTACTCGGCACTATCAGATATAATGCGACGCAAGTTGGTCACCTCGATGCTCTTATCGACCGTGACCCTCTGCAGCTGCTCGACCTTCTTCGCGAGCTCATCTCGCTCGGCCCACACCGAGGCTAGCTCTTCCTCCTTCGTCGAGAATTCCTCCTCGACTATCCGTACGTGGTGCACCTCGGCCAGGAGCTCGCTGTTCTTCTTCTCAACGGGGAGCGACACTCTCCTGATCAGCTCGATCTCACCCTCGAGGCGAGCCTCACGGGACTGCTTAAACAGCTCAGCACGATGCCGAGCTGCTACGGTGTTTGGAGCATGAAAGAGGATCTGAAAGACGAGCACATTACATTCAAAGACTAAAAGTTCGAGCCAAACACTTAAGACAAATTTGAAGAAAGAATTTTATTCATAAATAAAGAAAGCGGTGGCCAGTTCGCAAAAAGGCGTTACATTTTCGGAAATAAAAGAAAAAACAAAATTACAAAAGACGAGGAGATCAGGGGTCCACCTGCGTCGTTGCCTCGACCACAGGTGCCTCGTTAGACGACCCCTGATTCCTCGTCGCCCCGGTTTGAGCGACCACCTCATCCTCGTCTTTGCCTTCTTCCTCTTCACCTTCCTCCTCTTCACCTTCCTCCGCTTCGTCATCTACCGCAGCTCTGGGCCACAGCCTGTAGCCGACCCGCTGGAAGCCGGGGATGCAATCCTGGACGTGGTTGAGGGCTCTCTCGTATGACTTCTCCATGTTCGAGGCCATGTGTGCCTTCGCCTCGGCCTCGACTTCGGCCCGGATCACTGTCGCCAAAGCGTCCTTCTCCATCTTTGCCTCCGCCAGGGCTTTCGCCGACGCTGCCAGCTCCTCGGCAGGCTTGGCGGCTTTGGCAACCTCCTCAGTAAGTCGCCCCTTCACTCGCTCCAGGTCTGCCACAAGGTCGGCAACCTGGACCTCCAAGCCCTCAGCTCGCCTCTGCTCTGCTTCGAGCTGCCGAACCGCCCTCACCTTGTCCGCCCTGTCCTTATCACTGGCGGCCTTCAGCTCCTTCTCCTGTTCGGTGAACGCTTCAAGGAGGTGGCCGAAGTGACAAGTGGCCTGCCGAAAGAAAAAGAGAATAAGAACACAATAAGAGCTGAACGGCAGACTTAAAGAAATTCTCGCGAAAAAGTATGCAGAACTTACCGATACGAGCGACCGAGCAACTTCATAGGTGTTGTCGCCAACCGTCCCTGCCTTCAGCGCGGCTCGATCCTTCGGGGTCGCCAAGTGCTTGACGGCTTGCATGCACATCTGCGAGTTCCCGAGGAAGCCGTCGTGGTTCTTGACTCGCCAGTCCGGGACGAAAAGTTTCTTATGCTGCTCGGTCAAGATCACCTCGGCCTGAGGGGTCAGCGGCGGAGCCTGGAGTGACAGCACCGCCGAGACGTCGAAGGCCTCACCGGCCGTGGCAGATGTAGCAGGAGCCGAGGGTTTGGTGACAATGACTACCGCTGGTGAGGGGACCTCAGCAACGGGAGGAGGCGGAGCAACTGCCGAAGCAACCTTAGGGGGCCGACCAGACGAAGCAGTCGTGCTCGGCCTCTTCCTCTTCCTCCCATCGGCAACTTTGCCCCGCTCGTTCATCATCCCCAAAAAGTCCATCTTCGGCGCTTTTGTTCCAAACAACAAACAAACAAGTCAGTGAAACGAGCTAAAAACTTAAAAGAAAAAAAATATATATTGCGAGATGTCAGGAGCGTACTCGGGTCGATCGGACTGAGGCCCGACCCGTGTAGCACCTCCTCCGTCAATTCCCTCCAGTTCAACATCGGGAGGGCCATGATCTTCGCCACAACTTCCTCCTCGGCCGCAGTCAATACCGGGCCGGCCCTCGAAAACTTTGGCACCTCTGCTTTCCACTGAGTCGGAATCTTCAGCATCGAGGGCTCCTTCATCAAAAAGAATTTCTCCTTCCAACCTTTGATCGAGTCCGGGTTCTTTATAATCCGAACACCTTTCCTCGGCGACTAGTAGTAGCGATGCTCGGTCTAGTGCATTCGGTGAACCCTATACATGCTCCGCAAGATCGTCAGGTCTGGCTCGACCTCGGCATTGCGGCACTGCAGTAGGAAGGCGTTCACGTGGCGCCAGGTGTTCGACATGAACTGGGTCAGTGCAAGGCAGTACCACCCGAGGACCTGTAGCACGAAGGGGTGCAGAGGGAAGCGCAGTCCAGCGTTCAGCGAGTCGTAGTCGAACATACACATATCCGACGACGACAGTTTGGAGTTCGCTCGCATCCCAGGGCCGGGGAGAATCAGCTTGTACTTCGGAGGGATGGTGAACCCTTTTCTGATCCGGAGCAGGTCCCTCTCGGATAACACCGATGCAATCTCGTCCACTTCGGTGGTCAGAACTGGGTTGTTCTCCTCGTAGACTTCCGATTGACCTATGATCGCCTTCTTCATAAGGTCGCCCTCGTATTGCCTGATCCCAGCATGCCCGGACAGTACACAAGGGTACCGGCCCGACTCAGGGGCTTGCCTCGGGGTCTCCACAATCTCCTCGACTACAGGAGATAAGGCCACTACCCTCTTCTTCTTCTTCTTCGCCTCGGCCACGGACGGCTCGGCCACCTGCTTCCCCTTTCTTCGGATCTCCATTCGCCTCCTCTCCTCGGTGCCACTATCGCCCGAGGACGAGGCCTCACTCTCCGAGTCTACCCTTGACATCTCTAAAAAAAGCTAAGGCAAATAAACTGACCTTGATGTGACGTGTCCTTGAAGTGACGTTCACGATCGGAATTAGTTCGCCGGAAATCGCCTGGCCTACGCGACAGCTAACACAACCGCCTTGGAACAAAAGTCACCGCTAGCAGAGAACGCAGAGAGTAAAAGTGAAAACTTGGAGTAAAAAGTGAGAAATGAGCTTGGGGGTGGGGGAGTGAGAACTTATAACCACAATGCAACGTTTGGGCTTCCTTGGGAATTTAAAAGTCCACTAAGAGAAGCCAAAACGCCAAAACGGAAAGCTGCGATGTTTCAAAACAAAGACTCCTCAAATTGCTTAGGTCCATGACTCGGCCACCGGTGTGCCTAGCCGAGCTACCGAACAGCTCGGCTAAGCAACCGAGCTACTGAGTCGGAGGGTGGCGACGCTTCAAAGCCGGAACGCTTCAAAATGTCTAACTCCATACCTCAGCTAACAGCACCGAGCTTCCGAACCGAGGGGACGAGGAACCGACCCTCACATATGGAGAAAAATTCTACCGAGGCTGAATCACCATCGGATCGCTCCCAAATTCGTGTCAAAACTCGATGGACGGTTCAGATTGCGCCACGCTCACAAAACGACAAAATAACCTTTTCTCGTGATCTGAACCCCGTCCTCGTGATTCACGCAATGATGGATGCTCCAGATCTGGCCACGTGTACCTTCCGAGCTTCTGGCCACCGGTATGCCTAGCCGAGCTACCGAACAACTCGGCTAAGCAACTGAGCTACTGAGTCGGAGGGTGGCGACGCTTCAAAGCCGAACGCTTAAAAACGTCTAACTCCATACCTCGGCTAACAGCACCGAGCTTCCGAACCGAGGGGACGAGGAACCGACCCTCACATATAGAGAAAAATTCTACCGAGGCTGAATCACCGTCGGATCGCTCCAAAATTCGTGTCAAAACTCGATGGACGGTTCAGATTGCGCCACGCTCACAAAACGACAAAATAACATTTTCTCGTGATCTGAACCCTGTCGTCGTGATTCACGCAATGATGGACGCTCCAGATCTGGCCACGTGTACCTTCCGAGCTTCTGGCCACCGGTATGCCTAGCCGAGCTATCGAACAGCTCGGCTACGCAACCGAGCTACTGAGTCGGAGGGTGGCGACGCTTCAAAGCCGGAACGCTTCAAAACGTCTAACTCCATACCTCGGCTAACAGCACCAAGCTTCCGAACCGAGGGGACGAGGAACCGACCCTCACATATGGAGAAAAATTCTACCGAGGCTGAATCACCATCGGATCGCTCCCAAATTCGTGTCAAAACTCGATGGACGGTTCAGATTGCGCCACGCTCACAAAACGACAAAATAACATTTTCTCGTGATCTGAACCCCATCCTCGTGATTCACGCAATGATGGATGCTCCAGATCTGGCCACGTGTACCTTCCGAGCTTCTGGCCACCGGTATGCCTAGTCGAGCTACCGAACAGCTCGGCTAAGCAACCGAGCTACTGAGTCGGAGGGTGGCGACGCTTCAAAGCCGGAACGCTACAAAACGTCTAACTCCATACCTCGGCTAACAGCACCAAGCTTCCGAACCGAGGGGACGAGGAACCGACCCTCACATATGGAGAAAAATTCTACCGAGGCTGAATCACCATCGGATCGCTCCCAAATTCGTGTCAAAACTCGATGGACGGTTCAGATTGCACCACGCTCACAAAACGACAAAATAACATTTTCTCGTGATCTGAACCCCGTCCTCGTGATTCACGCAATGATGGATGCTCCAGATCTGGCCACGTGTACCTTCCGAGCTTCTGGCCACCGGTATGCCTAGTCGAGCTACCGAACAGCTCGGCTAAGCAACCGAGCTACTGAGTCGGAGGGTGGCGACGCTTCAAAGCCGGAACGCTTCAAAACATCTAACTCCATACCTCGGCTAACAACACCGAGCTTCCGAACCGAGGGGACGAGGAACCGGCCCTCACATATGGAGAAAAATTCTACCGAGGCTGAATCACCGTCGGATCGCTCCAAAATTCGTGTTAAAACTCGATGGACGGTTCAGATTGTGGCACGCTCACAAAATGACAAAATAACGTTTTCTCGTGATCTGAACCCCGTCCTCGTGATTCACGCAATGATGGACGCTCAAGATCTGGCCACGTGTACCTTCTGAGCTTCTGGCCACCGGTATGCCTAGCCAAGCTACCGAACAGCTCGGCTAAGCAACCGAGCTACTGAGTCGGAGGGTGGCGACGCTTCAAAGCCAGAACGCTTCAAAACGTCTAACTCCATACCTCGGCTAACAGCACCGAGCTTCCGAACCGAGGGGACGAGGAACCGACCCTCACATATGGAGAAAAATTCCTCCGACCCTCTTCAGCCGTTAATTCCCGTCAAAAAACGTGCTCAACGTGATGAACGGCTCAGATCTTGCCGCGTTCGCTAAACGACAAGATAGCGTTTTTTGGGGATCCAAGCTGAGATGGACACTCAGGATCTTGCCACATAGTTCGGCAGATTCCGAGCTAAGTGTCGAGCTACCGAGCCGAGGGGACGAGGAACCGACCCTCACATATGGAGAAAAATTCCGCCGTCCCTCCTCAGCCGTTGGATCTTGTCAAAAAACACGCTCGACGTGATGGACGGCCCAGATCTTGCCACGTTCACTAAATGACAAGATAGCATTTTTTAGGGATCCGCGCTGAGATGGACGCTCAGGATCACGCCACGTAGTTCGGCAGATTCCGAGCTAAGTGCCGAGCTGCCGAGCCGAGGGGACGAGGAACCGACCCTCGCATACGAAGAAACTATCTGCCGAGGAACGTGGATCGTCCGATTGCCCAGAAAATCGCGCTCAGCGCGGATGGAGGGCCTAGATCGCGCCACGCCATAAATCGGTATTAAAAATTAGTTTTTATTTATTTTAATCGTTTTATTTATTTAAAAATTGCGAAACAATTACTAAAAATTAGGGAAAATTAACTAAAAATTCTAGAAAATAATTATAAATTCAGGGGTATATTTTTGAGCCCCTGAACGAACAATTATTGCCTAGAATGTGTTGTTAAGACCCCCGAACGACCGGTTAACACATCGCAAAATTAAATAAATAATCTGAATTAATAGACAAAAATCACCAGATATCTAGAGAAGCTCAAGAACAGCTTAGAGTACGAACAGCTTAAAAAATTACCTCACTACCTCCTTCGGAGATTCAAAACCCTCCATTTGGACCCCTATACAACTCCACTAGCCATTAAAACAGTAAAACTACTCCTCAAAAGCTGATCAAACTCAGTCTTCGGGAGTGGGGGGCTCGTGATATGGCTAAAAATGAGATTAAATCGGAACCGTCCAAATCGAGCACGAATCTTGAAGCCCAGGGGTAAAACGGTAATTTCACCTATCAATGGGTCTAAAGCGGGTACGGGTTCCCCTCCTCGAAAACCCACTAACCCGCTAACGGGTCCATCTCAACTGGGTGCGGGTCTCAACCCGAAGCAAACCCGGTCCAGAAAGGATAGAATTAGGGTTTCTGATTAAATCTTAATCAACGTCCCTGATTCATTTCTATCCTTTCACTGGGGATTAGGGATTACATTCCTTATCTAACCACAGGGATTACATTCCTAATCTGATCCCAGCGGCGCCTATAAATACCCCCCATCCATCTCCATTAAGAGGTAATCAATCTTTTGCCAGTTTTTGCGCTCTTTTATAATCACTT
This sequence comes from Hemerocallis citrina, assembly GCA_017893485.1. Classification (NCBI taxonomy): domain Eukaryota; kingdom Viridiplantae; phylum Streptophyta; class Magnoliopsida; order Asparagales; family Asphodelaceae; genus Hemerocallis; species Hemerocallis citrina. Next base: position 127,945,816 of record CM030359.1, on the reverse strand, counting down.
TTGATTACTGACTTGAGCGTCGGAGGGTGCGTCGTCGGGAACAACCCCGGTGTTTCGCACTTCTTGCAGGTGAATGGCGGGAGCAACGGTCCAACTCCGACGGAACAGGTAACAGGTTTGTTATTCAAAGTTTCCTAAGAATCCACAAATACCATCTGTTTGCCCCCACACCAGATTCAGCGGCAACAGCTGCTAAGAAGTACTTTTTGTCCTTTCTATTAAATGCAATCCATAAATTGACTAAGATGTATTGTTGTTCTTTGGACGTAGAAATATGAGAACATGTTCTGAAAGGAGGACTGCTATTTGTAAAAACAAAAAGTTCTTGATTTCCGAATTTCATCCGTTCTTGAGGGGTTATGTTCTCATTGGTCTGCTGACTGTTCTGCTCTGGAATGATATTATCTGGTTCGGTGCCACGGATACCTGGTTGTGGTGGTGGCATAGCCATCTGCATATTATCATAAAAAGTATTCATTAGATCATATTCTTGTGGTGTTTGCAAAAGATAAAAAATTCTTGCATCAATTAACTATCTCCTAACTAATTAAGTTTTCATAACCATCTTCATATGGATCAAAATGTTTAGCTAATTGGTATAAAAAATGCATGTCATAGATGCAGTTAATAAGTATATTAAATGATTCGAAAGAACATAGTTGCAGAAATTGGAATAAAGTAAAATTTATATATGTATAATCTAGAAAGGGATTAGGGAAATTATTAATATTAGGGTGTACCATATCATTATCTAATACTTCATTTTGTTCTATGCTCATTTTGAGAAATGCTTATGATGTGGATAGTTCTCCTAGGTTTGCAAGATTTTTTGCCTTTTGCCTAATCATTTGAGCATATCTTTTATTCCGAACTACTTTTAATCATTGACATATAATTGTAGCATATGGTTCTTTAACCTACCAATATTCTAATAGCTCATGGAGAGTTGCTACATTTGTTATTTTATTAATTACAGAAATAAAATTACTTTTTGAGCAATGTTCTAAAAAGGCAATTACTTCTGTTAATACTAGATCAGCTTGAGTTACATTATACGTTTGTGGATGCTCATCCACATTAGTAAGTTAAAAGAGGTGTCGCTGAGGATGTCCACCATGCTTACCAGCGCATTCTGATGGAGCAGGCGGCTAAGAGTATCTGGTAAAACATTATTACTACCTTTGATGTGTTCAAAGGTAATTCAGGTGCTAAGGTGAAGACATCTATCTAAAAAATTAGGCCAACATCTTCTAGAACTGCGTTTAGGTTCTAAAGCCATTTTTGAATGAAAGAAAATGATGGCTTCACAGTCTGTTCTAACAGTTACTTCCTTCGTGGAAATAATAAATAGTTCAAAACTATCTAAAACATAAGAGATGGCCAACAATTTTGCATCAATTCTGCTAATGTTACATTTTTCTTTATATTTACCACTAGCATATTTACAAATTCTTTCTAAATTTTTATCCGAATACTTATTTGGTTTAGCAATCAAGGTTGCTCCCTATCCTGTATTGCAACCATCTGATTCTATAATGAGATAGTCTGAATCTAATGGTAAGGATAACTCTGGAATTTCTTCAAGTAAGCTCATTTGTTGGACTAATTTGACGTCTTTTTGGTTAAAATATCTTTGTCCTTTCTGAGAAGTTTTTGTATATAAAGGACCTTTACCTAAATATTTTATAAATAGTCTTATAATTTACTAAACCTAAAAATTGTCAGAGATGTTTTAATTCCTCTAATTTGTCTGGAAATTCTAAAGCTTTTTGGGCAATATGCAGTTGTAATCTAAATTTTCCATGCCCAATAATGACTCCTAAAAATTCGAACCGTGGTTTATACAACTGCATCTTTTTCTTACTAATTATCATACCATGATTAATAAATTCTAAAATAATAATATGTAAATGACCTCTGTGTTCTTGCCTTATTTTACTAAAGACTAGAATATCATCTATGTAAAAAACAACAATATTTTTGTGTTTTAAGAATATTTCATCCACTTTTCTTTGAAAATGTCACGCTCCGCTTCCTAAAAAAATACGAAATACGGATATGTGACTAAGCCCAGCGAATGATTTTCATCATCCATAAGCTGTTCAAGAATCTTTACAACATTTCACAAGAATAATCAGAGTCGGTTGCAAGAGAATCAACAATCATGCACATATGAACCAAAATACCAACAAGAATGCTTGAAACCAAAATATATCAATCTCAAATAATCATGACCTGAATAAGTCAATATCCTAGGTCACATTGCCCAAATACAATAAATCCAAGTATCAAAATACAAGATACAATATTGTTCAAAGCAAGAAACAAGAGATAATAATAACAAGATCCAGCACTAATACTTCATGTCACCAATACCATCTGGAACCTGTTATCCAAAGTCTGCAATTTAACAATTGCAGGGATAGGAAAAAGAAAACAAGTACCCGTCAATTGCAAGTTACGGGCTATTTGTAATGCAGGATACAAGTACATGGGGAAAAGCTAACTAATAACATGGAATAAGTATGATATCAAAATAGAATACTAGCATGGCAATGTGATCAAGTGTAAATGGCATGAATCAAGTGTTAAAGTAAACAAGTATCGTGTAAACAAGCATCAAGTGTCAAGTATCATGTAATCATGTATCAAGTGTCATGTTTCAGGTCTCATGTATCATGTAGTCAAGTATCAAGTAAGAATGTATCAAGTTCACGTGTCATGTATCAAGTCTTGTAGTTATTACTATCTAGGTAGCACTTCATGTACCCCAGTTTTTACTACATGGTTGCTACAACAAACAGTTTCGTTTTAGATTTCATAGTAGACCATATAGGGCAGTGTACCCAGGGACAAGTATCAAGTAACCAAGTATCAAGCACGAGTCACGTAATCGTGAACACGTGGGAGCAAGTAGTATAAAGCACGAGTCACGTAATCATGAACACGTGGCAACAAGTAATATCAAGCACGAGTCACGTAATCGTGAACACGTGGTAATAAGTAGTATCAAGTACGAGTCACATAATCGTGAATACGTGGCAACAAGTAGTATCAAGCACGAGTCACGTAATTGTGAATACGTGGCAATAAGTAATATCAAGTACGAGTCACGTAATCGTGAACACGTGGCAGCAAGTAGTATCAAGCATGAGTCACGTAATCGTGAACACGTTGCAATAAGTAATATCAAGCACAAGTCACGTAATCGTGAACACGTGGCAATAAGTAGTAACAAGCATGAATCGTCACGAATCATGGCAACATATAATCATATAGTAATAACAAGCATGAATCATGTAATCATGAAACATGACGGCATATAATAACAAGCATGAATCATGTAATCATGAAACAGGGCAACAATTAATGGGAAACACGGGCCCCCTTCTGAGTACACGTTTCTGTATTATCCATTACTAGATCTTTCCCTTTAACCTCGGCTTGGTTATTTATTATTAGTGTCAAACAAGCATATATGTGTCACGAACAGGACAAGTATATCATGATATGATCAAGTAACAAGTTCAAGTTGTAAGATAAATATGTACGGATAATAGGTAACACACAAAAGAAAGAAATAACCAAATCTCAAGTTCAGGACAGCAAGACCGTACTATAGTGAAACTGAAATTACCGGTGTTACAAACTGCAAATCTGAATCCGTCAAAAGATCTAGAAAATAGGCTCTCAACTAAATCCAGCGAGCATAAATAAGTCACATAGTATTTTACAAAATCATAACTCAAACTGATTTGAATCCAGAAAATAGGTTCAGTAAGAAATCAGAAAATCGAATTCAAGAGCAGGAAAACAGCATCAAAAGACCTCAAATAAATCTAGAATAATTCTGGGGTATTTCCTTATATGTTCAGTATCAAAATATAAAGTTTCATAATTTTCCAGTAAAATTAGTTTGGCCAATGAAAATCAGAAAATATTAAGAAACGATAGTTTGGCAAATCTGAAATTCCCAACACTGCTGTACGAAAACTACGACATCTCGTAAACCGTGAAACGAAATCTAAATCCGCCAAGGGATAAGAAAATAGACAAAATAATATAACTTTCATATTTCATAAATATTTTTCATACAAGAAAAGGAATCCGGGTGAAAATACAAATCTTTACCGAACAGCGAGCAAAATCCAGCAATTCAAGTCTTTATAAAACGGCATATGAAACTCATCAATAAAATCCACCAAAATTCTGGATAATCCCTAAATAGGTATAGCAAAACTGACCAAAACTTCAGGTCAAAATAATATGTGTTGAACTAGTATCAAAATAGTTTACTCATCGAAATTATCAAGAAACGAAATCTGAAAATGAAATACACCTCTTTAGTAAAACCATTCATATCTCACACATACGAAAACGAAACCGATCAAGGTCAGAGGGGTTGGAAAGAAGACAAATTCCTCTAAAACTCATGTTTTATACTAAAATTAAGATACTGACCTTAATATGGTCTAAATTACTGATCAAGATAGATTATCGGCAAAATACAGAATTTCCTTTAGAAACAAAACCAACATGAATCACACGAAACTTGATCAAAATATAACTAAACATGAATTAGAGTCTACTAAGTGTCCAAACAACAAGAAATAGGGTATACGACATGTCCACAACAAGTATATCACATGGATCTCACAAGCACACGAGTTCTCATAGATGTTTCACATATACGTCACATCAGGAATGGGCAAAACCTAGGTTGTTTCATGTCAAATTTTGTATCATGAGGTAACTATGGTCAAAGCACTATAGAGACAATACCCATCAAGATACATAACACACGAGTTGTCTCTAGAACCCAACTACACTACAAGCGGGATTTATGACTTGTATCATACAAAGGAATTGAGTACAAGTTACTTGCCTGGAAGACGACGAATCCAACGGAGAGAAAGAGAATAACTAGAATAGATCCTGGGCAATGAACACAATACCAACGAACGCGATAACCAATCAAATCAGTAAGCTCATGAAAGAAAGCAACATACTCATGATTAAAATGCAATTATAACAATCATTCATCAAGTTCTTTACTCATCAAAATCTCCAAACAAACAACATACATACATACACACTAAAATATTCTTCTTTAATCAAAATTTGTGCACTATAAGTCCTATAACCAATTAAATCAGAAAGCCTTTAACACAAAACAACATACCCATGATTTCTATCAGGTTCTTGACAATCTCAAATCATCTATATAGAGTTTTAATCATCAAAGCATTGGTTTCATGAAAAGATTCAATTTTTAGTTCATCTATTCATCAAAATTTCATATTATCATCATACAATCCTTAATCATGCTTTCTAATACACAATCATCACATACAACATACTTAGAACAATAAGAAAACAAACATATGTCACTCACCTTATTTAAGAATCAACCGGAGATAATAAAGAAATTAGAAAATCTCTCCCTTTGCAAGAAAACCAAGATGCTCAATTTGAAACTCCAAAAAAATTAATAATAAAGAAATCCCTTTGGGTAGTGCAGCAAAGAGATGGCTGCACCTCACCTTTAATAGGCCGGAAATAGAGTATCTAGGATTTGTGAATAGATTTGCAAAATATCTCTTTTAAATATATCTTTCCATACATAAATCCTTATATTTGGAAATTAGATAAAACCAATTCAATTTGTATTTAAAAACAAAACCAACCCTCCAGGTCTGGCTGGCACTGTTGTAAAACTCAGAAAAATGAAATTGTATTTTTTGCCCTATAAGTGGCAATTTTGCAAAAAGACCATTCTTTATCAAAACTTGCAAAATAAACCAAATTTATTAAAACAAAAAGTAAAATATTTACCTCTGAGTTGACTAGGCATCATGCCCAGCCCAAAATCCAAAAATCTGGAGTTTTCACTTAAAGTGGTAATTTTGCACAAAAGTCCATCTTTTTGTAATATTTGCAAATAGGTGAAAAAAATATCAGAAAAATCCAGAAAATTCACAAATAATATCTAATAATAATTAATGGGTTTCCCCAAAATAATTTCTGACTTTGAACTTCCCCAGAAAATATTTGCACGTGTAAAAAGGTAAATTTTAGAAAAATATTTATTAAATTACCAAAAATCATTTTGATTCACTTATTAATCTTAAAAGCATTATTTAAAAATCTGGTATATTACATCACTCCCTCCTTAGAATAGTTCTGTCCTCAGAACTACTACTAATAGGGTCCAAACAAAATAAGCAAAAAGAGTTGAAATCTCATAAATGGAAACATAGTTTAGGATATACCATTACACAAGAGAATGTAAACTAACAAAAGAAATACAACTTAACTCAAATATTACAATCATACAAAAGAATAAAATCATACAAAAAGCTCAGGAAAATCATTCTGCATGCGATCCTCCGGCTCCCAAGTAGCCTCCTTGAACTGCTGGTTCCTCCACAACACCTTGACCATGGGTATCACCTTATTCCCTAAAACCTTCTCCCTACGATCAACAATCTCTACAGGCTGCTCCTTGAAACTCAAGTTCACTTGTAGACCTTCAGGCACTTCTACCAACTGCTGACTCTGATCCGGCACATACTTCCTCAACAACGACACATGGAACACATCATGCACCTGTGCCAACTCCTCCGGAAGCTCTAACCTATATGCCGTTTTACCAATCCGCCCCAAAATCCTGTATGGCCCAATATACCTTGGTGCCAACTTGCCTCCGTTACCAAACCTGATCACTCCTTTGGTCGGAGATACCATGAGGAAAATTGCATCCCTAACCTCAAACACCAAGTCTTTCCGCCGAGTGTCTGCATAACTCTTCTGCTGACTTTGAGCCTCGACCAGCCTCTTGCGAATCAACTCAATCTTCAACGATGTTTGCAGCACAATCTTGGGCGCAAACATTTGTGTCTCGCCAACCTTATACCAACAAACAGGTGTCCTGCCCTTCCTCCTGTACAGAGCTTCATACGGAGCCATCCTGATACTTGCATGGTAACTGTTGTTATAAGCAAACTCAACCAATGCCAAGTACCTCTTCCAACTACCACCGAAATCCATAACACAAGCCCTCAGCATATCTTCCAATACCCGATTCACCCTTTCGGTCTGACCATCAGTCTGTGGATGAAAAGCAGTACTGAAATTGGTTTTGGTACCCAAAGCTGCTTGCAAACTCTTCCAAAACCTTGAAGTGAACCTCGCATCCCTGTTGGACACAATTGACACAGGAACTCCATGAAGCCTCACAATCTCATCAATGTACAGCTTTGCCAATTTCTCCAACGACCAAGTAATCTTCATAGATAGAAAGTAAGCTGACTTGGTCAAACGGTCAACAATAACCCAAATCGAGTCATTGCCCTTCGCACTCCTTGGCAAACCTGTGATGAAATCCATGCTGATATTCTCCCACTTCCATTTTGGAATGGGTAAAGGCTGCAACAAACCTTCAGGTATCTGATTTTCTGCTTTAATCTGCTGACAAGTCAGACGCCTTGCCACAAAATCTGCCACATCCATCTTCATACTAGACCACCAAAAGTGCTGTTTGATGTCCTTGTACATCTTAGTGCCTCTAGGATGTACAGACAACAAAGTACTGTGTGCCTCCTGCAAAATACTCTCCCTCAAATCCGCATTCTCCGAGACACATAATCTTTCACCCATTCATAGAACTCCATCTTGGACACGAAACTCTGACAACTTGCCATCGGAAACCTGTTGCAACATCTTCTGAATCTCTGCATCTGATTTCTGACATTCCACAGTATGCTCTCTCAAAGAAGGCTAAGCCTCAACTGAGCCAAAAAGGCTCCCAAATCTTGCAGTACCACCTCGATACCTGCCTGGTCAATCTCTATTGCCAACTCACTCAGAGTAGTGATCAATCTTGACAAACTGCTCTTCCGACTAAACCCATCGGCTACCACATTCGCCTTGCCCGGATGATACTTGATCTCAGGACGAATGTCTTTCAATACTTCCAACCACCTTCTATGCTGAAGATTTAGATCCTTCTGCTGATAAATGTACTTCAGGCTCTTGTGGTCGGTATACATATTGACCTTCTCACCATATACATAATGTTTCCACTGCTTCAAGGCAAAGATAATTGCTGCTAACTCCAATCATGCGTCGGATAATTCTTCTCATGCGGATGCAACTGCCTCGAACCATAGGCAATAACCTTGCCTTCGTGCATCAAGACACACCCCAAACCTCTAAGAGATGCATTACTGAAGATATCATAATCCTTCACAGCTTGTGGCAAAGCTAAGATAGGCACAATCGTCAACCTCTCCTTTAGCTCAAGGAAACTTGCCTCACACTTATCAGTCCATGTGAATGTCACATTCTTCCGAGTTAACCCTGTCAAAGGAACTGCAATCTATGCATAGCCCTGAATGAATCTCTTGTAGTACCTAGCCAAACCCAAGAAACTCCTGACTTCCTTCACTGATGTTGGTCTGGGACAATCCTTCACTGCTTCAACGTTTTGAGGATCAGTGACCACTCCCTCCTTAGAAAGGACATGACCAAGAGAAGCTACCTCGAACTTCCAAAACTCACACTTCGACAGCTTGGCATACAAGTTATGCGCCAGTAACTTCTATAACACATCTGCCAAGTGCATAGAATGCACTTCCTCCGACTTCGAATACACCAAAATATCATCAATGAAAACCACCACGAAGGAATCAGTAAACGGCAGTAATATCCGATTCATCATATCCATGAATACTGCAGGTGCATTCGTCACTCCGAATGACATTACCAAAAACTCATAGAGACTATGACGAGTCCTGAAAGCTGTTTTACTCACATCGTCCTCCTTGACTCGAACTTGATGATACCCTGATATTAAATCAATCTTAGAAAACACAGTTGCTCCCCGAAGCCTATCGAACAGATCATCAATCCGTGGAAGTGGATACGTGTTCTGAATAGTCACCCTATTTAACTCCCGATAGTCAATGCACATCCTTATTGACCCATCCTTCTTCTTCACCAATAGCACTGGCGCACTCCACAGTAAAGAACTCGGCCTGATAAGATCCTTACTCAGCAATTCCTCAATTTACTTCTTAACTTCATCCTGCTCCACAGGTGCCATCCTGTACGGAGCCTTAGAAATCGGGGCACTCCTCGGCTGAACATTAATACAAAACTCCACATCTCGCTGCGGCGGCAATCCTAGTAAATCTTCCAAGAACACTATAGGAAAATCTCTGACATCTGGAATGCCTCTGACTTCATTCGAAATGATCAACTTAGACACCATTGTAGCCACTTTCGGGTCCTTCATCTTCCTCTGAAAAGTCACTACGGGACCACCTGGTGCCTTCACCAACACCTCTTTCTTCTTGCATTCAATTGTGGCATCATATATTGCCATCCAATCAATGCCCACAATCACATCCACACCCAGAACTTGCAGCTCAATGAGATCAATGCTAAATAATTTCCCACCAATCTCGATATCACAGCCCTCGTAATATCGATCAGCAATCAATATTTCTCCTGACGGCGTTGCCATCGACAAGACTCTGTCTGGAAATAACTTAGGTTCCACACCTAAGACTTTTGCAAAATTGGGCGACACAAATGTATGCGAAGAACTAGTATCAAATAAAACTTTTGCTTTTATTCCATTAACCAAAACAGTTCCTGTTACATGAAGAATGATACTCAAATCTCCAATTTATTCTCAAATAAGGTTTTACCTAATACATTGAATAAATAAAAATTCAAAGTTCTTGCAGACCCTGGATCAAATTCTCTAAGTTACCTGCATCCTCCTCAGTTAATGCGAACACTCGCCCTTGCCTCTGAAATTTGCCTCCGCCTGCACCACCCTTCCTCAATTGTGGACAGAAAGCCTTAGTATGCCCTACTTGCCCACACTGAAAACAAGTCTGCTTCGCCAATTTAGGACATGCTGATTTGAAGTGACCTGCCTCCTTATAGTAGTAACAAGCCACCTCCTGAGTTGCAGGTGCCCTCTGCTCTGGCCTATTGAACTTGCCCTATTTCACTGCGAACTTCTTCCAACTCTAACTAGCTACTGGCCTCTTGTTCCTATTCCAGGTCTCTTGCTTCTTCTGGAACTGGTCCATATCCTCTTCTGTCATAGCTGCTCTCCTGACCAGCTTATCAAACATCCTTATGCCCAATGGAATCATCCTCAACCTTAAATTCGGACTCAAGCCCTGCTCGAATTTCTTGGCATTCTTTGCTTCATCAGCAATCAGCTCTGGTGCATACCTTGATAGTTGAGCGAACTTAATCTCATATTCACACACTGTCATATTACCTTGCTGCAGATTCAAGAATTTCGTTGCCTTCTTTTCCTGAATATCCAGAGGAATGAAACGATCCTTGAATTCATCCATAAAAGCTTCCCAAGTCACTTGCTGATCTCCAAAAGTCCTCTTCACTGACTGCCACTAAACGCCAGCATCCTTCTCTAATTACATAGTAGCCAATTTCACCTTATTGACTGCTGGGGTTTCCAAGACTTCGAAGACAATCTCCATGTGTCTAATCTAATCATCAGCCTCATTTGGATCAGACTGCCCCTCAAACACAGGTGGCTTCTGTAATATCCTGGATTTTCAAATCTTAATTTAATAGAGTTGTTTGATTCCACGTGTACGTGCAAATTTATGCACTTATTTCTCTAAAACTATTCTCATGAACATTTGATCCAATTTCTTCTCTTTTTAATCTAGAAATCCTAATTAACTCCTAGGCCTAATTGTCTTTTTCTGGCCCACCATAATTAATTAATTAATTTATTTATTAGAGCCCATGGTAAATTGGCCCATTAGTGAGCCCATTAACTTAATTCCCCTTTTAAATTAGTCTAACTTGTAGTGTAGACTAATTTAGTAGACAATTAATTAAATCACATGAACAAACTTATAAATGCGGGTACTAGTGTAGCATGTGCATTGCACTAGCACGTGCATGGAGCACCCTAATAGGTGGCCGGATTGTACAAAGAGAGAGGGAAAGATGGGTGTAGTGGTGAGTTGGTTATCTCATCATGGGTAGTTGCTACAACTCCCTAATTCATCATAGCCTTTGATCCTTAACTATTTGGACTAATCCTAGCCTTCCATTTGCACTCAAAAATTGTATAAATACCCCCCTACTCTCTTCATATTTGCACCTAAAAGATTGAAAGAAAGAAAGAAAAGAAGAAACAATTAGTAAGTTAAAAGAGTAGGAGAGTTATGAGTTAAAAGATTGAGTGTTGAGTTTGTGTGGGTTCCTCTTCCAAAGTTGGCCGCCCTACCATAGGAGCAAGAAGAAAGGAGTTCAAGTATCATCAAGCTTGGAGGAGAAGTCAAATTGGTGGCTCAAGCTAGGAGAAGAAGGATTCATTTGTTCATTCAAGGAGACCTTAGGAGTTTGTGGTTATTTTCTCTCCAAATAAGGTGGGTGATTTTCTCGAACTTCTAATTAGATATCATGCTAGGGAATTGTTTGATAAGATTGAGAAGAAAACATAATCAATTTAGCCATATGATGTGAAAATGAGACAAATTGTAAATGGTATGAATGCTTATTAAAAAGAATGTTAATTAATGCAAATTGTGATTTGTTATCTTAGAAACTACCATGCTACCATGATTTATATGTTTGTTATGTGCTAAATTAGGAAATCATGCTTGTATGTTTGGTTAATTGGAATGAGAACCATGTAATGTGATTTGCCTAATTGACTTGTTAATGGCATGGAAAAGGAGAATTCGTTGTAGAAATGATTGCATAATGATAATAAAAAAAATTAAAAGTGACCTAGAGAAAGTTTTGAGTACAAACTTATAAAGAATCTACATTTGTATTCTTAATTTTAAAAGTGTAGAGACAAATATATGTAGAAAGTAAAATTTTAATTTTTTGCATAAAAAATAAACTCTTATTTGACTGATTTACTCTAAATACATAGAAACTAAAATCTGAAAATTTTGAATACAATTGGGAAAGAAAAGAACTTTGAAATACTTGTTTTTATAAAAATTCAAAAGAATAGAGACTTGGATTAAAAACCCCGCAACCCAAACCATATCAGGTTAGTCACTTGGACTTATTGGTCAGCGGGTGCATTTGGGTTCGGTTACTGTAGCGGGCAGGTTGGCCTTTGTTCTTGGGTTCGAAACTGGGCATTAGCCTTTTATTTTTCAAAAAAATCCAGAAACCCGAGAACTAATTTTCATACAATTAAACCCCTATTCATATCGCTTGGGCGCCTTGGCCTTTCTGGCTTTCGGTGGTGCCACAGTCCACTTACTGTAGCGGGCGGGTGTGCCTGGGGTCGCAAGTTCGAAACTTGAGTTTGGCATTTTAAAAAAGTTTTTCGGTTTTGGGTTTTTAATTTGATTTTTTTTTTTACTTTTAAAAATCTGAAAAACATATTATAATTATTCTGAAAATATATGGACTTCATGAAAAATACTTATACAATATTTTGATTAAAATAAAAGAGATTGAGGAGCAAAAATTGAGTAGAACTCTACAAAAATGATATTTGCATGAATATGAAATGTGAATTTTTCCATGAGAAAATTCTACACAAATTATAAAAGAGGATCTTGTATAAAAAAAATTAAAGTGTGTTTATTTATGGATTTTTCATTCATTAATTTGTGCAAGTTATGCAATTGAAAGTTAAATGAAAAATATAATTGTGATTTTGGACCAAGTAAAGGAAAGAAATAATAGTTTGAGAATCAAATGGAATTATTGAGATTAATTTGAATGTGAAAGGTATAAATTGAAATTGAACTTTATGAATGAGATTGATTCATAGAAATGAAATGTAAATCATGTTGAATTATGAAAAAGACTTTATGAGTATGAAAACTCAATTTTGTGAATATGAAGTGAAATTGAGAACTAGAGTGTAGCTAAGCCTCATACCGGCATTGAAAGAATTTGTTGAGATAAGATTTAAAATGAAAAGACCAAGATTTGGGTCGTGTTATTTAAATGGTTAAGACCAGTATAATGGGAGTGCTAACTCTAGGGAATTGATTTTATTCATGATTCAAATAAACTAAGGTTAGATACATAGTAAAGATGTGATGAAAATAAGATAAAAACACGAGTGTGAGGGCCTCGGAGCTACAGTGTGAGAATATTCACAGGCTATCCACACGATGTGTCGTGTCATGACGTGGATATATCTCCAGGAGTCCGTACCACAGGCGACGCTTGTGGGGTGTTTGGTGACTACGGGTGGTGTCATGTCCCATGACGGAGGCTGAATTGTCCATAGGTTCTACACGATGCATCGTGTCATGACGTGGGATTCCCCTCCAGGCTGTCTGGACAAGAGCTCGTAATTCATAGAACATCTAGGATAATTATCGTAGTTACCGTAGTAGTTTAAGTCCTGGAGAGGGATTGATCCCTACATGATGAAGAACGATTAAGGGCTTGCCCTCGGACCTATGTAGTATGGGATGCATAGATTCTGAACAAGTGCGCATTAGTGTCATGTAACATAAATAATTGCATCAAGGACTAAGTGCACATTCACACATGACATCAATAGGATAGTCCCCGTAGTTTTGTTTGTGACAAGTGTGTGCTTTCTAAGTAAGAGAAATTGATATATTATATCATTGTGTCAGTTGAATGAACTGACGTGCCACAGTCTTATTTGCAGGATAAAGTGAATGAAAAAGACTAAGGAGGAATTGATGCTTAAAGAACTATTCAAGTGTTATTTTATTTCATACAAGTAATTATTGTAATTTTGCTTCCGCTGTTTAAAAATGTAACTATGATGTAATAAAGTTTTAAATTCCTTGTAAAATTGTACGAAGAGAAGTGTAAAGATCCTGTGGAACTTCGAATTCGGTCTTATTTGGAATTCAGGGTGTTACGGCTTCATTCTTTTGAAGGACTCAACCTGCTTGATCAGATCAGCATTAACAAATACTGTTCCGGCCCCCTGGTTCTGATTCTGATTTTGATTCTGTGCCATATTAGCTGTCATGAATGCATTCAAGGTCTGATACACCCTGGCAATCTCAGTCTTAAGATCTAGTCCAGCCCCATGGGAACTTCCAGCCCCATCACCATTACCATTCATGGTCCTAGGTCCTGCCATTATACTGAATACTGCAAAATGAGGGTAAAGTTAGAGCATCACAATACAATTCATATTCATATCAATACCTCAAGGCAAAACCTCAACCATACCCCAAACCAAAACATCATGTTTTAACTCTATGTGATACTCACACTCTAATGTCCACACCTAGGTACTCACGCTCTAGTGTCCACACTTAGGTTTATTTGTATACCATGTTTATTATTACTATTGAAGCATGCTCTGATACCAATCTCTGTAGCACTCCAAATTTTCAATATAATATCTCAGAAATACGTGACACAATTCCCAGCATCAACTTCAATTATAATAGTAAACATAGCCAAAACACAGATATAATTTTTCAACTTTTATTACATTAATGCTTTACAAAGCACAGCGGAAAACAAACACCAAGAATTACAAATTCTTTCTTTTACAACATAATCCTTTATAATTTACATAAGCCATAACATCAATCTAGCACATGCATCCAAATTCCAATGCTATAGGTACATACCTGTAAAACATGAGGCTAAAGATAACCCTAATCTTCAAAACTATAGGGATCAGTCATAACGGTGTGAGTGACATAAAAGGAAAAGCAACATGAATAAAACATAAGGTATAGAGTCATGAACAACATGTATCAACAGTAGTAACGAATGGAATAAGAAATAACATTAAATAAAATATGAAAACAACAAGTGAAACCAGACTACGTGTCAAGTGTAGAAAAACATGAAACAACATGCATAAAGCCAAGTCAATAAAACACCAATGATATATGCTGACTCTCTAATGCATACTTGTCGGATTCTATGCATCCCACTTTACATAGGTCCGGTGCAAGCCCTTATCGTTTTCCACTTGATAGGGTTTAATCCCCCGTTATGCAACTAATCCTACTACGATGACTACTACGAGATTTAGACATTCTGCAAGTATCGGTTCTCGCCCTTGGAATACTGGAAGCCAATCTTACCCGCGGACCATTCTGTGGCCCTTATGTCCATCGTCCCGGAAAACTGGGGATTGCCTCACTTCGCAGGTCATCCTAGAACCCTCATTGCACAAACATCCCATGAGCGTCGCTCTCGTCCTCGAAATACTGGAGATCAATCCCACTTCGCGGATCACTCTGTGGCCCTTACGTCCATCATCCCAAAATACTAGAAAATATCTCACTCCTTGGATCATCCTGGAGTCCATAACCTCTCATTTTATCATATCACCATCTAGTGTCTATCCTTATCTTATTAAGTTAATTAATTATTTAATAGATTGCGAATCTCTTAGAGTTGGTGTACCCTACCGGGCTTAACTCGACTGAACAACAACCAAAATCTCAACCGTCGGTAGTTAGGGCCCCACTCAATCTCTAAAGACTCATAGCTTAACCATCAATACCAAAACTTTCAATAAAACTCACAAATCCATCATCAAAACGATTATATGAAGAAAATTTCTTAAATCAACAAAAATCCATATCTGTATAATGTACTCATAAAATTCCAAAATTCAAATAAAATATTAAATCCGTTAAATAACAGAAAACCATATTTAGAAGTCGTAGAATATCACGAAACATCAGTTCCTTCGAAAACTATGAATATCTCTCTTGATAAAGTCATAGGAATGTAATTTAAATTGCATTATAAACAAAAAATAACTTTCTGTAAAATGCAGAAATCTGTAGAAAAACATCATCTAAAATAGTAGATCAATAATCCATAATATCGAGGAAATAACCGTTCAAAGAAATGAAGAAAAACTCAACAAAACGACTCAAAACTACAGGTGCGGTCGACTGCCCAAATAGTTCAAAAACAGGGCAGTCGACTGCCCCTATTTGAAAATTCTCAAAAAATAGCATAGCGGTCGACCGCTAGCTGTTAAACAGCCAGCTAGAAATTTGTGCATGTTTTCAACCGATACGTCGATAAATCTTTGTAAAATCAAATTTTAACTTCCTCAGATGCTAAAGTATAACTTGTACAACATATATGAGTTTATAAAACAATCAAAAACTCATCAAGATCTCAAAGAAGTGATTTTTTTCACAAAAATCTTCAAAAACAGTAAATGTGAATGTGAATATGTATATGTTTGTATTTGGGCATTAGTTAAGCATCCAGACCTCTTCAATTTGAGGTAGTATAATGTTCAAAACTATCTCAGTACCAAACAACTCAAATCCAACTCGAAAACATCACAAATTCACAAAAGTCAATTCCGGCCATAAACCTCCAGACCCGAAAACCAAAATCCCTCTTTCACTTCAAAACTTGATCTTCTGATCCAATAAACCCTTTCATAACTAGTTATACACAAACCCTACAGATCCCAATAGTTTACTCATGAATATGTGCAATTAGAACAACCATTCAACAAGTTTTATGCATCAATATTATCAACAGTGTGTATATATACATATCCAACAGTAAAAGATCCCATTTCTGTTCAAATTGTGCATTATACAACATACATACTCGTTATAACCAATCAAATCAGTAAGCACATGAAAGACAGCAACCTACTCATAATTAAAATTCAATTATAACAATCATTCATCAAGTTCTTTACTCTTCAAAATCTCCAAACAAACCACATACATACATACACAGTGAAAGATTCATCTTTAATCAAATTTTGTGCAATATAAGTCCTATAACCAATTAAATCAGCAAGCCTTTAATAAGAAACAACATACCCATGGTTTCTATTAGGTTCTTGACAATCTCAAATCATCTATATAGAGTTTTAATCCTCAAAGCATAGGTTTCTTGAAAAGATTCAATTTTTAGTTCATCTATTCATCAAAATTTCATATTATCATCATACAATCCTTAATCATGCTTTCTAATACACAATCATCACATACAACATGCTTAGAACAATAAGAAAACAAACATATGTCACTCACCTTATTGAAGAATCAACCGCAGATAATAAAGAAATAAGAAAATCCCTCATTTCGCAAGAAAACCAAGATCCTCGCTTTGAAACTCCAAGAAAATTAATTATTAAGAAATTCCTTTTTGTAGTGCAGCAAAGAGATGGCTGCACCTCACCTTTAATAGGCCTGAAATAGAGTATCTAGGATTTGTGAATAAATTTGCAAAATATCTCTTTTAAATATATCTTTACATATATAAATCCTTATATTTGAAAATTAGATAAAACCAATTCAATTTGTATTTAAAAACAAAACCAACCCTCCAGATCTAGTTGGAACTGTTGTAAAACTCAGAAAAATGAAATTGTACATTTTGCCCTCTAAGTGGCAATTTTGTAAAAAAACCATTTTTTATCAAAACTTGCGAAATAAACCAAATTTATTAAAACAAAAAGTAAACTCTTTACCTCTAAGTTGACTAGGCATCATGCCCAGTCCAAAAATCCAAAAATCTGAAGTTTTCACTCCAAGTGGTAATTTTGCACAAAAGTCACTCTTTTTGTAATATTTGCAAATAGGTCAAATAATTATCAGAAAAATCCAAAAAATTCACAAATAATATATAATAATAATTAATGGGTTTTTCCAAAATAATTTCTGACTTTGAACTTTCCAAAAAAATTTGCACGTATTTTGCACTTGTAAAAAGGTAAATTTCAAAAAAATATTTATTAAATCACCAAAAATCATTTTAATTCACTTATTAATATTAAAAGCATTATTTAAAAGTCTAGGGTATTACAATTGCTGAGCATCGAACCTATATAGCTTGAGAAAGCTAGGGTATGGCTCGAGGTCAATGCCGAGCGTCGAGCCCCCCTGCCTATGAAAAAGCTAAGGCATGGGTTGAAGTCAATGCCGAGCATCGAGCCCCCCTTCTTGTGAGAAAGCTAGGGTGCAGTTCGATGTTAATGCTGAGAGTCGAGCCAATATAGCTTGAGAAAGCTGAGGCGTGGTTCGAGGTCATTACCGAGCATCGTGCCCCCTGCTTGTGAGAAATTTAGGGTGTGGCTCGAGGTCAATGCCGAGTATCGAGCCCCCTGCTTGTGAGGAAGCTATGGCGTGGCTTGAGGTCATTGCCGAGCGTCGAGTCCCTTGCTTGTGGGAAATCTAGGGCGTGGCTCGAGGTCATTGCCGAGCATCGAGCCCCCCTGCATGTGAGAAAGCTAGGGCATGGCTCGAGGTCAATACCGAGCATCGAGCTTCCTTCTTGTGAGAAAGCTAGTGCGTGGCTCGAGGTTATTGCCGAGCATCGAGCCCCCTTCTTGAGAGAAAGCTAGGGTGTGGCTCGAGGTCAATGCCGAGCATCGAGCCCATATAGCTTGAGAAAGCTAGGGTGTGGCTCGAGGTCATTGCCAAACGTTGAGCCCCCTTGCTTGTGAGAAAGCTAGGGTGTGGCTCAAGGTCAATGCTGAGCGTCGAGCCCCCTACTTGTGAGGAAGCTAGGGCGTGGCTCGAGGTCATTGCTGTAACAACCCGGATTTTCATATGAATATATGTATAATTTGTTAAGCACTAAAATACTATTATTTATTTATTTATTTATTTATTTATTTTCCTTTTTGAAGCTTTTAGTATGAAATTAACTCATAAGCTTCAACTATGTAATACCCTGATTTTTCAATTAATGGAAAATTATTTTATTTTGCACGTAGTGTGCACGTGCAATATTTTGTTTGGATTATTTTATTATGATGTGTATAAATATTTAAATAGGTGTTCTCAAATTATTTTTGTACAAAAAACCTTTCTTTAAACAAATAGAAAGCCTTATTTTAATTTATTAAAAAGGCCCTTTTCTTAAAAGCCCAAATATATTTTATTTTATTTATTTTAATAAACTATTTTGGCCCAAAAATAAAGCCCATGAATTAATCTACTTTTAATTAAAACTTGTCCTGTAGAAGACTAATTTATCATTATTTTATTTTTGTACAAATTAAAATGTACAAATTTGGCCTAGTTGCATGCACGTGCACTACACGTACACGTGCATTGCACACTTTCTTTCTTGGCCGGTTTGCTTCTTTTTGGAGGGAGATTTGATTTTTGTCATGGTGATCATGGAGGTGGTTGTATAGTTGTGGGTAGTTTTTATAACTCCTACTCTAATCTTGGCCCTCCATTCTACAACCAACCACTCAATCTTGGCCCTCAATTTCACCTATTCTCTAGTATAAATACCCCCCTCTCATGGCTATTTTCATATGCAATTTCATATTTCCAAACTATAGTCTTATTTTAATATTAGTGTGAGTTATAAAAGATTGAGAGTTGTGTGCATTTTGCTTGGAGAGGCCGGCATCATTGAAGGAGAAGAAGCTTTCGGTTTTTGCTTGGTGGCTTGGAGCTTGTGCGCGCTTTTGGCTAGGAGGAGGTGCATCTTGTTGCAAGGCTTGTGTTGCTAAATTTGTTTAGTTCTCTCCATACAAGGTGGGTAAACAATTCATATTTCTAATATAGGAGTATATGCTAGATCTCATTAGCAAATTGCATGAAAAATGATTAATAAGAATGCGCCATTAATTGAATATATAATCTCTAGTTGATTGAATTAATGATATGTGAATTATATGTGATTGTATGCCATAAGAATGTGATTACGAAGTGAGTTGATTATCCTTGTTCCTAATTAGAAATAATTCATGGAAAATGTTAGTAAAATACATTTTTATGGAAAGTTAGTTTACAACTTGATTAGCATGTTAATGAACAAATTGCATGTGCTTATTATTGTTAATTGAGTGGTAGATAAAATTTCTCCATGCTCATTAGAGTGAATGGATGATGTTAGTAATGATGTTTGAGAATGCTAATGAGGATGTTAGTTAAATTGAAAAAATTGAAGGATGCAAATTGATTAAGAAAGAGCACGCTTTTTGAAGGAGCAACTTTCTTGTATGTTGATGTGTGAACCTAATAATTGATAAGTGACTATATATTTTTGTGATGCACATGATTAACTAGAAGTATATGTTGATTCAAAGAAAACACATTTTGCCATCACTAATTGCATGAAAAAGGAAATCTATACCTTGTTAGTGCTAATTTGTGAAGAGACTTCCTTAATTATTGTGGGGATGGATAAATTAAAAAGAAGTAGATTTGTGTATGTTAGAGGAAAGATTAATATCAGCAAATTTGTATAAGAATTTTGAATAGAAGAGACTTGGAGACTAATTGTAACCAATGTCGAAAATAAAGAAATATAATGGTTTTGATGAACAATTCATGGATTTGTGTGGAAAAAAATATATTTTTATTAGTGCAAAAATTATTTTAATCTTACTGACATGAAGATCATGTAAGAGAAAGATAACCTGGAATTTTTCAGTACCTTTCATAAAAGCAATATGAGACTAAGTTTATTTGAACATCGAGTTGTTTTAACCACAGTATCAAAACAACTTAGATGGGCTTTAAACTAGCACTTGGACAACCTGAGCTAGTAGCTCAGGCGGTCACTGTTGACGGTTGGCTTCTCTGGGTTGAACGGTTCGAACCCCAGCGTTTACAACATTTTTTCTACAAAATTTGAGAGCCTATAGTTCTCGGCCTGAAAAGAATATGTACCATTTGACCCCCCTTATATCGCTAGCACAGTTTGGCCGGTTGGCGGGTGCTCTTGGCTTGTTTCTCGTTGTGCCTGGGTTCGATTCTTTCCCTCGGCACTTTGAAAAAATATTTTTTTTGTAGGAGTTTTTGATGTCCAAAAAATGTGGAAAAAATATGGCAATTCTCATAAAAATACAAGGAATTTTATAAGAGTGATTTGAGTATTATTTGAATGAAATACACTATGGTTTGTGAACAAAAGGCATAATTAGAACTATGGTTCTAAGATATACACTTGTGAAAATTATAGTTATAAAGATAAAGTGAAATGGACTATTAGAAAGTAATTGGCAAAAGAACCTTGTTGTGTGATATAATATTATTGATTCTCACTTGAGAATATTGTGCAATTATGAAGTATGAATGTTCAATAGTGATGTGAAATTCAAATGTGACATTGATTAAGTGCATGCAAATTCATGTACGATGATGAACTTGTGAACAACTAGAAATCATGAATTGAAAAGAGAATGTACATGTGAGTTTGAGAACTCAACATGGAAATTTTTATGAGTTGAAGATTGTGAAATGAAATTTGAAATAGAGTAGCTTAGTCTCCCCGACATTGAGAATTGAGTTGAAAAGAAATTAGACCAAGGTTGGTCATGATGAAAAGAATGAATAAGTCCAGTTGATGGAGAGGCTAACTCTAGAGATTAATTTTGTTCATGATTTTTAATAAAATTAAGGACTAGTGCATAGTGAAGATGTGATGAAAGTAAGAGAAAACATTGAGTATGAGGGCCCTGGGTAGCGGCGAGAGCGTATCCCAGGAATTCCCATGACGAGTCTGGGTGAGGATACTGCTCCAGAGTACCGTCCCAGTAGCGACGCTCGTGGGATGTTTGAAGACTACGGGTGGTGTCATGTTTATGGTGAGAGCGTATCCCAGGAATTTCCATGATGAGTCTGGGTGAGGATACTACTCCAGAGTGCCTAGACATGAGTTCGTAGGTCAGATAACATCTAGGATACTTACCGTAATTACAGTAGTAGATTAAATCATAACGGGGGATTGAACCCTATAAAGATGAAGAACGAATAAGGGCTTGCCCTCGGACCTATGTAGTATGGGATGCATAGAATCCGAACAAGTGCGCATTAGTGTCATGTAATATAAATAAATGCATTAAGGATTAAGTGCACAATCACAACACGACATCAATAGGGTAGTCCCTTTAGCTTGAATGTGACAAGTTTGTGTTTGTTAAATATGGAAAGTTAAATTATACTACTTCCGGCATAGAGAGGATGGCCGTGTATAATGTTCGTCGGTTGAATAAACTGACGTACCCACAGTCTTATATGCAGGTAAATGACTTGTTAAAGATTAAAGAAGAATGGATGCTTAAAGATTATATCATGTTGTTGTACTTTTATTCAATTGTTGTAAATTTTACTTTCACTGTGCAAAAGAAAAGTGTAATATTGATGTAATCTCTAATGTAAGATGAAAAGTTTTAATTTCCCTGTAAAATTGTACTAAAGAAAGTGAAAAAATCCTGTAGAACATCTCGAAATCAGTGTATTTGGGATTCGGGGCGTTACAAACTAGACCCGATTAAACCTGAGTTAACTCTAGTTTAACTCAACACTTGTAGTGTACCATGGCATGTAACAAAAAAAAGGAGAGTTGTGCACATGCACAATTGCATTTGGCCAGCCAAGATTTGGGATGGAAAAGAAAGAAGGAAAATTTGAGAATTAGGGTTAGGGTTTTGACTCATGATGAGTCTTTCACCATCTATACACTCCACCTCCCACTCTCACCAATACAAGAGAAGATGCCTCCCTCTTTCCCATGCTCAAATCCGGCCACACTCAACCCCCTTCTTCTCTTTTGTGTTTTAAAATCCCCCCTACTTCTACTTCTCATTTTCCATTGTCTTCAACCTCCACACTTAAGAGAAAGAGAAAAAGAAAGAGAGAAAGAGAGACTTGCTACTGATTTGGAAGGAGAGAAACCAAGGAAAAGGAGAGAAGCCAAGGAGAAGGAGAGAAGACATGGAGGAGAAACCAAGGAGCAAGAAGGCTAATCAAGGAGCTAGGAGCTTGTAGGATCTCTATTTCCCATCAAACTCATCAAGGTGGGTGATTCTAATCTCTTTGTTTTGTTTTGATTGTTGAATGGTGGTTTTAGTGACTGAAAAATGACATGCATGCTCTTGTATGAACTTAAATAACTCGTTTTGTACTAAGAAACCCAAAACAGAAAATCCTGTTAAAAAACTGAATTTTTGCTGTCAGTCCGTAGCTCATAACTTGAACTTTGGTTGGATTGACTTGAAATTTTTATATGATGTTCATTTATGTGTCGTACACCTTCAGTAAGTTTTCTAGGTTTTTATGATTTTTTTTGCTATTAAAATAAAATGCAAACTTACATGCTGGTCAGAAGAAAGAGAAACAGTTTTTGTTGTTACTGTTGTAAGAAGAATGACTTGTATCTTGCTGTATGCTTATGGGAATGATATGAATTTTAGTATGTCATTGTTAAGTTTATTTAAGACATATGTTTCGAATTTCATGAGATTTGGACAACTGTAGCTATGTTAATAAAATTATGCAAACTTGGCTAGTTATTTTAGTAAACAGAACTGTTGCTGTTATTGCTCTGTTTTTTATGATATTCAAAGAGGCATAATTTAAAATCTACTTGGTAGAATCACCTGATTTTTGGAAGTATTGTCTTGTCATGTGTCAGGAGCTAGAATCTAAAATTTCATAATGTTCTGACACTGTTTACTAATTTAATTTGATTTTACCCCATGACTGTGTTAATATGATGTGCTGTTCTGAGAATCTGTGTACTTGTTAAAGATGGGACCATAAGAGCTTGTAAACGACCTATTCTGAAGAAACTTGAAACTAGGAAGTTATAGTAGACACATAGACCTTTCTGTATTGACCGAGAAATCATGATTTGGGTAAGTGTACGATTTTATATGATTTTTACAAGTGATGACAGAAACACAGTAAATCTTAGAGCTCACTCTTTTGCACCATGTTCATGGATATGAGTTTGAACTTGTACTTTACTAGCTTAGAGTTGCTGTTGAGGTCAAGACTCATGTTATAGATGTGTACTTGGGTTAGGACTTAAATTACCTAAAGTTCCTTACTAAGAGTAGCTCATAGTTGCTTGTAGACCCCAAAATAGACAATGTTGTTCATTGTTTTGAAGTGAAAATTGTATTAGATGTTGGGGTAGTGTGGTTGACAATTTTGGGATGCAATCCATGCCTAAAGTGGGTTATTACATGCTGTCTACCTTGAGTAGAAGCATGGGAGCGCCCGATCGCAATTCCTCAAAGAATCGGGATCGGGAATGACTCCTTTGTGGCATAAACGCCAAATGTGTGCTTGCTGTTTGGATTTGTGAATTGTCAATTGTAGGGCTCTTAGAACCTCTTTTTTGGGTATTCATGGGTTAGGACTTACTCCTAGTGTAGAGTACCTTGTTGGGATACATTGGGCTGAGTATTTGAGACTCAAGGACGAAGTCTTATTGACAAACCTAGGTGGGTAGAATAGGACCCATGTCGCATCGAACGTATTGGAGGAGATGACTCATGCACCGATGTACTCGCCGTGCATAGATGGATTCCATGGTTTGTGTTTGGAGCTACCACTTGTCGAGGACCGTGGAGCGTTATGTTTAGCGGGAGCTACTTATTGGTCGGGCTGAGGTTGCAATCGAACTCCAAGCATAGGTGGTGGTTGCGGTAATCGACGGGGTCGATTCGTCGTTGGTTCGTGCCAAGTGTAGGTCGAGGCGGGCCAACCCTTGAGCCGGACTTGAGGGCTAGTTGAGTCCTAGTGTGGGAGGGGTTAAGATCCATCGATGATAAAAGGTAACTGATTAGAAAGATTCTACAAGTAGAACTTAACTAGTTGTTCATAGCAAGCCAAGTGGATTACCAAGTTAGGGATTGGATATGGTAGATAGATCGCCTAACTAAGGGAATGGGTAATATGAGATAGCTCGCCCAGAGGTTCATACTTCTAATAAGAAAATGAAAAAGAATTAGAGTTTGGCTAAAGTGAAGGTTTTTAGTAATCGGTTGATAAAAGAAAGACTAGTAATCGTGTAATTAAACTTACCTTTAGTATTGGAGTGGGGTAGCATGAATACTTTGGTAGGATAGATCGAGTCTTGGTTGAATGAAAAGACAGGCACAAGTGGGGGTGTTCGCCTGTCAGGGGGACGCATGGCATCAGCATGCCTGGCCAAATCCTAGTTTCGTTTAACGCGGACAGGGACCCCGAACCGCCCTGTAACGGAGTCGGGGAGACTCTGTGGGGGCTCCACTGTTTCGGCAGGAATGCTTTTATGTCCGTAACAACCTTTGAGGAGGTTTGGAGTGTTGACGTTGTCTCGACTACAATAACTACTCTAGTGTAAGGAAGAGTGTAGCGGAGTTGGAGAAACCTTATATCCGTCAGGTCCTTTGTTGATTGATGCGGGCAGGAGGTTTAGAGGAAGTCCCCACAGAGCGAGACTTTACGGGAAAGACTCTAAGTCCTCCGGCGGGGAGCCTTGGTGCCCATATATCAGCTTTTGGTGAGGTTCAGGGAGACGTAGATACAGCAACATACCATGATTACAGTCGTGAAGGAGTAAGCCTGCGACTGGGATCCCGGGCATAGTGGATAAAACACGAGGATTGGACACCACTAATGACAGCAGTGACGGAGTAAGTCGGACGACTGCAGCCTCACCATCACTGGAATCAGAAACAGGAGAGAGCACAAGAGTAGGATGCATAGCGGGGGATCGAGCCCCATCAGTATGAAGATGTCGTTTGGTTGGGGTGTGTGTAGCATGGGATGCATATCTTTCAACCAGGCATGCATTAGCTTTAGGAGCATGTGTGCATAATGTGAATTAGATTAGGTCATGGCATACAACGACACTTGTTTGACATCACCTTTTTCTTCGCATCAAATATTATTTGTAGTTGTTGAGGTTGGAATCGTTATATTATGGCGTAGAGAGGATAGCCGAATATAGCATTTTCGTCAGTTGTAATCAACTGACGTGCCCACAGTTATCAATGCAGGATTGCCGACTTGGGATCGCGGGAAAGCTCTAGCAGGGGAAAACAACCAATTAAAAGTTACTGTCCAAATTTTATTGTACATTCTTGTTGTAACAATTAATTGTAATTGTTGTAATCATTGGACATTGTAATAACAATTTGATGTAATAAAAGTTTTTAATTTCCTGTGATTTTTGTTGTATTATGACTCATTTAAAGAAAGATCCTCGAGAGTTTCACAAGTTCCTAAGTTAGGAATTCAGGGCGCTACAATTGCTGAGCATCGAGCCCCCTGCTTGTGGAAAAGCTAGGGCATGGGTCGAGGTCATTGCCGAGCGTCGAGCTCCCTGCTTGTAAGACAGCTAGAGCGTGGTTCGAGATCAATGCCGAGCGTCGAGCCCCCTGCTTATGGGAAAGCTAGGGCGTGGATCGAGGTCATTGTCGAGCGTCGAGCCCCCTGCTTGTGGGAAAGCTGGGACGTGGCTCAAAGTCATTATTGAGCATCGAGCCAATATAGTTTGAGAAAGCTATGGTGTGGCTCGAGGTCATTGTTGAGCATCAAGCACATACAACTTTTTGGAAAAGCTAGGGCATTGCTCCAGGTCAATGCCCAGCGTCGAGCTCATGTGGCTTGAGAAAGCTAGGGTGTGGCTCGAGGTCAATGCCGAGCGTCGAGCCCCCCTGCTTGTGAGAAAGCTAGGGTAGGCACGAGGTCATTGCCGAGCGTCGAGCTCCCTGCTTGTGAGAAAGCGAGGGTTTGGCTCGAGGTCAATGCCAAGTGTCGAGCCCCCTGCTTGTGAGGATGCTAGGGCATGGCTCGAGGTCATTGCCGAGCGTCGAACCAATATAGCTTGAGAAAGCTATGGTGTGGCTCGAGGTCAATGCTGAGCGTCGAGCCCCCTGCTTGTGAGAAAGGTAGGGCCTGGCTCACGGTCATTACCGAGCATCGAGTCCATATAGCTTGAGAAAGCTAGGGTTTTGCTCGAGGTCATTACCGAGCGTCAAGCCCATATAGCTTGAGAAAGCTAGGGTGTGGCTCAAGGTCAATGTCGAGCGTCGAGTCCCCTGCTTGTGTGGAAGCTAGGGCATGGCTCGAGGTCATTACAGAGCATCGAGCCCCTGTGCTTGTGAGAAAGCTAGGACATGGCTCAAGGTCATTGTCGAGCGTCGAGCCCATATAGCTTGTGAGAAAGCTAGGGCGTGGCTCCAGGTCATTGCCAAGCATCGAGCCCCATACTTGTGGGAAAGCTATGGCGTGGCTCGAGGTCATTGCTGAGCGTCAAGTCCCCTTGCTTGTGAGAAAGCTAGGGCATCGCTCGAGGACAATGTCGAGCGTCAAGCCCCTACTTGTGGAAAATCTAGGGTGTGGCTCGAGGTCATTGCCGAGGGTCGAGCCTCCTTGCTTGTAGGAAAGATAGGTTGTGGCTCGAGGTCATTGCCGAGCATCGAACTAATATAGTTTGAGAAAGCTAGGGTGTGGTTAGAGGTCATTGCCGAGCATCGAGCCCATACAGCTTGTTGGAAAAGCTAAGGCGTGGGTCGAGGTCAATGCCGAGCATCGAGCCCATACAGCTTGTTGAAAAAGCTAGCACGCTACATGTGATGCTGACATCATTAGGGGGGGGGGGAGAATTGAGGCGTTGAAATCTTGTCAGTCGTTAGATTTTGATGATCAAGTTTGAACGGTCAGGATTGTAACGTGGAATTCAAGGCGTCGATTGTTTCTCTTTAAATCCTCCACCCCCTCTCCATTTCTTCACTTTGCTTTCTCTTTCTAGCCGCCGATGAAAACTTTCCTGTTGAACTCTCCATTTACGAAATACAGGTTAGTATTGTTTTTGGTTATGTCGCAATCTCAGTCCGGTCCTGAAGCGAGTGCTTCTGGTCGAGATGAGGGGGTCATCAGTCGGACTCCACGTCCTGGGATCTTAACGACCGAGTTTTAGATGTAGTGCCGCTCCGTACTCGCAAGCCGTATGTGGTGGAGTCCAGCAGTTCCTCTGGTGAGCTGAAAGTACTGGGTGAGGAGGTCGAGGAAGGAGAAGCGGACAAGGGGTTCGGGGAAGGAGTCGAGGAAGGTGTGTTGGAGGGGGTTATTAAGGAAGAAGAGGTTCTCCCACCTTTGGAGACACTGTCTCCTCCGAGAGCTCCTCGTATCCGAAAAAAGAGGAAGTGGCACCTTACGGACAATTTGAGGATGCCAGACGAGTTCGAGCCCATGCACGGGCTCTTCATCCCATACTATAAGAACCCGAGGTCTATCAGGATGTACCCTGACGATGTTGAGAACTTGGTTCAATTTGGGGTGGAGGTGTCTTCACTAGGCCGGACCCAGATACAGATGGACAAAGTTCACTGTTCTGAAGTCCGACTACTTGCCCGTGATAAGGGTCAGCTATTTCATTGGGAGGGAGTATGAGCTGATGATCCCGAACCCTGGTCTCCGCCCTACCACCGAGTTGACCCCCAGTTTCTGCATGTTTCCCGAGGACGCATTGATTTCGGGTTAAGGCTACCGTTGCACCCATTTATCAAGAGGATGCTGAGGTAGGGGGATCTCTGTCTGATGCAGAATGGTCCCAATTCTTGAAAGCAGTTGGTCTGCTTCATTCTGAAGTGTGTGGAGAAGAAGGTGCCCCTGAAGCTGAAGCATTTTTGGGCTGTCTTAGGGGTGAGCTCGCTTGGAGATCAGGAGGGCATATACTACATATCGTCTCGCCCTCACAAGAAGGTGATGCATGAGCATCCGGATTCCATCAAGGGGTGGAAGACTATGTACTTCGTGATCTGAAGCGAGGTGCCTTGGGAAATTACTACAGTTTAGAATTTTTACAAGCCGAACCACAAACCCCCGAGGCGAAGAGATTTGACGGAGGCAGAGTGGGCTGATGTCCATTGGATCGTCGAAGGACACAATATTGGCTGGCTGAATGTGACGGAATTGCACTTGGCCCGGACCGGACTGAGCCCAGCCGACCCTTGTATGTTTCGTTTCATTTTAATTTAACTTTCTGCCTTCGTGTTAACATTCCCTCTTTTTCCCTGTAGCGATGAACATGGCGAAGCTTGATGCACGGAAGGCCCTCAAGGATCTGGCCCAGAAAAGGAGGGTTGAGAAGGCAGTGCTGAAGGCGGGGTCCGGTCAGGAGGGGTCCGAAGGCTCCTCGGAACAGCCCCATAAGAAGGCGAAGGACCTCTCTGAGAAGCGTCCGAGAGGGGACCGAGCTCCAGCAGCCGCAAGGTTGCTAAGGTTCTGAAGGTCGGGACCCTCTCCTTGCGCCCTGATGTCTAGGTGATGGTGGGTAAGAGGGGGCTCAGGCCGTTTGCCCCCGATTGGTCAGTGAAAGAGGACAACACACTGGCGGAGGGCCCGATCTCGGTCGAGGTCATAGATAACCTCACCACGGTGCACGACCGTTCCATCCTGACGATCGAGACGGTCGAGACATGCTATATGAAGTGGGCTCAAGCCCACGTGGTGGTAAGTGTTTGCATGTTTAATCATTTTACTTAGTGGCGTTACTTTCTGACTTTTGCCTATTACCCTTCAACAAGGCATCTATGGTCGGGGCACAGCTGAAGAGGTGCTACAAGAAGGACCTCAAGATTGAGAAGAGGAATGCCAAAAAGTACTTGCGCAAGCCAAGGATCTGAAGGTCGAGCTGACAACGGCTCAGGGGGTGGTGCATACCCTTCAAGCCGACCTTACCTCCGAACAAGACCAGCACCTCTGTGCCTTGGCGAAGGTTCAAGCAAAAGTAGTTGTGGAATACGAGGAGCTGCAGGCCGCGATAGGGGAGGAGGTGATGAATGCCCAGGATGAGGCCTATGATCGGGCGAAGGAGCACTTCTTGCTCCTTTTCCCTCAGGCCAAAATCGACCATCTCCACTAAGGCTGGGAGCCGCCCGTGCTTTCGCTGACTCTCGGGCGAGGGGGTGATGAGGTGGACACCGATCCGACCCTCGAGAGAGAGGCAGGGGGGGCAACGATAGACCAAGAGGTGCAGATCCCCCCTAAGATGTAGTTTATTTTTTCTTCTCCTTTTTTTTCGTATTTACCGACCGTGGATTGGCCACCGCTTTTTGTAACATTTTTTTGGGGAAATCAATATAAACACATCTTTTTGGCCGAACTGTATGACTTTTCGTTTTTGAGAAGCTTGGAGTGAAATCTTGTTTCCTCTCCTTTTTGTCAGATGGACAAGACCCTAGGAGCTGACCTCAGTTCTGCCGAGGTCAGGCACCTTCGGAACAAGCTAGAGTCCAAGGAGACTGTCTTGGTTGCTATCGTAAATAGTCCCGTAATCGGGAAGCTGCCGTAAGCCATTTCATGAACAAGTCCAAGGAGCTCAGCATAGAGGCGACACAGCTGAAGAAGGCTATAGCCGACCAAGACTGGGAGAGTGCCGAGATAGCCTGGTCGATGTCTGATGCCTCCACCAGGCGGCTAACCTCTGAGTCCGTTCTCCGTGAGGTCGTGGTGGAGAAGGAGCTGGAAATTCAGAGGTTGAAGGTCATGCTTGGCACAGGCGGATCCTGATTCTGCTCTTTTGGGGGAGGAGGCCCCTCGGCCGTGGGTCCCTCCCTGACCCCATATTTGGAAATGGCGAGGTCGGCAGCTGCGCAGAGCTGCGTTGCCAAAATGTCTACACTGGCTATTCCGACGATGCCGGACGAGCTCGCTGGAGGGCGGACCCGCTCAGTGGGGCTCGAGATGGCACGTGTAAGGCAAAAAGTTCCATGAGAAACACTTAGGTTGGGATTGAAAACCTTTGTAATAAACCTTTGTACTGTGGCCCCTCAAGGCGTTATAATAAAAATGATCTTTTCAATTTTTCTAAGCTTGTTTTTTAGAACGAGTGCTGAGGGCTTGGGAGGTTGAAAAATCTCCGTGGGGCTGAGAAGCCCCGTTTGGCTCAGGAGCCGAGCCGGTTGTCGATAACTTGGGAGATTGAAGAATCTTTCATTTATCGCTAGTAGTCCCTATCGAGTGGCGAGGACGTGGGGCTGAGAAGCCCCATTTGGTTCAACAGCCGAGGCGAGGGTCGAGGACCTGGGAGATTGAAGTCTTCCGTTTGTCGCTAGTAGTCCCTGCCGAGTGGCGAGGACGTGCAGCTGAGAAGTCCTGTTTGGCTCAGGATCCGAGCCGAGGGTCGATGACCTGGGAGATTGAAAAATATCTCGTTTGTCGCTAGTAGTCCCCGCCGAGTGGCGAGGACGTGGGGCTGAAAAGTCCCGTTTGGCTCAGGAGCTGAGCTGAGGGTCGAGGACCTGGGAAATTGAAAAATCTCCCATTTGTCGCTAGTAGTCCGCACCGAGTGGCAAGGACATGGGGTTGAGAAGCCCCATTTTGCTCAGGAGCCGAGCCGAGGGTCGAGGACTTGGGAGATTGAAAAATCTCCCATTTGTCGCTAGTAGTCCCCGCCGAGTGGCAAGGACATGGGGCTGAGAAGCCCTGTTTGGCTCAGGAGCCGAGCCGAGGGTCGAGGACTTGGGAGATTGAAAAATCTCCCGTTTGTCACTCGTAGTCCCGTTTGTCCCAGGTGCCGAGTCGATTGTCAAGCATCTCTAGCTTGTGAGAAAGCTAGGGCGTGGCTCGAGGTCAATGCCGAATGTCGAGCCCGACAGCTTGCGAGAATGCCCAGAAGTTTTTCGAAAAAAGTAATAAAGGGAAAGGGAAGAAACAAAAGATTACACTCCTTTTTTTCTACTGTTCTACAATTGCACAAAAGAGGGGCACGTAGTGCCGATTACAGGGGGACGGTTACATAAGTTTGGTTATAAAAGGAGTTTAGTCCTCCCCTTCGTGGAACTTGATGAGGTGTTTCGCGTTATAGGGTCTCCTTACTATTCTACCCCCCAGGTTTTCAAGTCGGTAAATGCCGGGGCATACCATTTCGGAGACCTTACACATGCCCTCTCAATTAGGGGCCAACTTTCTCTTTTTGCTTGGGTTGGATATGGCCAGCTTTCTGAGCACGAGATCACCTCGCTTGATGTCGGTGGGGCAGACCCTCTTGTTATAAAATCTCTCGATCCGTTGTTGGTATATGCTTCTTATGACGGCAGATTTTTTCCTGACCTCATCGATTAGATCCAAGTTGGCTCTGAGGTCTGTTGAGTTGTTCTCCTCATTGAAGGCCATGATCTTGGGCGAAGGGAGCCTGATCTCTAAGGGGATAACCGCCTCAGTGCCGTAGGTTAGGTTGAATGGTGATTCGCCCGTGAGAATTCTCTGAGTTGTCCGGTGCGCCCAAAGTACGCTCGGTAACTCGTTGACCCACAATCTCTTGGGTGAATTATCCAACCGCTTCTTGAAGCCGTCTAGGATTTGACAGTTCACATTTTCGACCTGGCTATTTTATTGAGGATGAGATATCGATGAGAAGTGCTACTGGACGCCGATGTCTTTGCAAAATTTGCGAAAGTTCTTGCCCGCAAATTGGATCCCGTTATCGGTGATGAGTAGCTGTAGGATCCCGAACCGACTGATGATGTGCTTCTAAAGAAATTGTTGAGTTTGGTGCTTTGTGATCATGGCCAGGGGCTCTACCTCGATCCACTTGGTGAAGTAGTCGATGGCCACCACCAGGAATTTCCTTTGGCTCGTCGCTTTTGGGAAAGGGTCGACTAAGTCCATCCCCCACATGGCAAAGGGGGTCGGACTGGCCTTGGAGTGGAGGTTGGCTTGTGGAAGCCGCTTCACCGAGGAGAATGTCTGGCATGGGCTGCACTTTTTAACGAGGTCCTAGGCATCTTGTAACATGGTCGGCTAGTAGTACCAGTGGTTTAGGGCTTTTTTGTCAAGCGACCTGCTCCCCATGTGGCACCCCCCGATTCCCTCATGTAGTTCCTTTAGTGTGTACTTGGCCGCATCGGGGGCCAGGCAGTGAAGGTAGGGTCTCCCGTCTATCATTGTGTACGAGCACTTGAAGAGTGTCCCGTTGATTATGATGAATCTTTCTGAATGGGTTCTGGTCCTTCTCGCCTCGACCCATTCTTAAGGGAGCTCCCCCTCCGCCAGAAACTTCTGGATGGGACTCATCCAGTTGTCCGACTGAGGTTCGGCGGCGAGGCAGAGGACCTCGGGAAGGTCAATGCTAGGATTGAGGAGAACTTCGATTAGGACGGTGCGGTCGAGCCCTTCGAAGGATGATGATGCGAGTTTTGACAAGGAGTCAGCTTGGGCATTTTGCTCCCTAGGGATTCGTTCCACCGAGGTGAAATTGAAAGTGGTCAGGAGTTACTGGACTAGCGCCAAGTATCGAACCATCTGAGCGTCACGAGCCTCGTACTCTCCGGTGATCTGGTTAGCCACAAGTTGGGAGTCGCTAAAGGGTTTAACTTGCCTTGCCCCAGCCTTATGTGCCAGGGTGAGTCCTGCGATCATAGCCTTATATTCTGCCTCGTTGTTAGAGGCGGAGAAGTTTACGCGTAGGCAATACTGGATGATGAAGTTGTCGGGACTTTTGAGGATGACGCCCGTGCCGCTTCTGACTTCGCAAGACAAACCGTCAATGTAGACTTCCCAAATTGGATCTCCTTCTTGAATTTCAGACGGTTCGGAGATGGTGCACTCCGTGATGAATTCGGCAAGGGCTTGCCCTTTAATGGCTGTCCTAGGTTGATAGATGATGTCGTACTGGCTCAGCTCAATCGACCACTTGACTAAGCGGCCAGAATTTTCTGGCTTATGGAGAACGGCCTTGAGGAGTTGGTTCGTAAGAACCTGGATTGAGTGGGCCTAGAAATAAGGACAGAGATTTCGTGCGGCCATAACCAGGGCATAGGCAACCTTCTCCATCTATGCGTACCGGGTCTCAGCCGAGAGCAGGACTTTGTTGACATAGTAAAGAGGCTTCTGAACCCTGTCTTCTTCTCGGACGAGCACTGTGCTGAGCATATTTCCTGAGGCTGAAAGGTATAGCAAGAGGGGTTCACCCGGTTCGGGTTTACTCAGAAGTGGTGGGTTGGCGAGGTAGGACTTTAGCTGGTCGAACGCTTGTTGCTGGGTGTTGCCCCATTCGAAGCCTTTAGCTCCTCGCATGGACTTGAAGAAGGGGAGTGACTTCTTTCCTGACTTGGAGAGGAAGCGGCCGATGGCTGCTAGTCTTCCCGTGAGCCGTTGAACCTCCTTAATATTTCTGGGAAGGGCCATGTCAATTTTGGTCTGGATCTTCTCGGGATTTGCCTCTATGCTACACTAGCTATTGACGAACCCGAGGAATTTTTCCGAGGAGACGCCAAAGGCACACTTAGCGGGATTGAGCCTCATGTTGTGGGACTGAAGGACGCCAAAGGCTTCCTTGAGGTCTGCCACATGGTTCGGCCCTCGTCGTCTTTTGACGAGCATGTCGTCGATGTATACCGCCATGTTGCGACCAATCTGTTCTTTGAAAATTCGGTTGACGAGTCTCTGGTAGGTGGCACCGGCGTTCTTAAGCCCGAAGGGCATGACCCGGTAATAATAGAGACCTTGGTCAGCAATGAAGGACATCGTGGCGATGTCCGGAGGAAACATCCAGATTTGGTTATGGCCTGAAAAGGCATCGATGAAGGTCAGCAGCTCATGGCCCGACGTTGCGTCGATCAGAGCATTGTTGCTTGGGTGGGGGAAAGGATCTTTGGGGCACGCCTTATTGAGGTCCGTGAAGTCTATGCAGATCCTCCAGCTTCCGCTGGCCTTCTTCACCATCACGACGTTAGCCAGCCATTCGGGATAGTTGACCTCTTGAATGAATCGGGCGGACAACAGTTTGTCCACCTCTGCTTTTACATCTTGTTGCCTAGCGGGGGTGAACTTGCATCGCTTCTGATGGATCGGCTTGGAACTCGGGTGGACACTTAGCTTGTGCATGATTAGGTCTTCGAAAATCCCGGGCATGTCTGATGAGGTCCAAGCAAAAAGGTCCACATTGTGGCGAATACAATCAATTAAAGTTGGTCTCAGATTGGGGGAAAGGGAGCGGCTCACACGGAACCACTTAGACCTGTCTTCTACCTCGAATGAGACCTCTTCTAGTTCATCCGCGGGTTCCGACTTGGATTGGTTTCTTTTAGGTGGAAGCTCTACTGCATCAAGGAGAAACACCCCGCCTCCTACCGCGGTCATGTAGCATGAATCTGCAGACTCCTGATTCCCTCGGACAACACCGACCCCGAGGTTAGTGGGGAACTTCAGCTTCCAGTGGTAGGCCGAGGGGACCGCTTGAAATGAGTACAGGTCGGGTCGGCCGAGAATGGCGTTGTATGCCGCCTTGACGTTGACCACCATGATGTCCATTGATTCGGTCCGTATGATAGGGGTCGTACCGGCCGTTACATCTAGTGTCATAATCCCTTCGATTTGTACGGGAACGCCCGAGAACCGTGAAAGGTGTACCCCGCTGGCTTTAGCTTATCCCGGGGGAGCTTGAGGTTTTCAAAAGCTTCCAAGAAGAGGATGTTGACTGAGCTTCCGTTCTCCACGACAATTCGGCAGACTTCAAAGTTTGCCATGACGAGGCTGATGAAAAGGGCATCACAGTGTGGGAGCCGGACGCCCTCCAGGTCTTCTCCGGAGAAGGAGACTGCCCGTTGCTGAACCTGGGGGAGGGATGGTCTCGGAAAGAGTTAACTTCTCGCAGGAAGGCCTTACGGAAAGTGTTGGATTCTCCTCCTATGGGTCCGCTATGGACATAGTGTAGGATGGACTGCCCCCCAGTCTCCTCGGGCTCGGAATCCTGCTCGGGTTGCCGGTTGATCGTTTGAGGGGGAGGTGAAGGCCCCGGATTCCTCGGATCCCTCCGGTCTCTTTGGTTGGCCCGGGTGAACTCCCTCAGGTATTCTCTCTGGATGAG
Organism: Hemerocallis citrina; assembly: GCA_017893485.1. NCBI lineage: Eukaryota > Viridiplantae > Streptophyta > Magnoliopsida > Asparagales > Asphodelaceae > Hemerocallis > Hemerocallis citrina. Next base: position 127,910,260 of record CM030359.1, on the reverse strand, counting down.
GGCCTCGATCTCGTCTTTAAGGGCACGATAGTTGTCCGTTTCATGCCCATTGTCCTGGTGGAAGCGACAGTAGAATTTCTGGTCCCGCTTCTTGTTATTGCTCGATCAGGGAGGGAGTCGGACGATCCCTTTGTCCTCGATCTCCAAGATGATGGCCGACACGTTCTGGGTCAGCGATGTATATCTTTCAAAATGGGGGGACCAGAGGAGGCCTTTTTAGGCCAGCTGCCTCTTTCGTGGCTTTCTTGGCGGGCTTAGCGTCTTCCGCCTTGCTCTTCCCCTTGGCCGTGGCTTCTTTGGTGCCCTCAGGGTGTAGGGTCTCTTCCACCCGAATGTACTTCTCGACCCTATTGAGCAGGTCGGGAAAGTCGATGGGTGGTTTCTTGGCTAAGGAGGCATTGAGCTGGCCGTGGCGAACATTGTGTCGAAAAGCTGCAGAAACGATGCCTGCGTCGAGAGAGGAGACCGACCTCGCCTTGACAGTGAACCTTCGAACGAACTCATGGAGTGGCTCCCTTTCCTTCTGTCTGAGGTCTAGAAGGGATGCGCTCGTCTTTTCGACCTTTCTACTGGTCACGAAGTGGGCTAGAAAGCATGCTTCCAATAGGTCAAACGAAAAGACCGAGATGGGGATGAGCTTCAAGAACCATTTCCGAGCCGGACCATGTATGGTGGCAGGGAAGGCACAGCATAGGAGAGGATCCGACGCGCTGTGAATCAGCATGAGGGTTTTGAACCCTTCCATGTGATCAGTAGGATCACCCTCGCCGTTGTACGTCTCGAATTGGGTAGGCCTGAAATTTCTGGGGATCTCGACTTCCAAGATTTGAGTGGATAATGGATGTCGAGTCGGCCTATAACCACGGCCCGGCATCGGCCCGCCCTCGCCGAGATGGGCGAGGTGGTTCTCCATCTCCCGAAGGCTTCGAAGGACGGCTTCTTCTTATCCAAGAAGGCAGGCAGATCTGTGGGATTCGCCGCCCTGGCTTCTGACTGGGGGTAGGAGTCGTTGCGCGCCTCGGTCCTAGGACCGCCTTGGATCGCCTGGAGGACCTCTACCCTGAAGTTTTGGAACTCAGCCCTCGTGACCGGGGCATGCTCCGTCGGGTCATGCGTAGGTGGAGGTCCTCGGGGTGAGTGGCTATGTCCTGGCTCCCATTCTGGGGTCGGCTGTCTGCCATGGTTCGGGACCGAGTTGGAAGCAGCCCCTCCTCTGGTTCGACTGGCCTACCAATTCTGGATGACGCATCGCAAATCAGTCGCGACTGAGTGAGATGCGCTCGGTTCGGGTCCGGCTGTGCCATTAACCTGCAGTTGGTTAGAACCTTGGGCGTCCGTGCAGCTATGAAGGGGAGGAGGGTTAGGATGATGTCCAGAGGTGATGACCCTTCTGGCTTTGGGAGCCATGAAAGAGCCAGGATTTGGGATGGTGTCCTTGGCTGGGATCAGACCGGTGTCAGTACCTAACTGTTCCCATAGATGGTGCCAACCTGATGTTGCTTGTTTTTGGGTGTAGGGGCAACAGGTGTGAGTTCTTGTAATTTGTGAAGCGGAAGACCCGGTACTAGCATTGATCCCACCCTCGGCTGTAGGATCGGCTCGGGGATAGTGGGGTGAGGTAGAGGCCGGATACTCGGCTCGGATCTCATAGCTCGGCTCGGATCTTCGTAGCTCAGCTCAGATTTTTGTACCTGCACACGGCCTAGAAACACCGAGAGAAGTCCCAACGAGAGGTCCTCCGACGATCTGGTCAATCACTAAGAAAGGAACAGTAGCTAGGATTTAGGCAGGGAAATATTTTATTACCTTGGGCAAGGAGGAGGGGGTCTGGTATTTATAGGCAGGGGTAAACGGACCGGGTCGGACCTATTTGTCTGTGGGACTGAGTTGGCAGAAGCCCGTTAGATTTGTTGACTTAATGATCTGGGATGAGCAAAATATGAGGAGATCTGATGGCCCAGATTGGGCCAAGTCATCTACCCCATATCACACAGTGTAGTCCAAATTCCGTGCATGTGCATCAACTTCAAGCCCGATTTCAACCTTGATTTAGCCAATATCTCTCAAAACTCAAAACATGAAAATTGTAGAACTTTTTCTTGGTGTTCCATAGCATTTTGTTTCATCTCAATTAGAGTTCAAATGAAAAAGTTACGCCCAGATTACGTAGCGATGTCGAAACTGTCCAGGCAATGTGGAGTACACTATGAATATACTGACTTTTTTATTCTTTTGTTTCTTCTCGTCAAAGGTGGTGGGCACCGCCCCACTACCTACCAACATTCTCCCATTTGCAGACTTGATTAATTATATTTCCACACCTCGATCAATGTAGCAGCACTTCCCGATCCCATCATTCGTGCAGGTTAACTGAAGCTGAACATGCTTCAATTTGTCAGTAGTCACTGTCTTTGTTAGCATGTTTGTTGGATTTTGACTTCCACCATTTCTTTCTAACTTCAAAATTCCATCTTCCAGAAATAATAGGATGAAATGATATCGCACTTATATGTGTTTTGTTATTGAATGAAAAAGATGGATTTTTTTCCAGATGGATAGCACTCTGACTATCGCAATATAGATATTGTCTTCTTATTTCTGGCCCAATTCTTCCAAGTAACTTTGTAGCCAAAAAATTTCATTGATGGTTTCCGTAACAACGAAATATTCTGCTTCAGTTGTAAAGAGAGAAACTATCTTCTGTAGCTGAGAAACTCAACTCACTGCTGCACCTCCTAGAGTATAGACATACCCTGTAGTGCTCCTTCTAATATCGACATTTCTGGCTAAATCAACATCCACATAACCTATCAGTGTTATATCTCTACCATTGAAATAAAGTGTTTTATCTGTGGTACCTCGCAGATATCTGAGGATCCATTTAACTGCTTCTCAGTGTACCTTGCCTGGATGATTTATGTACCTGCTAACAGTTCCTACTGCTTGAGCAATATCTGGTATGGTACAAACCATGACATACATTAGACTTCCAATTGCTGAATCATATAGAGCCTTCTCCTTGTGTGTACGCTCTTCTTCCGTCTTCGGTGAGTGTTCCTTGGTGAGTCTAAAATGAACACCCAAAGGTGTACACACTGACTTAACAATCTGCATGTTGAACCTGGAGAGTACTTTGTTAATGTACTCAACCTGTGATAACATCAAAGTCCTCGACTTCGTGTCTCTCTTGATCCTCATTCCAAGAATCTGCTTCGCAACACCTAGATCTTTCATTGCAAACTGCTTTGACTATTCATGCCTTAGATTGATAATCTCTTGCATGTCTGGATATGCAGCGAGCATGTCCTCTACATACAACAGTAGAATAATGAAGCTGTTGTCGAACTTATTAATGTAGCAGCAATGATCTGTTTGGTATCTTGTGAAACCACTACTGCTCATGAAGCTATCAAACTTCTTGTACCACTGTATAGGAGCTTGTTTTAAGCCATACAAGCTCTTCTTTACTCTGCATAAGAGGTTCTTCTTGCCTGCTTGTATGAAGCCTTCTTGTAGCTTCATATAAATCTTCTCCTCCAAACCACCATGAAGGAAATATGTCCTTACATCTAACAGTTCAAGATGCAATCTCTCTGTAGCTACAATTTTGAATACCAGTCTAATTGTAGTCAGCTTCACGACTGTAGAGAAAATTTCATTGAAATCAACACCTTCTTTTTTCTGAAAGACTTTGACTACCAATCTTACTTTGTAACGCTTGCTTCCATCGTACTCTTCTTTGATCTTAAAAACCCACTTGCAATGGAGAGCTTTCTTGCCAGTGGTAGTATTGCTAATTTACATGTCTGATTTGACATGAGCGAGTCCATCTCATATTTCATGGCAGTCTCCCACTTCATTGAATCCTCCACTTGCATTGCTTCATCATAACACTCTGGTTCTGCACTGTCACTTAGTAATAAGTAGTGCAAAGAAGGCGAATAGCGCTGAATTTGTTTAACAATTTTGGAGGAGCGTCTCACTTCTGGTGTCACGCCCCGCTTCCCAAAAATACAGAATACGAGTACGTAACAAAAGCCCAGCGAATGATTATTATCATCCTTAAGCTGTTTCAAGAAATCCTTACAACATGTCACAGTAAAAATCAGAGTCGGAAGCCAGAAAAAGATCAACCACATGCACTTATGAACCAAATATCAACAAGAATACTTGAAATAAAACACATTAATCTCAAATATTCATGATCTGAATAACACAATAATCTTGGGTCACATTGCCCGAATACAAATAATACTCAAGTCTCAAGTACAGAAATATTCAAGTTCACGAATACAGAATAAAGTTCTAACAGGAAACAGAAATAATAATCAGCAACTAATACTGCGAACCACCAGTACCTTCTTGAATCTGTCCACCGAAATCTGCAATCATCGAATACAGGAAAAAGGAAAAGAAGAAAACACAGTACCCGTCAATGGCAAGTCCGGGTCACAAATAGAGTAGGATACAAGCACATGGACACTATCTAATCACAGGATATACTAACAGGTAAGGGTAACATATGTCAAATGTAAAGTCAACAGGTAAATAGGTAACATGTATAATTATCAGGTATTCAGGTAATCATGTAATCATGTATCAAGTATCAGGAAAACAGGTAACAGGAATATCAGGTAATCATGTAACAGGAAATCATGTAACAGGTAAACAGGTATCAGAATAATCAGGATAATCAGGAATATCAGGATAACCAGGTCACATGTATACAGGTAACAGGTAATCATATATTAATATCTTGTATTATTATTACTATCTAGGTAACACTTCATGTGCCATACTTTTATCACATGGTTGTTACAGTCAATGCAGTTTCGCTTTAGATTTCATAGTGGACCATAGAGGGCAGTATACTCAGGTACAGGAAAACAGGTTCATGAATCAAAAACAGGTACACGAATCATCCGATTCATGCAGCAACAGGTTCATGAAGCAACAGGTACACGACCAACAGGTACGTGCAGCAACAGGTAACAGGTACATGAACCAAAGGTCCATGCAGCAACAGGTACACGACCAAAAGGTACGTGCAGCAACAGGTAACAGGTACATGAACCAACAGGTCCATGCAACAAAATGGGAAACACGGGCCCCCTTCCGAGTACACGTTTCCGAATTATCCACTATTAGATCTTTCCCATAAACCCCGGCTTGGTTACTTTTATTATTAAGATCATCAACAGGCATGAGAGTGTACTAAATGATGTCAAACTAACAGGTTATAATCAGGTTTAGACTCAGGGAATTAGATCAGCAAGTATAGGAACCAAACAATCACTAATACGAGCAACTTAGTGTATGGTTATAATCAGGACAGCAAGACCAGTCTGTACAAAATCAGTGATCCAAAGATCTACAGGCATGCAAATCATGATCCGTCAAAGGAACTGGAAACTAGACTTCCACGTGCTTCTAACGGGTATAATAATTCTATATACTAGTTCACGACATCTCGACTTAAAACACAATTCAACACAGTTTTCATGTACAGCCAGAAAACAGGGGAATAACTTAAACCACATGAAAACAGCAGGTAAAGTCATCAATTAAATCCACGAAAATTCTGGGGTAATCCCCTATATATATAGTCTCAAAATATAGATTTTCATATTTTTCGAGAAAGTATAGATATGTTTTCAAAAATAGAAAGTAACACATAACACAGTTTTGATGGATCTGGAATTCTTCAACACCGCTGTACAAAATCATGCATATCTTGCACACAGCGCATCAAAATCCACTTCCGCCAAAACAGGGTGAAAGTATACACAATTACCCAACTTTCATATCTCACATTAAATATTCATACAGTAAATAGAAATAAGGTGAACACGGCATTCAACATACAATCACACGCAGTTTACAGCAAAAGCGATCTATAGAAAAGGATGTGAGGCATCACTCAAAACTCATCTTTTAATTACCACAAAAATCAGAGAACTACCTAACATCATATTGAAACACTGGACAAAATCTTGTGGCATGAAATTATGTCTAACTTAGATCTTGAAAATAAATTGGTGATAAAATCTACCCCGAAATGAATCTGGGAACTACCGACATACAGTTACTAAAATAATCATAACTAATTCATACGAACTCCAAACGGAGTGAAATTAGTGGGATTAGAAATTAGATTCTATTCTCTACAAATTACTCAGAAATAGTCACGTTGAAATTCTGACTCCAATTCAGGTAAAAACAACAATCAATCCTGTTCAATCCCAATTTCCAGATTTCTCAACTAAACTTCAAAACGTCATAACTTCCTCAAAAATCATCCAAACTCTTCCAAATTCAAAACGCTGTCTACCCATGGTCCAAATGTCATAATGGAGGGTATCTAACATGTCAAAATCTAGTATTTCTCATATGGGTGTTCAACATACATCGGGTACACAATATGTCACATACGCGATCAAATCGCGTTTGGGTGAATCCTAAGGCACAATCCTATCAAACTTCATGTCCTAAGTCGTCTATGGCCTGTTTTGAACAATAGAGACGAAACCCACAATTAAAAACATGATCTTTGTCTGTCTCTAGTCTCAACCTATCCTATGTGTGAACTTTCTACTTGTATCAACCTAAGAAATTTAAGTACAAGTTACTTGCCATTATGTGATGATGAACGCGACGAATCCAAGCCTTTGAAAGAAAACCCATGAACAAAAGTCCTTCCACGCGTGATTTCAAGCGAACCCACGAACCGAATCTTGCCTACGACCGTCTTCTTGAAGCACAAACTCGAAGCGGGTGATACCCACTTGTCCAAATCAGCGAAAGGGATGTGGGGGGGCTGTTTTGAGATGGATGGGTGCTGTTTTGAGATGCCGGCCACCAAAGGAGAGGAAAAGACGGGGTTTTTGATGTAGAAGGAGTTGTATGGATGGAGGAGGGAGGGTTTGTATGGTCGGCAATGGCTAGGGCAGCACAAGGGGGTGTCGGTCTGGGGTAGTATGCAGGTCGGGAGAGAAGAGAAGGAGAGGGGAAGCCGGTTTTGATTAGAGGAGGAAAAAGAAGATTAGGGTTAGGGATTAATAGATGAGGGGGTATTTATAGGGGATCAAATATGGGTTAATGGGTAGTGGATATCAATAGGAAACAATAGGTATACAATTGGGTAATGAATATTGGGTAGATTTCAAATGAGAATACAAAATACAATGAATCCTATAGCTCCTAAAAATCTCCTTAAGAGCCAAAAATCTCAAATTGGTCAAAACTCTCCTAAAAATCCACCATGACCCTAAAATAACATTTACACATGAACGGGATCAAGAAATTGAGAAAAAGAGCTCAAAATGTCGAAAAACGGCCAAACGGCGCGCAAACAGCAAAAGGAGGTCAAAACTGCCAGAAAAATATTATAGAATAAAAATAATTAAATTTATTGTTCCGATAATACAATGGAAAATAATAATTCACAAAAATGAAAAATACCCTCAAAAATACCAAAAGTGAAAAACAGGGGTTACAATCCTACCCACCTTACAACAAAATTTCGTCCTCGAAATTTGCGTAGGCAGTACATAGGACACGGCAAAAGCAAACTGGGGAAAAATGACAGAGAAGAATTGAATCGAACCATAAGTCAACGGATGAGGACGAATGCAAGAGATAGGGAAAACCAAAACAATGCAAGAAAGGAGAAGCAACAATATGATCCTGGGACCTGTGGGTTATGGGTTCACCGCGCTTTCGCTGCGCCACTCTGATGACCTGTGGGTTATGGGTCCACCACGCTTCCGCTGCGCCACTCTGATGGTGACGTTCCAAGCTGCAGACATGTCGTTGTAGACCACGTGACAACCAGCAACGATCCGAGCAGGAAGAAAAGAATGAGATAACAGAATACAATTGGGGTTGAGATGAGGGATTTAATTAAAATAATTAGGTCAAAACTAATAGGCATTAACAAAAATAATATTAAAAATACAAAAATCAACACATAATAAAATAATAATAACAGAAATAATAAAAATAATAATCATCATAAATATACTGGTAATAATAATAATAATAAAATATTAACAATACTGGTAAGGATAATAATACAAGCCAGAAAATAATTTGGGGTTCATCAATTTAGTGAAAGTAATTCAATATCAACATCAAAAATTAAAATAGTAAGAAAATACAACACTAATAATAGTAATAGTAATAACGAAAATAATAATAAGGAAAATGATAATAATAATAGTAGAAATCCTTTGATGTGGGTTCGCCTCATTTATATTCATCTGTAGTCTTGCATTCTCGACATCAAGTTGCAGGTTTGCCATCCCGACAACAGGTTGCAGCTTACTATCTGGATATTCGGTTGCACATTTTGCCTCACCGGTATCTAGTTGCAATTTGCCTCCATTGATGTCTAGTTGCATGTTTGCCATCTCGACATCCAGTTGCAACAAAACGATGAACGTAATGATGCGATCTTCCACACGTACTTAGATATTGATTGCTCAATTTAAGTACGAAGATACGTTTTGAAAATTCGTGATATTAAAATACACAGTTATTCGAAATAATAAAATTTTAGAAAATAATTTTATAGAAGATCCAAAATGAAATACACAAAATATTCAATAAAATATATATACAATATAAAGAAAATATAGGCAAGAGAAGGATGGATTTTATACTAAATGAAGAGTCAACAAAGGGGGACAACTACAAGAGATGAAGGAAAATAAGAATCAAAGAATTGAATATGAAAGAAGAGGAACGAGAGGTACAAGCAGAATTTGAAGAGAATATGACCGGAAAGAAATAACTAGCACGATACTCAAAATGAGTCAACAATGAAGACGAATGAAGGAATCAAACAAATATGGGTACAAAAAGAACGAAACTACACCCAAAAGGAATCAACAAATGATAACGACTAAAAGGGACAGAAGAAACAAGGAATCAAGGAAATCGAATAAGAAGGGATCAAAAAGAAAGGAATAAGACTAATATCCAGATCACTGTTGGTAATAATTCACTTATGCATGTATGGTTGGTGAAATGTTGCGCAGATCCCAGTTCGAGCCAAGCTTGTCTAATATATTAGTCAACTAATACATTAGCCAAACCTGATGCTCTGATACCACAGAAAACCCTGTCACACCCCGCATCCCAAAAATACAGAATACGAGTACGTAACAAAAGCCCAGCGAATGATTATTATCATCCTTAAGCTGTTTCAAGAAATCCTTACAACATGTCACAGTAAAAATCAGAGTCGGAAGCCAGAAAAAGATCAACCACATGCACTTATGAACCAAATATCAACAAGAATACTTGAAATAAAACACATTAATCTCAAATATTCATGATCTGAATAACACAATAATCTTGGGTCACATTGCCCGAATACAAATAATACTCAAGTCTCAAGTACAGAAATATTCAAGTTCACGAATACAGAATAAAGTTCTAACAGGAAACAGAAATAATAATCAGCAACTAATACTGCGAACCACCAGTACCTTCTTGAATCTGTCCACCGAAATCTGCAATCATCGAATACAGGAAAAAGGAAAAGAAGAAAACACAGTATCCGTCAATGGCAAGTCCGGGTCACAAATAGAGTAGGATACAAGCACATGGACACTATCTAATCACAGGATATACTAACAGGTAAGGGTAACATATGTCAAATGTAAAGTCAACAGGTAAATAGGTAACATGTATAATTATCAGGTATTCAGGTAATCATGTAATCATGTATCAAGTATCAGGAAAACAGGTAACAGGAATATCAGGTAATCATGTAACAGGAAATCATGTAACAGGTAAACAGGTATCAGAATAATCAGGATAATCAGGAATATCAGGATAACCAGGTCACATGTATACAGGTAACAGGTAATCATATATTAATATCTTGTATTATTATTACTATCTAGGTAACACTTCATGTGCCATACTTTTATCACATGGTTGTTACAGTCAATGCAGTTTCGCTTTAGATTTCATAGTGGAACATAGAGGGTAGTATACTCAGGTACAGGAAAACAGGTTCATGAATCAAAAACAGGTACACGAATCATCCGATTCATGCAGCAACATGTTCATGAAGCAACAGGTACACGACCAACAGGTACGTGCAGCAACAGGTAACAGGTACATGAACCAAAGATCCATGCAGCAACAGGTACACGACCAAAAGGTACGTGCAGCAATAGGTAACAGGTACATGAACCAACAGGTCCATGCAGCAAAATGGGAAACACGGGCCCCCTTCCGAGTACACGTTTCCGAATTATCCACTATTAGATCTTTCCCATAAACCCCGGCTTGGTTACTTTTATTATTAAGATCATCAACAGGCATGAGAGTGTACTAAATGATGTCAAACTAACAGGTTATAATCAGGTTTAGACTCAGGGAATTAGATCAGCAAGTATAGGAACCAAACAATCACTAATACGAGCAACTTAGTGTATGGTTATAATCAGGACAGCAAGACCAGTCTGTACAAAATCAGTGATCCAAAGATCTACAGGCATGCAAATCATGATCCGTCAAAGGAACTGGAAACTAGACTTCCACGTGCTTCTAACGGGTATAATAATTCTATATACTAGTTCACGACATCTCGACTTAAAACACAATTCAACACAGTTTTCATGTACAACCAGAAAACAGGGGAATAACTTAAACCACATGAAAACAGCAGGTAAAGTCATCAATTAAATCCACGAAAATTCTGGGGTAATCCCCTATATATATAGTCTCAAAATATAGATTTTCATATTTTTCGAGAAAGTATAGATATGTTTTCAAAAATAGAAAGTAACACATAACACAGTTTTGATGGATCTGGAATTCTTCAACACCGCTGTACAAAATCATGCATATCTTGCACACAGCGCATCAAAATCCACTTCCGCCAAAACAGGGTGAAAGTATACACAATTACCCAACTTTCATATCTCACATAAAATATTCATACAGTAATTAGAAATAAGGTGAACACGGCATTCAACATACAATCACACGCAGTTTACAGCAAAAGCGATCTATAGAAAAGGATGTGAGGCATCACTCAAAACTCATCTTTTAATTACCACAAAAATCAGAGAACTACCTAACATCATATTGAAACACTGGACAAAATCTTGTGGCATGAAATTATGTCTAACTTAGATCTTAAAAATAAATTGGTGATAAAATCTACCCCGAAATAAATCTGGGAACTACCGACATACAGTTACTAAAATAATCATAACTAATTCATACGAACTCCAAACGGGGTGAAATCAGTGGGATTAGAAATTAGATTCGATTCTCTACAAATTACTCAGAAATAGTCACGTTGAAATTCGGACTCCAATTCAGGTAAAAACAACAATCAATCCAGTTCAATCCCAATTTCCAGATTTCTCAACTAAACTTCAAAACGTCATAACTTCCTCAAAAATCATCCAAACTCTTCCAAATTCAAAACGCTGTCTACCCATGGTCCAAATGTCATAATGGAGGGTATCTAACATGTCAAAATCTAGTATTTCTCATATGGGTGTTCAACATACATCGGGTACACAATATGTCACATATGCGATCAAATCGCGTTTGGGTGAATCCTAAGGCACAATCCTATCAAACTTCATGTCCTAAGTCGTCTATGGCCTGTTTTGAACAATAGAGACGAAACCCACAATTAAAAACATGATCTTTGTCCGTCTCTAGTCTCAACCTATCCTATGTGTGAACTTTCTACTTGTATCAACCTAAGAAATTTAAGTACAAGTTACTTGCCATTATGTGATGATGAACGCGACGAATCCAAGCCTTTGAAAGAAAACCCATGAACAAAAGTCCTTCCACGCGTGATTTCAAGCGAACCCACGAACCGAATCTTGCCTACGACCGTCTTCTTGAAGCACGAACTCGAAGCGGGTGATACCCACTTGTCCAAATCAGCGAAGGGGATGTAGGGGGGCTGATTTGAGATGGATGGGTGCTGTTTTGAGATGCCGGCCACCAAAGGAGAGGAAAAGACGGGGTTTTTGATGTAGAAGGAGTTGTATGGATGGAGGAGGGAGGGTTTGTATGGTCGGCAATGGCTAGGGCAGCACAAGGGGGTGTCGGTCTGGGGTAGTATGCAGGCCGGGAGAGAAGAGAAGGAGAGGGGAAGCCGGTTTTGATTAGAGGAGGAAAAAGAAGATTAGGGTTAGGGATTAATAGATGAGAGGGTATTTATAGGGGATCAAATGTGGGTTAATGGGTAATGGATATCAATAGGAAACAATAGGTATACAATTGGGTAATGGATATTGCGTAGATTTCAAATGAGAATACAAAATACAATG